>OW026523.1:144707164-145307164 GCA_932274085.1 Protocalliphora azurea
TCTACTTATGTGATTTTTAAATTCCATTTGTTTTATTTTTAATTCTTTATTTATTCAATACACGTTTTAATTGTGAGACAAAAGACCTCTTTTAAACTGCTGATACGAGTAGTATAGAACAAATGTTGCATTAATGTATTTGTAATTTGGTAAAAGTTTTTATTTTTAATCTTTTATTTTTTTTATCAATAGACTGTTGGGATGAGTGATTTGTTTGCAACAGTTTATAAGAAGTTGTATTTAATGACAATTTGATAAAGTGTTGAATTTTAAATAACACTTGTGGAAATAGTGAACAAATTAAGAAATGTACATTTATGTAGAACTTTTAGACAAAAAGTTGTAATAAGTTAGAGATTTGATGTTGAAATTAAGTTAAAATTGAAAAAAAAAAACATTTTTAAAGATTTCTACTGCTTTTGATTAAATAATTTGCTACGCTTTGTTGCCACAAGTTTGATTTTTTGTATAATTCAGGCAAAGAAAAAAATTTATACAAATTTGTAATCTAAAGACTAGATTTGATGGCTTTAAATTTTTGTATTAATTTGAATTAAGGTACAGCCAGGATAGTGAAATATTTCACAGAAACTGACAAATATTTTTTGACGTAATCTGACCATAAAATATTTTTGTGTGGCAAGCAACAAATCAGCTGATTTTGGGCAAATAAAATTATTTATGAGCAAACACTTAATGGAAAATATTTTCCCATATTTTGGGTAAAAATTATTTCATCTTACAAAATATTTGTAAGAGAAAACAATATCAAATAAGAATTCTGTTGAAACTAAATCATTAAAATGTAAAAAAAATATAAAAAATGATAAATATTAAGCAATAAATTCAGCTAATGCAATATTGCTAATAATTTTAATAATTTCATCAACTTGCTTGCTTAAGAAAGCAAAAGTAAATAATAAAGCAGGATATGAAATTATATTTTATATCCTTAGTTGGTACTCCAGACAAATTATACGAAAAAATAGTTTAACATCGGAATTGTTGGATATAGCATCGGCTAGGTGTCTTATACATACTGCTAAAATTCACCGATAATTATTCGCGGTTAAATGCCAAAATCAGTTTTTTTACATATATCTCGCTTATTATGCATAATACGTGTTTTGATTCTATATTAACATTTGTAGAATATAAAATTTCTAAAAATTTTTCTAAATTACATTTTTATGCGCCATCATTAGTTTTGTAGTGCATTAGTGCATTTTATGCTAGATTTAATGTTTTTTAGTATCCGCTATGTTACAGGACGATATAATCAAATTATAAGTATAATTATACCAACCACTTTCTAAAGATATTCATTATCTTCTGTTGTACAAAGTAAATTACAATCGCAAATTGGGCACATAACTGAGCAAAGACTTCGGGCACATAACTGAGCAAGTCAGAGAACTGTCTCAACAATTTTATGACAATATTTTCAACTAGAACCCATATAAGTGGTATAAAGAGAACACAGAAAAATTATGATTTTAGTCAACTATTTACATATGTGCTAGGCCACATATGCTCTCTGACTTGCTCAAGTCTATGCCATAAAAGACTTTTCAGTTTGCTATTAAAATATTACCCTGTAGCCTTATTGAAAATTTTACCTTTGGACACCCTAATATGGATCAAGAAGAGATTTATCGATAATTTGTATAATAAAAGCAAAGTAAATAACGTTAGAAGATGGCTGGTGTAATCATCCCTACAATTTTACTATGTCGATGCTAAACAACGTAATATAAAATGTGCGATAACTATATAATGATGGAGTTTTTAACCGATTTTTTTAAAATAATTTTGCACAGCATCCTTCCTCATTTCGTCTTTAAACTCACTTCTGAACCCATTGTCTTTTTCTTTTCTTCTTATTTTTCTCTTTCTTCCTCTCCTAAAAAAGCTATCGAAGCTGCTCTATATCCTTAAACCAAAAAATTTTATCCTCTTTATTTCTCAGCAAAAAAAGAACATCCTAAGAAGTCAATAATATCCTGAACTTGTGATCCAGAAGTAGTGCAAATTAGGATTATTTCAAAGGAATTTAACATAGGCTTGTAATTGGAGGATGTTCTCTTTTTCCATACTTATTCACTGAGTCATGTAAAATTGATTTTTTTTGTACTTTTTTATCAACTCAAGGAAATTAATTTTATTTTTATTAAAAAAAAATATATATATATGTATAGCAATATTTTTCATTTTATTAAAGCAATTATTATTAAGTAACAAGTATTTGTAAATTCTCAACGCTTTATATCAGAAAATTTTATCTAAATCGCTTTTTGGTAACATTTTTGGATGGTGTTTATATAACTTCTTAGGTACAAGAAACCGTACACTTACTGAAACTTTTGAAGTAATGAAAAAGTACTTCCTTAAAAATGACTTCTATTTAATTTTGCTGGGTTATTATATTTTTAATAAAAATAATTCTATTGTTTTCGACAGTTTCATTGAAATAATTTCTGAGGAAAGATAATTTTTCAAGTGAGACCGATGAGAAAACGTGTTTTCCTATTTGCTTATTTGACTATATTTCACGTTTGTTTGAATAAACAAAAATGGGAAAGTAAATTGCCTAAAGTAACCAAAAAATAAACTACTTATTATTTTGGAAAAATTTTATGTACGTTCGGGCAAAAAAAATCGAAACAAACATTTGCCTAGTCTGACCGTACCTTTACTGTTTCTTAATAGTAAGAAGTCAAATTCATAATATTATATTTTTGCTGATTTTTTTTCTAATTTATTATAAATAGTATGTATAATTCAGAAATAAACAAAAAGGTGTTAAAAATTTATCTTAGGTGAAAATAAATATCTAAATAAAATAAAAAGTCATGACATTTTATTGCTTTAAAATAAATAAAATGTTAATTTTTTTTGTCAAAAATATGATTTTTCTACAAAATCTTGAATTTTCAAAGCTTACTACCAAACAATGCCAAGAGATTTTTCATGGTAATAATACTGATGGATTGCTTAAGTTTTTTTCTACCAAAGATTTTGCGACCATTCATAAATTCATAAGCTATAGGTCTTTAACTAAAAAGGAGTTTCAAATCATTTATACTTTAGTTTTATTTTTTAATAACAATTAAAAAGTAAAATCATTGTTATGTTAATATTTGATGACTTTAGATAAAAAAAGAAAAAAGGAAAAAAAAAACAAAATGGCTACAATGGATTATTATATTTTTATATTAATATATAGTTAATTTATAAAATGTCGATTACAATTTACATAAAATGTTAAAGATAAGAATATCTTTAAATTGTATAAAACTATTCTTATTTTTAAGCGTGAATTTAGAAACATTAAATAAAAATCTATTTAATTACAATATATCAAAAACTGCGATAATTAGTCGCCATATTTAATACGCCATTTTAAATTTCTTTTAATTTACCTTAAGTTTACAAATATATAAACCATACAAACATATATATTTTTTTACATTTAAACACAATATTGTTCTATGTGGCGGAAATTCGTTTTCAGCTAGTAATAATCCGTGGTATTGCTTCCGCCTTCCGAATTCGGAAAATCTAAAAAAAAAAAAATCGTGTTCAGTGACCACAAATCTGTCAAATTTAATTATTAAAAAAAACCTGTATTGCTATATGCTTTTATGTATTCTAATTATGACCAAAATTCAAGGATCGTGGTCCACTTTGATTCGCCATATTGTTTTCACTTTTCCGAATTTAGAAAATCATAAACCATATTCATAATCGAGGACCACAAAATTTGTCAAATGTGATTATTTAAAATTTCGTCAAATAAGAAAAAAATGATTGCCTGCCATATTGAAGCCCCTATTTTGAATTTTTAATTTTTTTATTACAGAATCGTAATCAGCGTTCCCAAAAATCTTTATTTTTTTTATAAACGAAGTATACTATATATAACCAAAATTCAGGTATGGTGGTCCACTTTGATTCACCATATTGCTTCCACTTTTCCGAATTTAGAAAATCAAAAACCTTAGCCATATTCGAGGACCACAAATCTATCAAATGTGATTATTTAAAATTTCCTTAAATAATAAAAAAAGATTGTCTGCCATATTGGAGCCCCTATTTTGAATTTTTACTTTTTATTAGAGAATCGTTCCAAAACCTGTATTTTTTATAAACCTATATATGACTAAAGTTCAGAGATCGTAGTTCAGTGTATGTTACTATCAAATTATTTTACCGTTTTTATTTTTCACATACATTACTACTCATAAATGCTTCTTATGAAATTTTAATACCACTGTGAGTATAATTGAAATTAATCTAGCATGAAACGTACCCCATGCGTTTTATCATGCATGTATTTTTTATACTCTTCTTCTTTTACTTTTATACATTCACACATAATTGAATTAGCAAACAAATGAAATAAACAAAAAAATCATTAAAAATCACAAACACACGTTAATATCTAAGGATATAATCCCATTTTGAATGTTAAATATTGACAGCACTATACAGACATTCATGTATAATAATGAATACATATACAAACACATACATATAAAATGAACAAAAAAAAAAAAAAAAATAATAATTCTTGTTAAATAAGAAAAGAAAAAATACTGAAAATACATATGGCTGTAAATTAAAACCATATTAATTGGGTATTTGGAGGGGAATGGAATTCTTTATTCTGAGAATAATAAATAATAAATTTAATAATAATTTAATAATATTTAATAACACTGTCTGTCATGCTTATAAGTATTATAATTAAAAAGTATTTGGGGTGTTAACACAAAGGCGTTTTAAAAAATTATCTTATAGTGTTAGGTTTTATTCTAAGGGAAAAACGAAAAAAAAAAAAAAATCATAGCTCATTATCACCATCAAACTTTTGAATTTTTTCCAAATCGTGTCTATAGAGAATATATGTATATATATAAATATAAAAAGTTTCTTCGGTTTCATATAATTAAAAAAAGGGAAAAAATCCTTGAAAAGATAAAGGAACAATAATTATTTATTTATTTTTATTTTCCACGTTTTATTTCTCTTCATACTTAATTAAAATCAAAAAGGAAAGATTTTTTTCCAAATCAATAAATTTTTAGTGAAAAATTTCTTTGCAAAAAAAGCAATATAATCTTTCTCGTGGCCTTAATTGTGTATTCATGGTGTATTAAAATATTTACACAAACATTTAAATAAATCATACTCCTATTAAATAATACACAAATGTAATTCTGATAGATAAATAAATAAATGATGAGTTATATAATTTTTATGTTTATATGTGTGTGTAGTCGTATGAAAATGGAAAATTATAATTTGTTTTGTGTTTCCTCAAACGTAATCAAATTACAGTCATATGAATTGTATCTGTGTAAATGTGAGAGCAGTGGGACAGATACAAGAAAAAGTAAATTTACTAGGTTAACTATTGAACCTATCGTATTGAAATAAAAATAGTTAAGTGTGAATAAAAATTATTTTCGCTATAGGAACACTATTTTCCACCAGAAAAAACAATCCGCTTAATAACAATTTAATAAAAAAAAAAAAAAAACAAAAATTCGTACAAACGTTTGGCGATTGTACCTAAGGAAATAAATACTTTTCAAACATTTTTTCAAATATTCTTTTTACCAATTTTTTAATATTTCTATCCCGGTTTTTCTACAAAAAAGACAGAGAAAAATTTATGAAAAATAACATAAACAACATAAAAATAACGATTAAATAATAAAAAAAACACTTTGAAATTTAAATGAAACATCTATCTTTTTATCTCGTAAAACTCTTTACAGTAGAGAACATAGATTAATAAGTAGATATTTATGTGATAGAAAAAAATCTGACTCAATTGTCAAAAACCTAAATCATTTTTTTTGTTTAGAAAAAAATAGTATTTTTTTTTTTTAATTTAATTTGAAGTGCCTCTCACATAAACTTCTAGTTGTATTCTATGGAAGAGAGTGCGAATAAAACTCTGAATAACAGTAATTCTTATTTCTTAAACAAATTGGGTAAACACACGTACTTTCTTTATATGTATATTACACACATATGTTTTGTGTGTGTATTAGTAGAAACTTTAAATGTTTATAAGTTCTGAAATTCTTAAGCGATATAAAAAAATATAGACCTTGTTCATCTATAAAGAAATATTTTTCCAATACTACATTTTTGTTAAAATCGGATGTATATTGAATTATTTTTTAACTTTGGCTATTTTCTTTTCATGCCAGCGTTTTTTCCGTATTGGCGTTTTTATTTATTTTGTTGATTTTTTTCACTTTGGCGATTTTTTCCTTTTAGGCGTTTTTTTTTATTTTGGCATTTTTAACGTCTTAGCTTTTTCCGTTTTAAAGATTCAGATTTTTTTCTCGTTATGCGTTTCTTTCCATTTTGGTGTGTTTTCCGTGTTGGCCTTTTTTTGTTTTGCCGTTTTTTCTTTTTGATGATTTTTTCCCTTTGGCAATTTTCTTTTTTTTTTTTTGACGAATTTTGCCATTTAGGCGATTTTTTCTTCTGTTGTTTTTTCTCGTTTTGCAGATCTTTTTTTGTAAATTTTTCCCTTTTGACGGTTTTATTATTTAACGTTTTTTACTTGTTTGGAGTTTCTTCCGTGTTTTATGTTTTTTCTGTTTTTTTAATTTGGCTGCATTTTTTTGTTTTTCGTTTTTTCATTCTGTCGGTTTTTTCGTTTTATTATTATTTTTTTATTTTGGTGATTTTTTTTTGTTTTTTATTATAATACTTTTCAATAGAAGAAATATCAGAAAATAGCTTTCGTATTATTTAGAAAAAAAAAAAAAAAAATAAATAAGATCACAAAATAACTATTTCTGCTCGAAACAATAAAAATCATAAGAATGCTATTTTTGCTCAAAAACTATAAAAGTGAAAAATAACCTCTGACTTTTATAATAAAAGTCATACCAGTTGCTGTATAATGTTTAATTTTACATAACAATGTTCATGTGCTAAAAATCAAAATGTACGGTATAAAAACAACAACAAAAACAGCAGAAATTCTTTACTTTTTCTGCTTTCTTTCTCATAATAAAAACAATTAATAATGTTATATTCGATTTGGCTGAATAAATTATACCCACCATACGCAACTTTTTGCGCAATCGTAATTTAAAATGTCATTTTATATGGGAGATGGGCGCTTTTTTTCCTAGTTTATATCGATAAATCTGCAAAATTTCGTTGTTGTACATTTTTTGTTTAAGAAATATAGGCGGAAACTAGAGTTACGAAGGACATTAAACTTTTTTAGTATTTGGTTCATAATTTTTTTGTTTTTAAAGCGATTTTGCCTATTTTCAATACATAACAATCTTTATATATGGGAAATATTTGAGCCAAATTTCGTCGCCCTAAGTGATCCGCTATAAGACCTATCCTACTTTCAACAAACAGACAGAGGGACATAGCTAGATCGTTTTAGAATTTGACGAGGTCTCATAATATATATACTTTGTGGTGTCTTAGATGGGTATTTCAATATATTAAAAACGGAATGACAAATTCAATATACCCTCACCTCTTTGGATGGTGGTTATAATAACACTATAATGAAAAATAAACAAAGTATTTTTAAATATTAAACTACATATTTCTATTTTGTTAACACTCCTCTCTTACAACTCTCTCAAATAAAACTGTTGTTATTTCATTATAACTTTTCTATTTTGTTTATAATTTCCAAAATATTTTAAACATTTAATACTTTTTGCAACTTTCTTTTAACTAGAGTCGAATATCTTCCAATATGTCCTCATTTTGGGAAATTTTGGAGTTTAAATAAATACAGAACAATCTGACTTACAAATTATTGTAATTTCTAAGATACATTATTATTCTCATTGATAGTTACTCTTTTTTCAAGAATTTTTAAAATTGTTCTGAAACATCTCCACTGTAGCTGAAAATAGTTATAATATTATAGTTATAGCATGATAAGTATTAACATTTTTCCGTTTCGGCTTGTATTTTATATAATAAATGCAAAGGATTTTGTTGAATGCTTCTTTATGTTTCTCTCTGCTTCTCTCTTAACGTATGTTATGATGACATGCTCGAAAAAACCTCAAACATTTATATGAACTGACAGATTACTGATTGTGTTTGTTTTGTTATGTAACCGAGTTGTTTGAGCTTTTATTAACTCGATAAAAAACAATTTAGTTACATTAATTGCTCTTGTACACATATTGCCTTAAACACACAAAACATATATTTATAACATGAAAAAAGTTAATTAAAATTATGCACTTGAAATTTTTACTCAATATATTTTTAATGATTTACTGCTGCCATCAGGGCTGATGCTGAAATGAATTTACAATAAATTGTGATAATAATTACAGGGATTATGGCGTAATTTCATAAGCAACAAATTATAGACATTGTATTGACTTTTTTAAATTAAGGCAATGGTAATTTTTTGAAACTAAATGTAACTTTTTTTTATGAAAATCCTGAAAAATATTCATGGTCATCATTTATGTTTTTTTTTTGCATAATTTCTCCAAATTTAATATAAATTTTTATTAATGGTTTTTATCCTGTTTATTTCTATTGAATTTATTCATGAGCGGAAATAATAATTTGTTGTTATTTTATTGAATTTGTAAATATAGATTTTTTAATGTGTCCATTGGGTTCTTTTCTCTGTTTTTACTTTGTCATCTGGTAATCCATTTACTGTTCATTTTATGCAAAAATGATGTATTTCTGTTTAAACTCCTTTCATTGCCATCGAAAACGACATCAACATCATCATCATCATCACCATTGTCATCATCGTTATCTATGAGGTACAGCTAAGTATGAGTTTTATGTTTAATGTATATATGCCATCATCATTCATTTAGAATTTTTCATCACCAGGGAAACCACAAATATGCTCTAAAAAAAGGTTTTTATGCCCATTAAATATTTATTTATTTATTAGTTTCAGTCTATTTATACAATATTATCCTTACAGACATCAGTGATAATTTAATATACATAATTAAATTAATTATTTTTAACAAACTTTTAAATTCAAGATTTGATTTTTGGAATATTAATTGAATAATCTCATAGCTTTTATTAAAAGTTCATTCAAAGCATATGTTGTTCTATGAATATCTATATAAAAGATATAATTATTTTGCCTTAGAGGCCTAGGACGTACATATAGTTTTAAGGTATGAAGCATCAGGACAATCAATTAATCCACGAATTATAAGATATAGGAAATATACAGAAGAAATTTTACGTCTTGTTTCTAAAGTTTTCATAGAAATCAAGGCACATGTATCAGGGTATGTAGGAATCGAAATTTGAGGGTTTACAAATGAAAAGTTTAAAAATGAAAGAGCAAACTTTATAAATTTTACTTGAATTTTTTCAATTCTATTTGTGTGTAATTGAGTACAAGGACTCCAAATAAATGAAGCATATTCTAATCTAGATCTCACAAAGGATGTAAATATAACTTTTTTTGTGTAATGATCATAATTATTAGAATTACGGCATGAAAAGCTTAACATTGAATACGCGATAGGTATAATATAATTTAAGTGATTACTAAATGATAATTTTTTATCAAATAATACCCCTAAATCTAAAATTTCATCCATAGTAAATATTGATGTATTCTATATCGGGATATGACAGTGTTACAACATCTATGATAAGTCATAGAAAAACATTTGTTTAAATTAAAAGGTAAACCATTGCGGACTGATCAAGTACTCATCCTATGTAAATCCTCCTGGAGATTAAAAACGTCATTTTAAAACTAAAAATCATCAGCATACAATAAAAAATGAGACTTTCTGAAACATAGGTCAATGTCATTAATAAATATATTAAATAACAAAGGACCCAAAATACTGTCTTATGGAATACCAGAAGTAGGAATAAATAATGTAGCACAAACAATATCAAGAGAAACTACGGATTGTCTATCCGACAAGTAATAGAAATACCAAGATAAAATTCAGGAATGAACGCCCAATTTATATAATTTTAATAATAAAAGTTCATGTGGTATGCAGAAAAGAATGAAAAATATACTCTAAAAACGCGAAGATATAAACATAAATAGTATTTTTTTAAACAAAAGTTATGTTTTTCATTAAAACAAGTGTTTGGTTAATATTTTGATAAAACTATTTTTATTTTAATATTATAAACGCATCTAATTCTAGACATTATGATTAGTTTAGAAATTATCATATGCTTTCATCCAAAGAAAGAAAAACAAAAAACATTGTCTTTACAACAATAACTGATGCCCTTCGGAAAAGTTTAAAATCTAATACGTCCTCTACATTTATACATATTAATTATTATTTAAAAAATAGCTTTAATGAAGATTAATTAAAAATAGCTTAAATAAGATCAATTAATCTGTTTCCATATCTTCAATCTTTTTGCTAAAAGTCAAGCTCCTGGAAAATAAAATGGTATCCATTGCAATTAATTTTATATACTAAACATTTTTGGTTTTTTTTTTTTTTAATAAAATAAAATTAGAAGAAAATCTAATGAGGAATAAAAAAAGTTATACTCAAAATTTCAAAATATGCTTTAAAAGAATTATATACGAATATGCTCTAAAAATTACAAAATATACTTTAAATATGCACTAAAAGTCGCTAAATGTGAAAATGTAAATGCCATTAAGGGTAAAATATGCAAAAATTTGCACTTACAAACCGATGCCAAAGTACTTTATTTGTTCTGGAATGGATAAATATTTTATCGTTGGCTTCATTAAACGTCCACGAAAAAACATACAATTGTATATTTGTGGTTTCCCTGATCATCACTATAGAACATATTTGACGCAACAGTCGAGATTTATTAAATAAGGAAAAATATTTGTGAAATAAGAAAAGCTTTAAAGTTAGGACTTTTTAAATAAAATAAGTAATATATAAACGATTTGTAAAAATAGACCTATTAATTCCTCCGAAACTAACTTCTGCAACAATTGATGGTAAAAAAGGTGTATAATGCAAAGAAAAAATCATCATCATTAAGAACATATATCTATGCGCTATATGAAATTCTGAGTCGATTTAGCTGTGTCCTTTTGTCTGTGGGAAATATTTTCACATCTAAATTACTAATCCAAATTAAATAAAATTCACTCAGATTGTTTGTTAATTTCCTAAGCAGTTTTCTATTAAAAAATCAGCTTTATTGGTTCGTTAAAAAGGATGTTATAGAACAAAATATAGACTAATCTATATAAATTGTATATACATATATACATATATACATATATACATATATACATATATACATATATACATATATACATATATACATATATACATATATATATATATATTTTTTTTTTTTTGATATAAGAAAAAATCCGTGCACACTTTAAGGCTTATAACTTTTATTATAAGCAAGTACATACCGTTAATATCTTTACATTTTTTATTATGGTCATTAATTATTAGCGAAATTTTGATATAATAGCATGACTAGTTTTTCTTAAAATGAATATTTAATAAAATAATCCAAATTTATAATCAAAAAATATTTCGACCATATAAAACAATTGCTAGGAAGGCGAATGAGTCGGAAAATACATTTATTGAGTCTTAAAAAATAAAAAAAGTTTACGATCACCAGAAAAAAATCCTGATAACCGAAGAAAAATTTGATTTGCTGAAAATTACGTACTGGCGGACTTTCTATGGGAAATGTATCAGATAAATATCGTGTAAAAAAAATCTAAATTGTTGAATAAACTTTTGGTTTGACAAGACATTTGTACATGTAGAAGAAAGGCATTTAAGTCAACAACAAATTACAGTTTTAACTGAGAAATATACGCAAATGAGTGCCGTCAGAAAGATTTCTTCCAAAATTCCAAATAGTATGTTTTTGTACCATAAGAGGCCAATCCACTAAACTCTTCAGAACACTGTCCATTTTATTGGGTTATAGTAAAAAAACATTTAAATATTTTAAACTAAAAAACAAAATAAATTTTGAAAAGATGTGGACCTACTCTAACCAAAAACTAACTGAAAATACAATAAAGCTCTTATGAAGAGCATTCCAGAAAATATTAAATATTTCATTAAAAACAAATAAAAAATTATTTTTTTTTTTAATTTAAAACTTGAATATAAGGACCTTTAACAAAATCAAAATTTCAAAGAGATTTACCCATTGATTTCATTTTGATAAGCTGAATTGTATGCACTAAATATTTTCTTGCGCAGTCTTTAATTCGCAACCTACTCAGCAGAACTAAATAAATTTTAACAAGTTTAGAAATTTAAATTTAAAATAACAGTGTTTTTTTAAATACTCCTTTAAAAAAAGGCGTAATTTTTACTAAAAAATAAATTCTGCACCTTCTCATTTTTTATAAATTTTTGGTTGAATTTTTAATTTTTACCTTTTCATATTTCTCTTTGGTGTATGTATGGTTTGTCATGAGATCGTCATTAAAAAACTTTAGTCATTCGTGTAAACAACATGTGAAAGCATATTTTTTACTTCTTATTTTATCACCCAACCGCACTCATTCTCTTGAAATCAAAAAACTTAAAGAAAAAATAAAAGAATAAAAGATTTATACAAATTACATTGTAAAACACTTTAATTATTATTTTAAAGCATTTATTTACCACAATACCCAATATCTTAATAATAGAATCTCTAACAAATCGTTTCTGACAAACAAAATTTTTAAAGATTAAATGTTACGCTTGCGAGAATTTAAGTTTTGTCATCTAAAAATCTATAATAAAAAAAAAAAAAAATTATTGTGGAAAACAAATTGTTTAACAATAAAATTTGTTCTCTTAAGAAAAACTTATCTTTATGAAATTTGGAAACCATTGAAAAAAATAGTGTTACAACAACACATTCTTTTACTTATTTTTAATTAATTTGATTAACACACTACTACTGTTCAGAGAACATATACATATATGTATGTGTGAGCACATTCATTTATACATAAGCACTCGTATGTACAATGGTAGCGGGAAAAAGAAGTGCTAAAGAGCCCTTCGAAAATACTTTATTGCACCTTATTTTGGAGCCAGAAGTTCTGCTCGTAGCATTGCAAACTTTAACACAGCGTGTCATTTGAGGTAAGATCTTGCCTTATAACTATCAAAAGAAGTACGTATGCATGGACTTGCTCTTAAATAAATCATTTTTATTATGTACAATGCTATTTAAAAGAGTCTGCAATTTTATTTTATTTAAACAAAAAATATAAAGACCACCTCCTCTAGCAACACAACCCATTTCTGATTACTACCCGATTACGTAGAGATAATTTTACAAAACTTGGACATAAAGTTTGTTTTTTGTGATGACAAACTGAGAAGATATTTACGGCTAGATAATTTTAGTTTCGAAATATAGGCACTGGAAAATTTCAGAAATCATACCATTTGTGGTTTTCTTTGGAATAACATTTTGAAAATTTTTTAGCTCCAATTTTACGTTATTTACCTTTAAAATACGTTCATAATGTAACAACACATTTTCGGAAAACAGATGTAAAAATAACGCCGAAACTACCATCAATTTCAGTACTCAGTTTTGAACAGACTATAAAAAGCTCTGTTTTTTCTATTATCTTTAAGACAACGTATTAATTTAATAATAAATGTGAAAAAATTACCCATTAACTGTATAATAAATTAATTAGGCGATGTTAAAATTACTGATGTGAAAACGCAGCAGCGCACAGTGGCCTATTCAAAAATTGAAATTGAATTAAATCTGCAGCTTCCGAAGAGCTCATCTGACTTTAGTGAAATTTTACACAGTGATAGAAGAAGTGTAGTGGAGTTTAGTAAGTTTTGTACTTAGACTATATAGACACAGGGTTCTAAAGTTGGACATCTCGGGTGTGATATATTTTAAACGTGCCTGATTCATTATATCTAAACTGATTTGAAAGATTTATATGACTAGTTTCTGCATCGTCATATTTCGGATGAAAAAATTAACATTTTTACTATTGGACGTAACTTGGTGAAGTTTTTTCCTTTAGCGGATCCAAACTTCACCAGATAGTTTTAAATATTTGTTGTTTTATTAACAACAAAAAGCAAAATCGTGTGCAGAAAGAACTTTGAAAAAGATCTTTACGGAATCAAAAGTTATATACATTTGAATTAGAACTTTGAAAAAAGTAGATTTTTACTTTTTTTTTCTTGCCAAAAAATAGTTATATTATTTTTCAGTTATATATTACTTAATACAAAATAGTGTGAAGGAAAAAAATAAAAAAAATTCCTGCGAAGAACAGGATCTCCTGAAATAGACCTATTTTTCCATACATTTTCAATGTTTGTCTAATGTTAAGATTTTTCATTTGATATAATAAGTTTTTGGTAATGGAAATTTTTGCTCCCCGATATCGGTTGGGAACACGTAGGAAACGAGTAAAAAAATCCAATTTTTGGAAATTTTTAAACTTTTTTTGTCGATAAATCTAAAAAAGTAATAAATAAAAAGTTTATACAGCTGTAAAATTTCTTTAAAAATATCTGTTTATGAAAAATTTCATTGCATTATTAATTAAATTAATATACACAAAATTTGAAAAAAAACCTTTTTCGACATCTTTTTGCAAAAAGTCTTCGATAAATTTTTCTGTTATAAATACTAGGACGGATCAATAAGTCCGTGACTTTTCGAACTTCCCTCGTAGTTATATGAAATTAAACACTATTTTCATCAAGTACCACCTATTAATAGACTACTGTCAACTTTTGAGAAAGTGTCGTCATTTACTTTGCGTAAAAATAGGATGGAGCTGAATCTCTTTCCACCGAGCCATTTATTTAGGTTTGGAAATAGAAAGTAGTAACTAGGGGCTAAATCCGAAGAATATGGCCAATTCGTAGCCTAATTCATAGAGCTTTGCCATTAAGACTGCACACGTGTGCAACCGTGCATTATCTTGATGTAAAGGAACTTTTTTCTTGGCCATATGAGGTCGTTTTCTTTTTAAATCCTCATTAAATCGGTGTAATAAGTTGGCATAATATTCGCCGTTTATTTTTTTCCCCTTTTGTAGGTAATCGATTTGGATTATCCCGCGTGAATCCCAAAAAACTGTTGCCATCACCTTATTGGCCGACAAACTTACCTTGGCCTTCTTCGTAACAGGTTCACCCGGATATACCCATTGTTTAGACTGCTGCTTGGTCTTCGGGGAACAGTAATGGATCCATGTTTTATCAACAGTTACAAAACGCTGCAAAAACTCATTCGGATTGCGGTTAAACAACTCCAAACAGTCCTTTAAAGTTGTCACACGTTTACGTTTATGGTCAATTGAGAGCAAACGCGGCACCCATCTTGCAGACAACTTTCTTAAACCCAGCTGATCATTTAAAATCGAAACCACACTGCCATATGAAATGTCTATAGCATCAACAATATCACGCACTTTTACTCTTCGGTCGGCAACACCATATCGTGGATTTTTTCGACATTTTCGGGTGTACTGACCTCAATTGGCCGACCAGAACGTTCAGCGTCATTTGTACTTGTGCGATCACAACGAAAGTCAGTAAACCACTTTTTTACCATTGAAATCGATGGTGCAGAGTCCCCGTAGTATTTATCGAGCTTTTCCTTGGTTTGATTGACGGTATTTTTCGCAAAAAATAATGTTTAATGAGCACTCGAAATTCACTTTTTCCCATTTTTAGAAAAATACACGAGGTTGTATGTTTTGAACAACTGTTAGACGCAAAGTAAATGACGACACTTTCTCAAAATATGATAGTAGTCTATTAACAGGTGGTACTTGATGGGAATACTGTTGCATTTCATATAATTACGAGGGAAGTGCGAAAAGTCACGAACTTATTGATCCGCCCTCGTATTTTTATATATATTTGAAAAAAAAAAAATATTTGAAAAGGAGAAAAATTTCTTAAAATTCTCTGTACATGATTTTGTTATTTGTTTTTGAAAAATAAAAACTATTTAAAAAATCGGGTAAAATTTGGTCCCGCTGTAAGGAAAAAACTTCACGCAGGTACGTGCAAATATAAAAATTTAATTTAAATATCTTTTAAACTAAAAGATATAATCTTTTCGGAAAGTAGGGTGTAGGCATTTATAAAGGCCTTAATACTGTAAGCCTGTCATATTTTCCCTTTGGGATATTGTCTGATGTACATTAATACAACATTTATATAAATTTTAGGTTGATGGCCTTTAGGGAACGTTTATATTATCACCCCAGAGTGACAGATATGGATGCGATGTGAAAGGAGATGTTAATGATAATTAAGGCGATAATGTGTTTATGTTTTTTTTTTCTAATTACTCTATTATAAAGCTTTAAGGCTTTAATATACTACTCGTTAAAGAAATGTATATAATTAAGAGATTTTGTTGTATTGTGTTTTTAAATAATAGAAAAATGATATAATTTTTCCTGATACTTTATCTTATTAGTATCTTTATTATATTAATATTTTATATGTCTAGCCTAAAGGCAAGTATTGATTTATTCAGGAATTTATTGTATATTTTTTTTTTTTTTGAAGCTGTGAAGAGAAACGCTTTGTTTTATTTTTTTTCTGCAAATAGAAATTTTTATTTCTTTAAATATTTTATTCAGTATTGCATGGGTCTTAAGGCAAAGAAATTTATCAATTATAATATAGTAGAAATAAATTAAAAATTTGGGTTAAAAAATTTTATACAAAATTATATTTATATGCAGAATTCTCGTTTTACATTTGCCTTTAAGAAATTGACCTTAAACATTAAAAATATTTTTTTTTAAATTCTGATTTTTTAAATTAACTTTTGACAACACTTTGTTAAGTAAAAATGTGGCAACAAGACATGAAGTCAAATTTAAAAGATCAAAAAAAAAAAAAAAAAATGTTTGAAAATAACAAGTTATTTTCTTTCTTTGAATTGCTGTAATCGTGGATTTTAGCTTATAAACAATTTCTCTAATGTAACCTCCAAATACTTGTAAAAATATGAAAACTTGTGTTCAATCAATGTGTCGTTGACCAGTGTTAAATTATATTCTTTTCATGAACAAGTGGTAAAACCAAAATTTTTGAAATTTAATTTTTTTTCAGCTTTTTGATTAGACTTTTTTTTACATTTTAAGTTAAATTATATTTAGTATAAGTACATCTTTTCTGTTTTAGTTAAGCGAAAAATGGTTTTTAATAAAAAGAAAGTTTATAAAAATTATTCACAACCTGAGATCGCAGTATATTTAATATTTCATAAATCGTCGAGGCACACCCAAGGCGCTAATTGAAATCGGTGAAAATGTATATTGATCTGTAAGTTTTATTATAGCTTATATCGGACTCAATTGGTACTCAGAAATAATTAAGCTTTTCAATTTAATGCAGCTTTAAATTTTTTTTGGTGTGTATTTTTGTCATTGAAAAATTTATTTTATAGTAATATAATTAATATTAATAACTGGCTATTTATTTATATCATTTGAAGAAGTTTTTTTTAAGATTAGATGTGAAAAATATATCAGCGAATAAAACTCGGATAAAAATTTTTTAAAAGAATCTAAGTGTGCTTTTTTCTCGATATTCTAAAAGAAGGTTTAAACAGATATATGATTACGATTATTTTCACAAATATCAGACTTATCGATCCTTCATTAATTTGTATTTTGTATACCTTTGTGTAGGTTATATATGTTTTTAATCCCTATTTTTAATATAGGGATTAAAATTTAATTTTTTAATTTTTTTTAATTTCTGATTTTCCATTAATATAAATTTAAATCTAAACAATGTTTTGATTGTAAAATATTAAAAATACATGACCAAATTTTATAAAATGAAAGAACAAGAAAATCTATTCATACTTTGTTGATAAAAAAATTTATTTAATGAAAATGTTAAAAAATCATTATGATAACGATTATTTTCGGCATCACCAATTATATCATATCACTTTTAATTTGTATTTTAGTTATATTGATGTGGGTTACATACGTATGGTAATTATTTAAATATTTTTGAAAATAGAATTTTGGCAATTTTTTTTATAAATTTTAATCTTAAACCTCTATAACACTAACGCCGTTTGCTAAAAGTCATTCTCGCTAGCAGATTTGTATTTCACTAAAGCCAGCTAATATTGATATTAAATAGCGTTGATGTGCCATAAAAAAAATAAATAAATAAAAATCAATTTGCTTTAACCCCAAAAGTAAACGAGTCTGAAGAAATGCCCAGATAAATAAATATGGTCAGTTATTTTTAAATAGTTTTCTTAAAGAACAATAAAAGCTATAGCAATTTATATTAAATTTTTCGTACTAAAATCTAAATTGATTAAAATGTTTTTCTAAAGATTTATACTTAGCTTTTTGTTTAAGTGATTTGTTACATTTTCTGTAAAATAATGTAAATAATGTTTCCTTTTACGAATTTGAATTTAAAATTAAACCTAAATCTTACAATTCAAGTGATTAATTTTTAGCAAATGTGCCACCATATTCCACAAAAAATCCCATAAAGTGGTATTATTAACTTCCATTTAATCCTTTTAAAAATAAGACCCACAAAAATTTCCAGAAATTAACAAAGAAAAAATCTTAAATATTTTTTGTTCAGTTGAAAAAGTCCTAGAGTAAAGATGCTATAGAGACACGCATGTATATATTTAGTCAAAACTTCAACATACATATGCACAAGCAGTTAATCAACAATTTCAGAAGTAAAAATAAACCCAAAAGCAAATATTTATTAGTCAAAGCTCTCAGGCGTAACTAAACACAAACATTTCGTTACATATGTACATTAGGGTGGCCTCAAAATTAAAAGTATCGATGTTCCCAGCTCAAATGAAATTTCTTAAAATTTTCGTTCTGAAAATATATTTTCGTGAGCTGGGATAAAATGAAAAAAGCTCTTTTTTCGGGTTTTCGGTTTTTTTTCATATTCCTGCCATAGAAATTATAGTAACATTTGGTATCGCAAGAAATGCCTTTGGAACGTACATTTAATGACATAACAAAAATTTAGAACCAGGTTTAAAAGAATCCTAAATATTGCAGTTTTTCACAAAAAATTTGGATATTTGAATTTCCTACACATAAACGTTCATAAAACAAGACCAAAGTAATATAATATAATCCTTTAGCAGTTATACCAAATCAATTTCTTCTTTTTTTTAAAAATTCGAATTTGTATGAATTTCCTTCGGACTTTTCAAAAAGTATTGAAACATATGTTTCTATGTGAGATGGAACTAAATGAATTTAGTATAAAAATATGTGTATTTTTGTAAGCTTTTTAATGATATATAATAATTTATACTTCTATTAACAAATAATGAAATAAATTAAGTTTAAGTGAAATACTAAAAAAATTTATGCTAATAAGAGTATTTGTTTACAATTATGTATAGTGTAATAAAAAAGTGACCACATAAGCCCTCAACTGATTTAAAATTTTTTTATGTACATACCGTGCGAAACTTTCAAATTGTTTTTGTATTCTAATGTAATATTTTTTGCCGCGTTTTTTACTTTTCTTCGTTTTCTCATTTTTTTCATAGCATTTTGACAGTATGTGCAGTGGTTTTATACTAAAAGAAATAAGCATTTGTTGTTTTTGTAGATGTGCGGTCACCTTATAATTACATTACGGCCAGTGTCCAGTGTTCAGCTAAATCGTGTTTACATTGAAGTTAAAATATGTTGAAAATTATTTAAAAATGCTAAAAATAATACTAAATTAATAAATTATTTTTTCAGTGATATATTTGCATTTCATGTTAATTTTACGTAATTTTGACTTTGTGTTATTATTAAAAAAGAACA
This sequence comes from Protocalliphora azurea, assembly GCA_932274085.1. Classification (NCBI taxonomy): domain Eukaryota; kingdom Metazoa; phylum Arthropoda; class Insecta; order Diptera; family Calliphoridae; genus Protocalliphora; species Protocalliphora azurea. The sequence continues at coordinate 144,726,999 of OW026523.1, forward strand.
GATTATAAAGCAGAAGAAAAAGGAGAAGACATTATATAAAAGAATTAGTAGAGAGTCATAAGCAGCTATACAGAAACATCTCCCAACAGCTCCTATGTGTGATTTATCATGTGAATAGAATGACTTGATGACATTCTATTCACATGATAAATCGTACAATATTTTGAAGTTTGCAGATATTTATCACACAGTTCATTATGGCATTGAGTACCTAATTATCTAAATCAATGATATTGCAACCGTGGGCAGTGCCAAATTATGTATTCTACGATTTACGATTCCTCAACAACGAATATTCAGTTTGCCGTTGTCTTCCTTAATCTACATCTGTTAAGACAGTTTCCCATTATCATTTCTATACTGGGATACAAGTTCCTTCACACCATGCAATCGGAATAGTAGAACAGATCCATTCTTTTAATAAGTCTATGTCTAAAAATTGTATATTTAAAATCATAATGTATTTCAAAGAAACCTTTTTCAAAACTTTGAAAACATTTATTTAATATTTTTAAGACACATTTAATTTTAAGAATTAAATTAATTATATTTTGTACTATACCGTTCCCAATTCTCGTTTTTATTAAATACATGAATCATTTAGTATTCTTTCCCTTTTTTAATATATTGATTTTTGGCTGGTGCTGATCCTCGAATTACATTCATTCTTAATAAATAATTTATTATAGGATTTATCCTTATTATGAAAAATGCTAGAAACTGCTAAATTAATTATTAACAAATGCTAAAAAAAATATGCCAAATGACAAATGGCTAAACTTGAGTAGAGTATGCTAAATTTAGGTGCAAAAATGCTGAAATGGTCACACTGATTATGACAATTATAACAGTTTATGTAACACACAGAGAGCGATTTTTACTTGTGACTCTTAGTAAGAAATTACTCTCTGTGTGTAACAAATTGTAAACAAAAACTCTTCGTAGCATAATTTTTGTGAATATTTCACTTAAACTTTATTTATTTCGTTATTTGTTAATAGAGAGAATAAAAAGCTCACAAAAATATTCGTTATTTGATGCTAGATTCATTTATTTCCTTCTCATATAGAAACATTTGTATATGAAGGAAATTCTGTTTCGAAAAATTCAAATAAAATTCCATCAAGTTCTTATTTGAAAAAAAAAGAAAAAATCATTTCGGTATAATTGTTAGAATATTATATTATGCTATTTTGGTCTTCTAATTTTTAAATATTTATGAAAAAGAAATGAAAATATTCATAATTTTTTATGAAAGATTGCAAAATTTTAAACTCATGTGGACCTGGTCCCAAATTTTTGTTATGTTTTTAAATGCGAGACTCAGAGGCCTTTCTTGCGATACCAAATTTTGATATTGATACCTAAGCAGAAATATGAGAAAAAGCCGAGTAACCCGAAAGAAGACATTTGTTTTAATTTTTATTCAGCTCACGAAAGGATATTGTCAGGACCAAAATTTTGAGAAACAGTGTCTTAGAATGAAGTAGATTTTCATTTTAGCTGGAAACTTCGATATCTTAATATCTGGCCAACGGGGCCACCCTAATGTACAATTACATGGATTCGAACCATAAATATTAAATTAGTGTAACAGCATGTAAAAGAAGAGTAACAAAATCATAGTCATCATCATCTTCATATATATATATATATATATATATATATATATATATATATATGTAGTTTGTAAATTGTTACAAATCATGCATGCATGATAAATAGATTAAATAAAAATGTGTTTCACTACATATTGCCAAAAGAAAAAATAAAAGGTATGAAAAAGGATGAAATTAAGCCAAAAATCTGTCAAAAATATAAATAGGTTTACATATTTATATACTATCCAAAGCAGAGACATATGTTAGTTAAATTTTTTAAGGGCCAAAGATTTTTCTCAGTTTCCTTTGTCTAAACTACATAAGTAGTTGTTAACGCTTCTGCTTTAGAGGCGCTGATGCGTGTTTTTATATTCAGGTATGATCATATCAAATTCTGTCCCTTTAGACATTTTAGCCTTATAATGTTTTATAGACAAAATGTAGTTAAGTGCCATTAAATTGGTTTAATATTAAAAAAAGGTTCTGTTATATTTTGTGTTTTACCTTTAAATATTTATTTAAAGATTTTAATTAAAAACCTATATTTAATCTTCAAATATTTTTTGAAATCACATTGTCGTTAACAAGAACAGTATAGGGCAGATAAATAGCACTCCTTATTAGCGTCCTAATTTGCAGAATTGTATTAGTATTAGCGTAAGCTTAATAATATTATTTTCTTTCCTTTATTTACTTCTCGAGGTAGCATAGAGCTTATACAAGCTTGTACCACCTAATTTTATTGTTATAGGAAAAATTTCCCGGCCAAAATATACGGAAGAAAGAAACATGTTCAATTATATCCACTGTAAGCCACGTTTCTCGTCCATATGATAGAGGCGATTTAACACATGCACTGAAGATGCATATTTTAGTCCGGATGGATGATTGCGGTAAACGCCATATGTGATTAATGGGGATCGGGTTTTACCTAATTTATATTGTAAATCTTTCTCTATACCGCTAGCAGCTGTCTTCATACAATCTAAATAATAGAAAGACTTCAGGTTTATTTAATACAAATTCGTCGATGTTTTTAATGCTGATGTATATTGCCTTGGTATACTTAATATCCACTGCTAAGCTAAAGGTTCTGGATAGGGCTACAATAGTGCGTATTTTGCTTTGCTTATCATTGCGCGTATGGGAGGAGGGAGACATATATCGTTCGCAAAATCTATATCTTATGAAGATTCGAAACAATTTCTCTTCTTTTTTTTTTCTTACCTATCTCTTCCAAGATGCTGTCCAATGTGACCGAGAAAAGTAAAGGTGATAGGCAGTAGAAATGTTTCACACCAGCGCACAGTGAATCGAGCCCATAGAAAAAATGGACAATTTTAACTTATATGTAGTTTTGTCCGCTGATTTCAAATCTGAAATCAGATTTTTAAAATTATTAAAATTTGTTCCCATATGGGGAAAATAAATTTCCAAAATGTTTACATAAGTGAATTAACTAATATTTTCTAAAATTTTTATATAGTTAATAATTATTAAAGGCTTTTAAAATAACTAACATCAATCTCATATAGCAGTGTTGCCATATAGTTGGAATAAATTAAATTTTTATTATTGCTATTTTTACTATTTTATTAAAAATAATTTCTAAATTTTGTTCTTTATTTATTACTTTTTTCAAATAAATTTTAACGTAAGGCATAACAGATGAAAATTTGTTACTCTTGGCGTTCAAGAATATTCTAAATAATGATATCGTTAGTTACCCCTTAATCTTCAAATCTATGTTTTTATACTTAATTTTTTATAAATTCTGAATCAAATATTTAAAATGATGTTTGCAATTCTAGACATTGACAACAATAAATTACATCAAGATTTTAAATAAGGAAAATTTTAGAAAAAATTGCATTAATTGAAGAAGAAAAAAAAAAATAGAAGATTTTGGTATTTTTTAATCAAAGACGTGTAAATTTATTAAGATATATAAACATTTATATTACAATGAAAATGAAAATAGAAAAAAACATGTTCAGAATACTTTTGTTTTCCGATACTTTTAAATAAAATTGCATTGTTTTTCATTTTTTTTTTACAAAAGTCATAAATATATGATTAGTGAATTATGAATTTTTACATAGAAAATGCTACGTTCTATGATTATTATTTTATGAAGATAAAATCTAAGACTTTAATACTTATCATATAAAAAATTTGCGGATCTCGTATTATCCACTTTTTTTCTAAAGCCTACTAAATTTGAGTAAAATTAAAAAAATGGAAATTTTTTCATATAAATTTTAAAGAGATACAAAAATGAAATATTAAGTCTTTCAATGCAAATTGATAGTGAACATTGAAGGATAACATATTCAGAAAAGATTCTAATCTAATGATACATTTTTTTTTTGCAAAACTGCGCAAATTTTTCAAGAATAATCTATTTGTATACTCAAATTTTTAGTTTTTATTCCCGATCCAGTTTTGTTATTATTTTAAAATAATTTAAATGAGAACATACATTATACTATGCCTATATAATATTTCATCAATAAACTGGACCTACGAAATTTTTTCTCGAGTACTATGTAAATCAATAAAAAGTTTAGTTTTACAAATTTCATGTTCATAAGATTATAACTACTGCAATGGTAAAAGTATTTAAATCAAAAATATATTTAAAATACACAAACTCTTGGTTTTCCATTGATGTATATTTGACAAAAATATAAGGTAAAAGTGATAATATTTTTTACTATGAACGGTTCACTGTGCCGCGTTAGTAGTTAAGGTTTCACTGTTCTTTAAAGTTTCACTGTAGCGGACTTGTATCGTGGTAATTTTTGTGGGGACACCTTTGTGTCTTAGAGCAGTTCAAATTTCATTGTAGACTGTTCAGTTTGTTCATTACATAGAGACTGTTCGACACAATATAGTAGAGTGCCATTATCTTATATAGGTGTTTAATATTGTTATTTCTCTTCAGTTATTATAGTCACTTAGAACGCCATTTTTTGAGACTTTGATGTTTATTCCTCTCGACCATTCATGCGCAAAACGCCCTAGTGGCCAGGCTTCCAATCGATTTCGGAAAAGGTTGCACGATCAGTTTAAAGTATTTCGGTTGGCGTTTCGTTATTGCTCGGTGATTTGTTCCTTTTTAGTGAAATTATTGCCATTATAATCTCATCCATGCTAGAAGAATCTTAATTTATGTCTTCCATGTCTATCGAGGAATGGTCAGCGTAAGTCAGATTATTGTCAGTATTCTATTCATTATTCCTAGTATTTGCAAAATATTTTTTCTATTTCCTGGTTTGTTCTGATGTAATGGTAACTCTCATTAACATCTTTGGCAGCTCTACTGAGGTTAAAATTCAGTCTAGTGAGTTGACCAATAACCTGGAATAATTGGCGCATATTATTTGCATCAACTGCATTCTTTGCTTCTTCTGCGAACGAATCAAAGTACTTTCTTTTGTTTGACCGAACAGATCATTTTATTGCTTTTAGCAACATTGTTACGATTTGACATTATCCTTTACTTCATTGCGGTTGCTAGTTCGTATTCTCTAATCATTAATTTGGCGACAATATACTTCATTCATTTTGCGCTTTATGAAGGGTTTTAACAATTCGTGATCAGAATCTGTATGTGCTTCGCCTTTGGTTCGCACATCTAAAAGTGAAATTCTCCATCGATGGCGAATACAAATGTGATCTATTTGATTCCTGGTGTTTCCATCTGAAGACATCCTTGTATATATATAGATCTCCTCTTGTGGAAATATTGAGCACCCAATGACAAGGTTGAACTTCTGACAGATCTCGATAAAACCTTCGATGTTTTCGCATTATCATTCCTACGTTCACATTATTGGAACCACTTTTCGAGTTGAAGTCTCCACATAGAATCAATACATCTCGCAAAGGTGCTCTGTTAAAATCAGTAGTTAGCTGGTCGTAGAAAGCATCATTTGCACTTTCCATAGCATATGCGGTGGGTGCATAGCATTGGATGTTCGTCACAGATTTCCATATATTCCCAGCAAAAACTTTACCTTCCTGATAAGCTAGCAGGTATAATTGGAAACAAAAATAAACTACTCATTTTTTGCCTGAATAACTAGTTATTTTTGTTCGACTTGTCCACAAATTCATGTAGTTATTTTTTGCACCTAAACGAAAACAAAAATAAAAAAAAAAAACAAAAAAATTTTGCCGTCAGTGAGACTCGAACTTGGACCTAACCATTCGTTTTTACTGACTAACGTCTTACTCAGTACACCATCTCGAACATAGCATCCTAAGGGACAAAAACTCTATTTAGTTTAAAACATCTTTTTAGACATTTTGTTATAAAAAACTAACAGCTTCAGAGAGGGGTTGAACTAACAACCTTCTGGTTGTTAATCCAGCGCTCTAGCCAACTCATCCACGTGATTGCAGTATTACTGTGCTGTTATACTATTGAGTACTTATTAATGTAATACAGAGTAGGCAAATAATAATGAAGCCTCATTACCAAAAAACTACTTTAATAAGTAGTTGTCATTACCGAAAACCAAAAAGTTTTTGCTGGGTTACTATTTAAAATCGAGCGACTATGATGGGGTCGTCAATAGATTATCAGTAGGAAAATAATTTTCTCATCATAGTCGATATAATTGGAAGATTTATATGAAGAAAAATGTTTTGTGCATTTTAGTATAGGTTTTATATTAAAAAGCTAAAATTCTAGAAATTTAACTGTACTACTTATTTTTCCCTGTCTGTGTCCTAGGGTTGCCAGGTTCAAATTATGACCTAACTTGACATTTCTGAAAAACAAGTTTGATTTCCAAATATAATCTTGACAATCGACTTCCGCCAAAAATTTTAAAGTTTTATATGAAACCTATATGAAAGTATAAATACATATGTCGGTACAATAGGTACATAATTGCGAAAATAAGAGTTTACATAGCATATCCGTTTAGGTTATGAAAATTATTAAGAAATGCGATATTAGATTTTTTTCAATTGTTATTTAAAAAAATAAGTAAAACATATGTCACAGCTTTTTTATATTAACTCAGTGCAGATATTTCAATATTAATTAATATTTCTTTGACTTTGAACATTTATTCACGTAAAAAAAAAAACAAATACTACATGGTATAAACGAATGTGTGTTGGAAGTTATCAAATAATTCTGGAGGAAACAGTAGTCGATGTATATTATATCGTAAGCAGTTTGTCCTAAAAAATATTTGTTTGTAAAACATTTCTTCAAAGTCATTTACTTTTGTGGTTTAAAAAAATTAAAAAAAGTTTTAGCTTCACATCAACGCTATTTAGTACCAATATTAGCTGGTTTTAATGAAACACAAATCTGTTCGAATGAATGGCTTTAGCGAACGGCTTAAGATAAAAATTTATAAAAAATTGCCAAAATTCGATTTTCAACAATATTTAAAAAATTATATTACGTATGTAATCAACATATCAATATGACTAAAATATAAGTGATACGATATAGTTGTTGACATCGAAGATAATCGCGACCATAATGATTTTTCAACATTTCTGTCCAATTTGGACACTTTAATTAAAAAAATTTTAATTTGTATAAAATATTATAATTATTATATTAATAAGATTAATATAAGTTTAGTTTTAAAAGCACTGAATTGAATTCTATTACCATAAGCTAATATCGTAATATAAAAGAACATTGCTATTACTGAAAATTATAGCAAAAGTGTTAGTTACAAAATGTTGCCCCCAAATCAGAAGATTTGTCTAATTAAAAATTGTAACTAATACTTACTTTCATTTTAACCACCGAAAAGTAAAGTTGTACCTCGGCTATGTACTTGCCTCTGAATTATAATAAATTATTTGAAAAGAAAATCACATAGAAACATTTTTTTCTACGTGCGGTTATCCTGAAAAAGGTGAGAATAACCCTAACTCAATTTTCTCTAAGTAAAAGAAATACTAATTTATATTTCCACTTGTCCACATTATAATTTAACACTGGTCAACGACATATTGATTGAACACAAGTTTACCTATTTTTACAACTGTTTGTTGTTCATATTAGAGATATTGGACACACCCAGCAAAAACTTTTTGGTTTTTGTTAATGGCAACTATTTATTAAAGTAGTTTCTCGGTAATGAGGCGTCATTATTATTTGCCTACTCTGCATTACATAAATAAATACTTAATAGTATAATAGCACAGTAATATTGCAATCACGTGGATGAGTTGACTAGAGCGCTGGATTAGCAACCAGAGGGTTGTTGGTTCAACCCTATTCTGATGCTGATAGGTTTTTATAACAAAATGTCTAAAAAGATAGTTTATACTAAAAAAAGTTTTTGTTATTTACAAAATTAGATGCGAGGTGGTATACAGAGTAAGACGTTAGTTATTAGAATCTTATGAACTTGTGTCCAAGTTCTAATCTCACTGACGGCAAAACTTTTTGTTTTTTTTTCGTATTTTTATTTAGGTACATATTTTTGAGAATCCCTAGAGTCTAAAAATAACTACATGAATTTGTAGACAACTCGAACGAAAATAACTAGTTATTTAGGCAAAAAATAAGTAGTTTACCAGGAAAGCAAAGTTTTAACAGGGCATATGCTAATAAAATCCGCGATTACAGAAATCAAAAGAAAGAAAAAAATTTTTATTTTCAATTTTCACCACGGGGGGTGTTGTTAATATATATATATATATATATATATATATATATATATATATATATAGGGTGATCCATTTCGAGGTTCCCTAGTTTTTTAAAAACACAGAAACTTTAATGGGGAATGTTTATCATCATTTGAAAGAACATCCTTTGACATTTATTTTCTGAAGATTATGTCTATGATATGTTGGCCGTTGCTACGTCGCAGATGGTCCATCCGTTGAGTCCAATTTTCGATGACTCGTTCGAGCATTTTGACCGGTAACTGGCGAATGACACGCGTGATGTTTTCCTCCAAGCGGGTTTGTCCGCATAAAGTTTAGACTTTACATATCCCCACAGGAAAAAGTCTAACGGTATGATATCACACGATCTTGGTGGCCAATCGACCGACCCAAAACGTGAAATTATGTGCTCACCGAAGTGTTCTCTCAATAAATCCATTAATTGATGTGATGTGTGGAAAGTGGCGTCGTCTTGCTGAAACCAAATATCGCCGAGATCACGAGCTACAATTTCAGGCATCAAATATTCGTTTGTCATGGCACGATAACGGTCGCCATTGACGGTTACCTTCACACCGGCATCATTTTTAAAGAAATATGGACCGATGATTCCACCGGCCCACAAACCACATCAAACTGTTGTTTTTTCTGGATGAAGTGGCAGTTCTTGAATCTCTTCAGGTTGCCCTTCGTCGCAAATGCGGAAATTTGGTTTGTTTACATACCCATTGAGCCGGAAATGGGCCTCATCACTGAACAAAGTTTGCATCGAAAACGTCGGATCTTCTTGGAACTTTTCAAGAGCCCATAGAGCGAAGCGATGTCGCTTGGGAAGGTCGAGCGGCTTCAGTTGTTGCACAAGCTGTATTTTGTACGCTTTTAATTTAAGATTTCGACGTAAAATGCGCCTAGTCGTTCCATACGTCAGTCCGAGTTGCTGCGAACGGCGCCGAATCGACTCTCCACGGTCTTCGTGTACACTCTCAGCTACGGCCGCTATACTTTCTTTACAGCGTGCTGGACGTGGTCTATTCGGTCGAATATTATCCAATATTGAATGCTGGGTCTCAAAATGGGTGATGGTGTTGCGAATAGTACGCTCAGTGGGCCGATTATGTTGACCATAAGTTGAGCGAAGTGCACGAAACACATTCCTCACAGAACGTGAATTTTCGTAATAAAGTTGAACGACTTGTTAACGTTTTTCAGGCCTATGTCTTCCCATTATGAGATGCCAAGCAATACTAAACAAAAATAATATGACAGCATCACACGACTCACACGTGATGTGTTAAAAAAAGGCTATTGAAAAAAGTGTCTCTACTTGAATCACCCTTTATATATATATATATATATATATATATATATATATATATATATATATAATGTTATTTAAAAATCAGTCGTTGTGCTGTGTAGTTCTGCACAAGTTTCACTTTCAGGATGTAATAAAGTGGAAGGAATTATATTCTCTAAAATGTACAAAGATGCTTCGGGTTTATCACTACAAAAATAATAAATAATATTCTTCATCAACACAGATTTTACTAAACTTTTTATATAGCTACAAATTGTTTTCAGCTTGACAAATTACATTTGAATTTGTAACTCGACAATTAAGTTCATTCAAGGCCATCTGGCAACCCTACTGTGTCCCTAGTAGCACTTTTATGTCATTATTTACATACCCTTTCGTTGGTATGTATTTGTTTACACATGTTTCCTTTCCAGTTATTTTGAGTATTTAAAACAACACACAACTAAATGTTGGAAAAACAAAGTTTTAATTGAGTAGAGATTTACTCATACAAATATCTATGTTAGTAAGGATCCCTTTCTTTACTTACATGTTTTATAAAACTATTATAAGTTTGCTGTTAAAGGTATGAAAAGTTATAAGGAACATATAAATAAGCAAAAAAAAAAAAAAAAATTTTTTTTTTCAAGCCTCTCTTCCGCTTATTATATAAATATGAACTTAGATACAAACTTTTATATCCTTTTATCATAGTTGTCTGCATATGTCTTTGGCTATGAATTTATTTAAATGTATAAAACAATGGTTTTACTATTTCCATTATAAATTCCTCTATATACAATATGTGTGTACATATGTATGTATGTATGTATGCATTTTTTATTGTTCTATTGTGTGGTGATTTCATTTTTTTTTCATCTAAATACATACATGCATTTTTTCTTATAAGTAAGTACACAAATGCATGCATAGACAAGATGACCTTACAATGTTTTTACTTACCTGTACATATTGACATAATGAATTACTTGGGGAACAAGTACTATTACTTATCTACATACACATATATATTTATATCCTTTATATATAAATATGTATGAATAAATTTTCATGTTATTATTTAACAACTTGTTAGAATGTCGTCTGTCTACTGGTTGTTTGTAATTTTTGTTGTTTTCATTTTAGTATGAACGACAACCTTGACATAATAAATCTAACATTTTGACAGCATCAGGGTTACACAAACATACATCTATACTCTTATATTGTTTGTACTCTTGTGCAAATAATGTGATGAAAAAAAAGACATTTAATGTCTCTCAACTATTAACATTGAAAATGTTTTATTTATACTTATTTATTATAAAAAAGAATAAAAGTAAATTCTAATGAATGATTTATTTATAAATTTTTGAATAGTAAAATACAGGTATATAAAATAAGGCATATACAGTGATTGAAATCAATTCAGGAATATATTTCATGCACGAGATGGTCAACTTGGACACCCTCTATCAGGGATGATAAATGTAATTCGGTCTTCGAAGGTATTGCTGTACTACAACGATTCATAAAGCACAATTTATGAAATTAGTGGCCAAACATAAAGAAGTCAAATTAATTTTTTAATTTGAGTTCCAAAAGACCGATTAGGGTTGTCAGTTTTTTTTTTATCTCTCTCACCAAATTATTAATCAGAAATCTCTAAATCAACATACAAAATCAGAGTTTCATTTTGCTAAGCATATAAATAATTTCAAGGTATTTTACATTCATAATTTAGGAAAATTAAAAACAATTTCTTAATTTTTTCCTATATACATAAGTGAAGTTTTTACGTTTGTGCTTATGTTTGTAACACATAGAAAAAGTTATCCAACACCTAACTTAAAGTATACCAATCGAATCAGAAACACTTTTTTAAATCCATCTAACGATGTTCGTTAGTTCGTCTGGCTGGCTCGACGGCTGGCTGGCTGTTCATGTAAACCTTTGCATACGGGTCGCAATTTTAAAGATAACTCCATGAAATTTGGCACGTGGGATACAAGGGCGAAGCCTATTGAAATTGTTTGTGATTGGTTCATTATTTCACCTAGCTCCCATACAAATGTCCCCACGAAATAGAGTTTAAACACTCAAAAATGTCTTCAAAATAAGAATATTTTATTAAAATTCGGTGCAAAGAGGTTCTGTAAAAGTATCAATCTGTACAATTGACCATAGCTCCCATATAAACCCATAAAATATTACTATAAGGTTAATATTCGATTCAAATAAGTTTTGTGTAAGTAGAAAAAACATTGCTAAGTTTTATGAGAATCGGTCCATAATTTACCATAGCTCCCATATATTCCATACTTCCAGGAATCGCCCTAAAGTGCATATTTCATATCATAAAAATGGTAGTATCTATGCATTATTTGTCCACAGGTGTAATATAAGTACCCTTCCCAAATTTTTATGCTCCTAAATAATGGTGTAGGTCATAGGTCAAGACCGACTATATGATAGCCTATTTTTTCTCGATTTTCTTGAGAAGGAAATTTAATATCAATATCAATTGTAAAAGATAGAAAATAATATGACATTTCTTCTTTCGATACAATCAGTGTTGCCGTTTTATTCCGATTAGACCAAAATTGGTATATTTTTTTTCACACTTTCATAGTTCGGAAGTTTGCTTGGTTTGTTTCAATTATTTAGGTTTTTGATTGAATGTTCTATAATATAAACCAAGAGTTAAAATAACTTAAATTAAAATTTACAATTAAAGAAAAAATAATTATACAGACACATATCGAATAAAAGAAAATACAAATTTTATTCCTCTTATCGGTTTAAAATAAAATTTCTTCTGCTAAGCATAATAAAATTAGTAAAGCAAAATTTAAATTTATGAACCTTCGAGTCTTTATCTGGCTGGAGAAGAAGATTTTTACAAAAACACTTAGTAGCTATCAGCAATAAAAAAACTTCTAAAGAAGTGAAAATGGAGTATATAATTTTAGAATATTTTATTCTTTTCCAGGTTGTTAAATATTGTAATTCCTAATTTGGTTTTCATATAGAAAATTTCACGAAAGGATAATTTATTCTGGGTGGTAATTTTTGAATGCCATTGATCTGATATATTTATTATTGTACCAAAAATTATGGAACATTGTCGTAATTCAATTCGTGAGTTCGAACTTTATTTGATATTGAAAACTTTTTTTTGACTTCACGATCAGTTTTATTTAAAGATTTAAATAATTCTCAAAAAGTTTATTTAAATTAACATTTCTGGTAAATTTTGGTAGGTTTTGGTAGGCTTTCGAGGGAAGTTTGTTGGGAAAAATATTTTCTTTCTCGCAATGCTGCATAAAATCGCAAACAGCCACTACGTCGCTGAATGAAATAGAGATATTTACTCCAATTTCGGCAAAAAAAAAATAAAATAAAATAAAAAAAAAAATAATAACAATATTAATAAAAATACGAAATCTGACATAACTGATGTCGGTCAGTGGCAGAGTATACGATATATCTTTATTGCTTTCTATATATAATTGAGTTTGATCTGCAATAGTTCTCTTTAAAGTTATTTTTTGTTATTTCTCATATTAGAAATATTTTGCAACTCAGTACGTTGTTTTAGGAATAGATTTTTTTTAATTAACCGATAAACGACATGGTTCAATACTCTTTATAGATGATTCATCTGCTATTTTTTAATTTTTTAGGTCCTAATTAGCCTTAACGATTCTTAACATTTTAAATATTGACTTTTAATGGTTACAAAAATTTCCATAAAATTCCCTATTTCCGAACTGTGAATAATTTTGTATAATTTTAATACAATTAGCCCAAGAAAAGTAAAGTTTTTTATTCGAGTTTGTACAATATTGAAACTCGCATTTATTATCCCAGCCGTGTATTTTATTCCGCATTACAATAGAATTTTTCGTGATCATTTTTTCGAAAGCTTGATTTATCTTCAGCAAACTTCTTACACATTACTTTTCGATCGAAACAGAAGATTAGGAGATACAAATTTGATGTTTATATTCTTATGATATCTGAGACTATCAGAATACTGATTTCTAGAGACAGAAGGACATAAGTTAATCGAATACGCACAAGTAAGGATCTACAATATATTTATACACTCAGGCCTCGATTTGATTCGTTTCGATTTTCGTCGTTTCGTTTTGAGTCGATATGATTTCGTTTTGCATCTCTATGTACAGCATATTTTTTCTCCCGAAGTTTAAGTAACTGTATGTGAAAAATTTACTGATTCGTTCATTTTCTATACTTTATTTTACAAAATATAATTTTTCGCTATAAATTTGGCAAAATCCATGTTATAAGGAGTTTCATAATTGTTAATAACAGGTGTAAAGGTATTGAAGAAGATTTTAGTATAAATATTTTAATTTCACTTCTTTGTACAAAAAAATAACACTTTTTTGTTAAAGATCAATTTCTTTTCTGTTCAGATATTTTTCTTCCGGAAACAATTATTAAGAAAACAGTGTAAATACGTGGAAAATAGTGATTCGATTTGCGTAGTTTCAGTTTACGGTACAATTCTCCGGACCCTATTAACGACGCAGGACGGGGCCTCAGTGTACTGTTCCTTGAATATTTATATTTTGCATTGCAATTGAAGTGAATTGAATTTGTATACCATAGTCAGTATTGGTAAAGGTCAAGTTTCTTGTTTAATCCATCCTAGTTTTTATCCATCATTAAAAACTTTCTTCTTTTTCTGAAAAAGTTTAAGATTTTTTAATTTATTCAAATTTAATTATTGTTATTTCATTTGTCCTGGCATAATTTATTCTAAATTATAATACTAAAATTAAATTTCAAATAATTTGTTTGAATTTTAAGCAAAAATAATTTATTCCTTGAATTGTTTGAGCAAGGATTAATAAATATGGTTGTTATTTTAATTTATTCCTGAATATGAGTATAAGAATCTTAGTCTATAGGTTGTTATGTTTTTGGCTTAACTAAAGAGAATTTTAAAAAATCCTTTTAATGAATTCAAGACACATTGTTTACAGAAATAAAAGTCAAATTAAACAATAATTACCAAATTGGAATTATACACAGAAAAAATACTTTTAAAGAAATTTTTGGATTAAGCGAATAATAAGAATTTAGAAAATGTTTTTAATTATATTTACAATTGCATAAATTATCTATTATATTAAATTAAAATTATTCATAGAAAAATATAAAATTTTTCTTCGATTGTTTTATTAATTGAAAATATCAAAAAAATTTTTTTATTTAATAAATTAATAAATCAATCAATACAATAAATACTAGGCATTCCTTTTTAATATCTGATTTTTGTTTTATTTTTAGTGAAAATATTAGGAAATTTAAATTTTGTGGACACAAAAAATGTTTAATGTCCGATGAATCGTTTCCAACACGTTCTTGGAAAACCTCATGGAAAATTTTTAAAAGTTCAATTTTCTTAATAAATTTAAAATAATTGCTAAAGATTTTAATCGCTGTAAAAATTTTCTTATAAGATTTTGAAGTATATGAAACGTTTAGTTTAGTTGTGCTAAGAAATTTCTTTCAAAGTTATTTTGATGAATTTAAAAGTAATTGTTTCTTACTCTTGAGATATTCTATAAAATTTCTCTCTAAAGTCCTATTAAAATTATTTTAATATTCATAAAAAATTCTTAAAACTGACAGCCTACAAGATTTTTAATACCGAATTATTTATGTCAAACCTGTTATCACTCATAAAGATTTTTCACTTAATATCAACATATTTCGTAAAATAAACAAGCAAAATAGCTTTTATTGCCATGAATTATTAATTTTTATAAATTATTAATGAAAAAAAAAAAAATAAAATAAAAGAAAATTTATTCATACTCACATTATGTCAACATTCAAGGGGAATTAAACAAGAATCCATAAAATCATCCAGACAGAGAGAGAGAGAGAGAGAGTAAGAGTGAGTGAGAGATGAAATGTTTATGATGATATAAAATGCAATATGACCCTCTTAATTAAAGTAGCAGCAGAATATTAAACGAAGGAAACTGTCAATATTCATATGGCATTCAATTCATCATTATTTTCCATGGCATAAAAATATTTTCTTTTTAAATTTTTCTTTGTATTTATTGGTTGACTGGTTAAAGTAAAAACAGGCTCTTCTTTTTCTGGAAAAAAATATGTGAAAAAAAACATAGGAAAAAATATGGCAGATAAAAAACCCTCATATTAGGTTTAATTTCATTTAATGCCACGTCAAGAAGAATAAAGATATAATAATAATAATAAAGATATAATAAAGAAAAATAGACAAAATATTTTATGAAGAGCAAAAGTCAGTGATAAGAAAAAGGTATTATATAAAATATTAAGACATAATGTTATTTACTATATTTATGATATTTTGTTGTGCTTTTTCTAAGGTTATGGTTGTTTAAAGACATAATCAAATTTTTAAGATGATAGACAGGATACATATTTTTATATTTTATATTAACGAACTAAAGATTAATATCTATTTTAATTAAATTGTCTGATAATAAACAATGGCAGCAGCAACATATATAGATGCTATAATACATTTTTTTTATTATATACAAATACTATACTAGAACTAAAATATAAGGATACAGGCACAAGATGAAAATCTTAATAATCAGGGGAAACCAAATATCATGTACTTTACGAGTATGTATTATTTTCAATTGATTTACTAATTTCCCTATTAATGTTGATGGTTTAACTGTTTTATTTTTTTCACACTTTTTATTTTCACTGAAGAACCAACCTAAAGTAGGCAGTAGATCTTCTGGAGGAAATTAAATATAAATTAAAAAAAAAAAAAAATTAAAACATCCTCTAATTGTGATATAGAGGGCCTTAAATTTTTGAGTACATTTTAGGTTTTTAAATTTATTTAGTGACCAAAGGAACATAGTTTTTTAATTAACTAACTTTTATATATATATATATATATACGCAGAGAAAAGATATGGTTATGGCATTACCACTACATCAATATTATGTTCTCATTGTTAATATTCATTAATTGTAATAATACTGTGTTCATAATAACAAAGTTTTTGTTTCATTTTTATCATTCAATGTTTACATTCAATTAAAACTTTAATTAAATTTTATGTTTTTTAATATTTTTTAATATTTTTACCACAAAAAAAATTTTATTAATATAAAAAGTATCATCATTTCTACGGCCGTTAAATGTAATCAATCTTTTTCCTTGTTCTTAAACCATATTTCCTTTTCAAACCATATTAATATTATTATTTCCATAATAATAAAATAGTAAAAATAAATATGGTTGAAAACTTAATAACTTGTTTGTTTTTGAATATGTTTTTTTTCTAACGTTTGTTTTCTACTTTCATTATAATACTCATTTAGTTTACACTTGAGTAAATATAAGTAGACCAGGTTTTGTTATATTTGGTGTGAGTCAAGAAATATAAGATACTGATTAGTTAATAAAAAATATCTTGTATTATTTTGCACAATATGCGACTCAATAAACAATTTATAAAAATAATAATTTTTAAGTAAAGTGTTTTATTTTAATATATGAAAAGATGAGATAATAATATGATAAAATGGAACACTAATATGATAGAACGGGTTAATAATATAATAAAATTAAATCACAATCTCATAGATTGGGGTAATAATGCACTAAGATGTTATAATAATATGAAAATCCCGTATCATAATATGAAAACGCGAACCATAAAATCGGACTCAATATGATGAAATGGAATCATAAAATCGTTATTATTTATATCTATTTTTAGATGTGATCATATATTCTATTCATAATATGTTGCTTTAAGTTATGGTCACTGCTTGCTCACTTATTCAGCATTTCACATTTATTTTCCTTTTAGTTTTAAAAATTTCGACTTTGATGTGATTTTTTTAGTATTTTTCTTTTACACTAAAAATGTTGATGCATAAAGTTTTAAATCATATTTTATTTACCTCGAAAACTCTAAAATTTATTAAATGTTTCTCACTATCTCTCTTGAGTCATTACAACTCGAGAATGATCCAACACAATTTTTGTGTAATTATTAGGGAGATCTTACCGTTTTTTTTTTAATTCTCGTTCGGTTTTTTTTTGATTTTGATTATATTCAGAAATTTTGCCTACAAAAGTAATTTATTTTATTTAGAAGAATGTTTATCATAATTTGGTTTAAGACATCTGAAGAGTTACCAATGGATTTTATTAATTAATGTTCCACAATATGAACAGAAAATCAAAAATATTTGTGTCCTTATCGAACAAATATTTCATATGTTAAAAGTGGAAAATGTTTTAGACAAATGATATGAGAAATTAAAACGATTAAAATAATTGGCAGATAATGCGAAAACAAATTAAAAAATTAACTAAATCAATGAGTAAGCAAAAATATATTTTAATAAAATCCAAACATAATTATAATTATTTTTAGTTATGTACACAAAAGTAATCTTAAAGCAAAAAAACAAAACAAATGCAAATTCGTCCTTATACCAAAATATTTATTTGTGGAGATACGAAGATTTTTTTCTGTGCTTTAGAAATATCAGCACAAAGCCAAACCATCTATGGTGGTGTATGATATAAAAACTTATTTTTGTTTCTACCAATTGAACATCAAATGGCATTTACCTGATAAAAGGCAACGATCCATATTGGATGGGTAAACTATATTACATTAAGTTCCAATAATAACGGAAAATCATGATTTGTTTGTCTTATTACTAATTCTCTTTTGATGTTTAGTAAATTTTAAATATTTGTTTTGTTTATACATTTGAATTAAATTTTCCCCAATATGTTGTTTTCTAGTACAAAATTTTCAGCAAAAATACGGTTAATCGTTTGTTTTTTTTTTAATTTAAAAATTAGTAACTGGTCTTTTCAAATGTCAAATATTTAAAATATTTGAAAACCGGTTTTCGAAAAACCTGTAATAATCGATCTCCCTAGTAAAAATTCAACAGTCACAGGTTTGAAATTCGAGGTTAATATTTGATATCAAACATTTTTTACAATTAATGTAGCAACATAGATCAAATTTTTTAAATTTAGGTTTAATTTTTGAGGATAATTAGAAAAAAAACGTTAAATAAATAATCATTTCTTATTTTGATATCAAATGTTAATCTTCAGAATTCTGAAATCTTAAAATGAATGCATTCATTTGTATGTAAAGGAGAGTATTCGAAAAATGGAATTTTCTCAATTCAAGAGAAAATACTCAAAACATGGTACTTGATTTCTCATATTATTCTTAAATCAATCATAAACCTAAAGAAAAAGCTTAATTTAGAAAAATATAAAAATTACGTTCATAAATAGTTTATAAACTTAGGCCCGGTTTTGTACTGTTCCCTTAGGGTATACTTAAGTGCAAACTTAGTTAAGAAACATTTAAGTTAAAGCTCACACTTAAGTATGTTCCGTTTTCCGTTGGGTGCAAAATATATAACCACAAAGTAAATATAAATTTAGAGCGTATTTTGAAGTCTTTTTAAAATTAAAAATTTGGCGAGATTATTCCTAGTGTGTATTTTCGTTGACATTAAAAAAGGAAAAGTTGACATTAATAATAAAATTAAAGAAAATATAAAAAATGACTATAACATTCATGGTAATATCTACTCGTAGTATATAATAAGTAAATTTATATAATTTTAAGTTTTTTCTTTAAATAAAATGTTTTTCTTAACTAGGTATATTCTTTTTTATTTAATTCAAAATCTCAAAAAAAAAAAAAATATATTAAGATTAAGAAATTTGAAAAGAAAATTTCTCTATTTTACAAAAATTTTCCACATCCCTCCATAAAACTTTTCCAAATAGTTATTCTTTAATAAAATATTCTTCAGAATCCCGGTTTTTAATCATTTGATCGCGTTATATATTACGTATATACGTCCCTTATTTGCAAATAAAAATAACTTGCAAATAATTAACTCACCGTTTATATGAAAAATTGCATAAAGAAATATATTTTTTTTATATATTGTACCGGATGGGAAAAATACAACTATATCATCGCAAATTCTACGAACGTAAAAGCCGTACGCTTTACTGGCCATTAATTTCACTAATTACGATTAGTTTTCGCAAGTTAATAACATAAAAATATAATATTAACTCACCGTTTATATGGCAAAATTATCATATCATAATATTTTACGTGTAAACGCAGTAATATTTGAATTAACTTAATTGTGAATGAAATAAATTTTTCATGATACATTTCTTATTTTATTCGTAGCATTACTGGCATTTTTGAAAGGAACTTATGGTAAACAATTTTTTTTTTGTCGACCAGTTTTATCTCTTACAGTTTAATAAAATAATCAAAAATTCTAATTCAACTTGACTCTTTTTTTAAAACTTAATTTAAATTCAACTAATTTAATATAAATAAAATTTTATATTACACAAAAATATTTTGTTGACTTAAGCTGTTTTAAATTCAAAGTATATAAATGAAGTTAATTTTTTTTAGCAATTGAATTTCGATTAGTTTGTTGTTAAAATGTATATTTTCAACTTAAGGCGACTTATGATGTTTTGCTACATTGTCACAGAGGTTTGAAAAGTTTTACCTCTTTATCAACTTTTGAAAAAGAATTGAACACTTTCAGCATTAAATAGTTTTAACAGGGCCATACTAATTTCAAGCAGCTTGGCTTAATTTTATTTTCGTATTAAAAATTACGTACTAGTTTTGGAACTTGGATCTTGAATATATATTGCGTTCATAGCTAATAATACTTTCCCTAACTGCAGATTTTTTATGATCTGTTTAATTTGAAAAATCATTAAAAATCTGATCATATCTTCTCATCCCTTATGGTGCTTAATAAGCTCATCATAAGCGCTGATAATAACAAAAAGTGTAGTTTTATTATTTTAAGGAAACATTTTTCTTTCAAAGTTTATGTTATTAATTTAACCAAGGGATTCATAAGGAAATCTCCAAAACATAAGTATTGACATCAAAGTTCTCTTTATTAAAAGAAATTCTTTAATTTGAATAAAATTTAATCTTACATATAATACAATATATTGTGCCAAGCCCTTATATTGCATAAAGTATTACGAAATTCCCCCAAGGCTCAAAGGCAAAAAAAAAAAAAAAAAAAATTGGCCACTAATTATGTGTGATGTCGCATATTGTTCTTTGTTGCTGACTGTTTGTTGTTTCATACATTTTGTTACACATTTAAGCGGATTTTACGCTTAACAACTACAAACATACGAAAAAAAATATTTTTTATATTTTTGTTACAATACAGAGGATATGGAATCGACCATTTTGAAAAGCATCTTACATTTCCTTTTGTTTAACAACTAATATGTGTGTATGGATGACAATGGTTGTTTATGTGTGTGTGTGCCATAAAAATGTTCATTGTTCTCTTTAATCAAAACAATTTCAAGTCTTTTATTTATTATTTGCGCGGTCGATCTATATTAAACTCTGGTTGTTGCTTTTAGCTTTTATTATTTTAATGACACATAATAACAAATGTATTTCATTGAACAATTTCTGGTGTGTATGTCTGTGTGGAAGTATGGGATATAGAGTTTGGGTGTTGCTTTTGTCAATGTCCTGTCAATATTTTCTATCCAAATTTGAACTAAAGAGTACCATACCATCGATTAGGTGATAGTTTTATTCACTATCAGAAAAATTACTCTTTCTAAACAATTTTACAAAAATAATTAACATTAATTTCGATTTTTGATCTATTTATTCTACATTTCTTACTAACTAAAATATCGAAATTTCGATTTTTGATCTATTTATTCTACATTTCTTACTAACTAAAATATCGAAAAAGTCACTTAAAAGTTAGTTTTTGGATAAATATAAAGTAACCAAAAACTGTCTCCCATTGTGTTCTCAAGATCTTATTTTCCTGATAGTAACAAATGTTACAAAAACAAATAACATTAATTTAGATTTTCGAGTTTAAACAAAAAATGTGGAGAAGACTTTGGCACTTAGTTGCCGCGCTACTTTCAAAGGTAAGAAATCGATTTTTTAAAAATTTTAAGAAAGCTTCTTAAAATTGAAATAAGCGAAAAAAAGTGATAAAGTGAGGTAAAAATAAAAAAGAAATATATATATATATATATATATAAAATGAAAAAATAAAATGAAATATTGTGAAAAAAATTTTGAAAGAAATTTTATATTAAATTAATTAAAAAATAAATGTTATTCCGTAAAACGAAGCGAAAATTCATTTTGAAAATTTACTTTCAAAACACCAAATAACTTTGCATTTATTTCTTAGTTTTAATAATATAAAATTTCAAAATAAATTTGCGTTTCACTCATAAAAATATATATATTTTTTAGTGAAAGTGAGCCCATATAAGTATGTTCATCAAACCCTTCAACTAAATTTTTAAAGTTGTTAGGCTTTTCGAAATTAAATATACTCTTTCTATTTATCAAAATACATCTATAATTTTTTTTACTAAGGTGAGTTGTTTTAATTTTCTGCTTTCTCATAAGTTATTATTTCATATCTGCTGTAAAAAATTCTGCTCCTTCACCACGTTTTGACACAATTCTTTTTTTAAATTTTTTTTTTTTTTTTGAAATCTTTAACTTCTAATCGTCTGGCTGGATTTACACAAGATTTCACACAGAAGTAGCAGAGGAGCGTATAATTTTTAATTTGGATGGAGGCTCCATATGCCCTTCAGAAGCATATGGGACATATAGGGCTCAAAATAGGTTACCTCTGATATAGAAAATATTTCATCGCTTGCCAATTTTTTGTTTCCTATACGATTTAAAATATTTTACATCTTATTAAACTTTAAACTAGTGTAATTTCTGTTCTGCAGAAGATATTGACTTAAATTTTTATCTACATATTGAAGAGTTATGTTAGCTAAGTAACGTAATTTATTGGAGAAAAAAAAAAAACATGGTTTTTGGAGAAACTATAAATACTATATCTGTAATAAAATCTTTGTTAGTTAGTATATCTTAACGAAATTTTCGTTGATTGTTTAAATTAAATTAAATTATAAAAAACTTTAAGATTTTTGTAGAAGGAAACCCACATTTCACGAAAAAAAAAACGGAAAATCCCAAAAATGCGATTTTTCACATTTTCACCTACAAATTCACATTTTTCTGGAGATTATGATTCAAAATCCTTAAAAACATATTATTGTTTCCTATATTGCAAGAAGGCCTATAACGTATGCTATGTCATTTCTCGATTGATTTTTCGTTGTAGCAGAGTATATTATTTCCTAAATATGAAAATTTTAGTTATTGGTTTGTTGTGGTAAATTTCGCGCCTGATTTCAATATTTATTTTTTTTTTATCAGCAAATTTGTTGTAATTTTATATTTAAAAATTCTTCTCTTAAATTGAATATTTAAAGTCAGATTTTGAATAACCCTAAATGACTCTAATTCGTCACACAAAAAAGCACTTAATAGTGTCATTAAAAAAGTATCAAAACTGCGATATAGTTTTGTCCGAACGATAGGAAAATAACTTCTTTTTCTTTTACTATTGTAAAATAAATATGGATATTATTTAGTCAAAGTTCGGATAGCAATGTTGATAGTTTAAGTTAGAATTTCGACAGAAATAGTGACTTTTCCTGTTCCTTAAAAAGACTCCAATTTGACACATAAAAAACACTTAATATTGTCATTAAAAAAGTATTAGAACTGCTGCACAGGTTGCAGGTTGCAGGTTGACTCTTTTTGGATAAGAAAATGATATCATAAAACAACTTGAGGTTTCTCTTTAGTGGAAAATTTGAATAGAAAATGTTGGCAGGGAACAAATGTATTTCATTGAACAATTTCTGGTGTGTTGCTTTTTTCGCTGCCCTGCCAGCATTTTCTATCCAAATTTGAACTAAAGAGTAACCTCAAGTTATTTTTAACAGTCGAATATGATATCATTTTCTTATCTAAGAAGAGTCACCGTGCGGAAATAATATGTGCAGCAGTTCTAATACTTTTTTATGATACTATTTAATGCATTCTTTGGGTGTCGAAATACTATTATTTTGTGTATTTGCTACTTTTGAACATCCAGGAGTCTCAAATAAAGATACTTTTTAGTGTATGGATGAAAAAAGTCTGTTCCAAATGCTGGCAGGGATATTGGTATTATTTTATTTGTTTAATATTTAGTTTCGGATACACACACACAGACGCGTACAGCAATTTGTGATTTCCCTGCCAACATTTGGAAGAGAGTTTTTTGATCCATACACTAAAAAGTATCTTTATTTGACACTCCTGGATGTTCAAAAGTAGCAAATACACAAAATAATAGTATTTCGACACCCAAGGAATGCACTAAAAAGTGTCATTAAGAAAGTATTAGAACTGTTGCACACTTATTCCCGCACGGTGACTCTTCTTGAATAAGAAAACGATATCATATTGAACTGTTAAAAACAACTTGAGGTTACTATTTAGTTCAAATTTGGATAGAAAATATTGGCGGGGTTGGTTGGTGGTAGACTTCTGGAAGTGTGTATATTATTTTGAGTTTATTTGTGGATAATTTAATCGTTAATAATTTATTTAGTTTTTTTTTATGTTTTGTAAAATGTTCTGTCGTTTAAGAAAAAGGAAACATGAAAAGGGAAATGTAGTATAAAGAAGTTTAATAAATTTCAATCGATTGGGTGGGGTCAATAATGGAAACAAATTGGCTAACAAATTAGAAGAATTTTTAAGAATGAATGGAAGGAGGTTAATAATAAGTTTCATTCATTATTAAATTATTTTCGTTTGAAAATTTTGGCTTCCTTTTTTGAAATTCAAATTTTTACAGTGTGCTAAAATATTTGTATTGTTTGTATTTTGTTTTGTTACACAGAGAAAACAGGTTCGTTGTGGCAACCGAATTTAGTCGATTCTGGGTATTGTCTATACAATTCAGTTGTAGTCACTGTAAAATTTCGATTGTAGCAACTGGTTTGAAGACAAAATAATTCGTTTGCGCCAACTGAATTTAATAGTAAAAAAGCTTATTTTTAATTACAGGCAATTTTTTTATTATGTTTTTTATTTGAGTTAGCTTTATTTCACTAAATTTTACAGACATTACGTAAATTTCGCACATAATATTTGCATACTTTGTAGACATTAAAGATCATAATAGTATGACCATTAAAAAAGAGCTCCCAAAATAAATTTTCTTGACACCGACACCACAACCTGCAAGAAGTTTTAAGCAAGTTATAATATTATGTCAAACGGACATCTATTTCTACAAATAAATCTGTTTCAATAAATTTGCATGTGGAAAAAAACAGTTTATTCACTGGGCAGTATGTAATCGAATTGATTACATTTTTATTATAAATAATCGGTTAATGTAATTAAAAATATTTTTATGTATTAATATAAAAAATTTATTAATTGCAAAGACCATATCAGTAGTAGTAAAAAATATTATTATGAGTTTAAATTAGTTGCCTCAACCAATTTAGTAAAAATAGTTACAGAAGTGGCTTAAATTGTTTAGTAGGATTATTTTAGAATTGTTATAAATTTGAAAGTGTTGGAATATAAAATCTTTTCAACTTAATAATATTAAATAATAGCAAAAAAAAAAAAAAAAAAAAAAAAATTAAACACACAATCGTTTTCCAATCAATTTTCTTTCTGTGTGTAGTTGTTGTTTTATTATAGCCGCATTTTGCAGCTAAAGTTCATAATCAATTTCATACAAAATTTTAATTTATATACGTAAGAAGTTAACGTGTAGAATTATATATGTTAACTTTAACATCGGTAAAAGTGTTGCCAATTTATGGATATTTAAATGTCAGTAAATGAAAAAAAAGATTTAAAAATACAAATAAATAGAATGAAAACAAATTTATATTAATAAAATATAAAGATTTATTTCTTCAACTTTTGTTTGAATATTATGTAATATCAAAGTAACACTCAACCGTAGCAACAAAATTTAGCTTAAATAGTTTACAAAAATTACAATTTCAATAAAATTTCCATATTTACAATAAAAACGATAATATACATATTTGTATGCCATTTTTCGATCATCAATTGAAAAACTTTCTTCTTATTTTTCATTTAATTTTATTTTCTTAGAACACTTCCTTAACATTATTGTAATTTAGTTGACTGTTAATTTAAAGCAGTGTTGCCAATTTAGCACTTTTAGTAATAGATCTACTAAACACATTTTTTAAACTCATTTAGCACGAAAAAAAAGGAATCTAGCACCTGGCACTTTTTCTAGTAATTTTCGAATTATTTTTGGCGTTTTTTTGCGTAATTTCTTTATTAATATGTAGTTTTGTACTATAAAAATATCATCAGGGTTTTTTATTTCTTAAAATTAAAACTTTAACTAAAGTTTGGTGTTTTTAGCGATGGTAGCTAAAGCGATCTTTAATAAGAGTGTTTAGTAAAATAAACTTAGTAATTACCAATACAATTACAAACAGTTAAACTATCAAATAGAATTTTGGCAATTATATAAACTATAATTCTTTTGTTATAAGAAACAATTATAATAAAATATCTAATTAATTTTTAAATATGGTTTATAATTTAGTTGTGAACGTAAATGAATTGTTATCGTAAATCAAGGTAAAATAAAATTTTAATAAATTTCAAACATTAAAATATTTATACATATTTAAGTGACTTCTTACTCAATTTAAAATATCATAATATGATATTATGGGCCATTAACTTATCAAATTGTAACCCGAAGTTAAAGACTAATTGTAGACAAATTAATTAGTTTGTGTGAAACGAATGTCATTTTATATAATGTTATGCTTTAACGCTTATTTAGGATTTGATATTTTTTGATTATAGTGAACATTTTGTGTTTTAGGATGTCTTTTTTAACTTTCCATTTCATAACACTATAATATGGATTAAATAATAAAATGCCCAATTTTAATGGAACTTAGAACATACAATGAGAAATGATATAACTATTGTGCAAGAATTAATTCTAGTTGAATTCCTTCATTTTCAGTTAATGTTTTTTTCCAGAAGTTCTTCAGTAAAAAGATTTTTTTAGATAAAAAAAACTTAAACTTAAACTTGATATTCTCTCTAAATGCTTCACATATTAAATAAAATATATATTTCAATGGTTGTCTCTTAAAAAAATTGAACCAGAAAAAAACTGATAATCCGGATAGTTCGACAATCTGGTTTGGGGTCTGCAATAATTATACAGATTCTCGAGGTTATACTCTGTCTGGGTTTTAATAATAAATACGATTTTAGAAATTAAATCTTCAATAAAATAAAGAAGATTTTAGTTCGCAAAAATATTAATATGTATATTATTTATATATTAAATTTTATATTTATATATTAAATATGTATATTATTTGGAATATGTATAATAGTTTAATTCAGATAACACATACTTGGATACCTTTTCATAAAATTAGACTTTTGAAAGTCCACACATAAATTTTGTTTAATTTCTAAAGAATCAATTTTAGAATGTATTTTTATTATTTTCTTTAATGATTTTTAGTTTTAGCCCTGAGAATAAATAATGTATCTCTCTTTTTTAACAAATACAAACAGTTTCTATTCTTAGCACTTTTTCTAGCACTTTTTTTATTTACATATTATATACATGTATTATTCTGATTAATTAATTTGTACCTCAACACAATTAAGGCATTATTGAGGTAAATTGACAAATATTACTTGTATTATTTATATTACAATTTCTTTTCTAAAATTAAAGTTTTATAAAATAGTAAATTAACATAGATGTATTACAATAGAAAGAATCGTTTCAATGTTTTGAAATATATATTGTGTAACACTTGTTTTGAATTGTGATATTCTGTTGTGTCCTTTTAAAAGTAATGCCAAATGATTATACTTGTAAGCACCCAAGTATTCAATAGACTGCTTAGTAGTATCTAGTCTACACCTTGGTACTATCAGATTTTGCTGGTTCCTGGTATTTATGTTCTGTTGATTTTGTTCAAAATTAATGGTGTGATAACCCTTATTTCTTAACGATTTAAATATATACAAAAACGAGTAATAAAGATATGGTCGGTCAAGACCGACTATATGATACTCTATACCATTGCGTATGATCATAAAATTTCTGGAAGGGGACTTATATTACACCTGTGGCAAATTCTACTAAATGTAAAATAAAATATACAAATACAGAATAATGCATTGATACCAACATCTATATGATTTTATGCACTTTAGGGCGATTCCTGAAAGTGGGTTTATATAAGAGCTATGGTAAATTATGGTTCGATTCTCATAAAATTTGGCAATGTTGTTTCTACTTACATAAAACTTATTTGTGTCGAATATTAGCTTGATACTAAAATTTGTATGGGATTTATGCACGTTAAAGTGATTTTCGGAAGAGGGTTTTACATATGGTCCATTGTGGACCGATCTTCAAAAAATTTTTGGTACGAGATTGATTCTAGTACAAAACTTCTTTGCATCGAATTTCATTAAAATATTCTTCTCCGTGGGGACACTTGTGTGGGGGCTAGGTGATATAGTGGAATCAAAATCAATTTCAATAAGCTTCGTCTTTATATCATAAGAGTTATACGTGTTAAATTTTATTGAATTATTTTTAAAACTGCGACCCGTACTTTGTGCACAAGGTTTAGCCAGCCAGACGGATGGACATCGTTAGATCGATTTAAAAAGTGATTCTGAATCGATTGGTATACTTTAAGGTGGGTGTTGGATAACTTTTTCTATGCGTTACAAACATCAGCACAAACGCATAATACCCCAACCAACTACGGTGGTGTAGGCTATTAAACACGATAATGAAATAATGCATGAAGTGGCATTATTGGTTTACAACATTCATATAATTTATGAAAATAAAATTGGAAAATTAAATTTTTGAAGAGTTTTTAACACACTTATGTTTTTAAGCCCACAAACTATGACCATATAATTTAAATGGCTTTGAATCAAGGATTGATATAGTAGTATTTTAGATTTTTCGTTTAACTTGAATCTCATTCTATGTATAATTCCTATTGCTGGCGCTATTTTATATCTCAGGACAAATTAATTTGCATTGTTATTTCTAAATATTTAACAGAGTAGCTTTCATAAGTTAAAGTACCATCAATAAATATATTAAAGTTGTCACCTACGGAACGTAAATATGGTCTAAAACGAATCAATTTAGTTTTGTTTGCATTTGAAACCAACTTATGTAGCCGAGCATATTTAAAGATTAGAGAGACATCAAGTTCCATATTAGTTTTCAAAGCCATGTCATATTTATAAGGATACAATATGCATAAGTCATCTGCAGACATGCATAAACGGCCAGTAATGTAATGATAACAGTAGAGATCCCAGACAGCTTCCTTGTGAAACACCGTACTTGATGTCTAGCACAGTACTTTTCGCCTCATTCATTTACACATATTGCTTACGATTTTTTAAATAACTTTCAAATAATTTCCAGTCTCTACCATTTATTCTATAATATTTCAATTTCCGCAATATTATCTCATGAACAACAAGTTCAAAGGCTTTTGTAAAATCTATAAATAATCCTGCAATACCTTTTGATACATGATCAAGACTAACACATTCATTTTTAAATCCAAACTTATATTTATACAAAATGTTGTTGTTATCTACATATTCTAGAAGACGATGGTGAATTAACTTTTCAAAAACTTTTTCAATAATTTATAACTTTCGGAATAGGAACAACCTTATGATCCATATATATTTGGATCCGAAAATTGAGGGTATATGGAAATATATGTTCATATACAAATATCCATATATTTATTGATATGTATTTAAAGGCCCTATTGTGAATGATTATTAAAATATTTTTTTATTATAAATTTTATTAAAAAATAAAAAGTACATACATATGGAATAAATATTTTGCACTTCTACACACACAAAGTAAAAGTGACTTAATTGCTCTTCGGAACTTGAATTTCAATAGACCTACATATATAATATACATAAATTCAGTATAGAAAAAAAAAAAAAAAAATTAGACCATATTCATCAAATGGTTTACCTTCTATGGAATTTGTTGAGTAACCGATTGACATCTTAGAAAACTGAGATTGATGCTTACTTGTTTTTACTTAGAATTTCTAAATTGTCCTTAACTAGATTTGTAATATCCTTATAGAAAACAATAATATCAAGTGCGAGTGGATATTGATCGAATATATTTCAACACATACCTTCTTTTGAATATAATAATTGACCAGAGGGACTTTCTTATAATGATAAGGAAACCAGAAATTTACAAAAAAGAATTTTATGAAAGTTTCGTTTGATTTTTTGTATTTTCAATTTTATAAAAATTTTATTTTTAATTTTATATTTTTAATGTCAAATTCTTGTTTTTATTAAATTCACAAACACTCCTTATCAGAGACACCAACCAATTTATTTGATATTCAAATCTATATATTGTATGAATTAAATATCATTGAAATATTTAAATCAGTAAACTATATATAGTTATACAAAATCACTTGGAAACAAGTTTGAAAGGGTTACTTATTATTTCGTAAATCTTTAGTAGCAACAGTATTTAAAATGATAGATATCGTTTATAAAAGAAGAAGTTAGAAGTTTGAATAAACATGTTAAATAAGAAAAAATATAAAAAATAAAATAAAAATAAAAAAAAAAACAGATCGGCTTCGAAAGAGTATTTTTGGTGTAGGTCATATATGTAGTTATATATGTATTCATGTACGAAAAATTATGTCATATATGACACTATATATCAATAAAAATTCTCATATATAGTTCCATATATGGTTATATTATTTATATATGGGTTAATATATGAATCCATTTATTACAAATATTACTGCATACTTTTCATATATACAACCATATATATCTATATGTTTTCATACATAACCATATATAAAAATATATGAACATTTTTACCTGGGTAATCAGGATAAGTTGATGTGTTAACGACAGAGTTGAAAATATTTACTAAGATTGGGGATACAATGTCTTTACAGATTTTAATGACTTTTGGCGTAATATTGTAAATATTGACTGACTTTTTGATAACTGAATTATTTATAACTATATTCATGTCTTCATATGTCACAGGATGTAGAGTAAAGCGATCTAAACATTGACATAATGTTCTGAGTAAATTACAATTGTCCCCATAAAAGATTTGTAATCAAATAAATATTTGTTGATTTAGCTCATATACAGATTCCATAAAGTACTTGTGTGGCTTTTGATCATGAAAAATTCTTTCAACTGTCGAGCTTACGATATTTACTCATTTTTTCTGTAGTCTCCCAAGAATATTATTTAAGAAATTCTATGTCTTCTTTGGATGTCCTTTCTCTTTATTAACATTATCATAGTAATAACTTTCTCTTAAGGAATTACATGCAGTTTTGATAACTTTGCTAATTCTCTTTAATAAAATATCATATTTTTTAACTTTAGATTTTCGAAGTTCATTAAGAATTTTTCTCTTAAATAACATTAAATTGTGCAAATTCCCGTTTATCCTGGGAGCAATCTCAAATCTTAATTCGTTTTTGTGCGTGTTCGTAGTGGTTGAAGTTTTAATAGCATCGCTAATACAATCAAGTTTTTCACTTTGCAACAAATTGCTTTCTACTTTCTGCATGACTAACGAAAAATATTTTCATTTTATACCTTGCAACGGACTATATTATGGTTTGTTAATTTACACTCTATTGAGTTAATACAAATTTTTTCAAATATATTACTAAAGACGTGTTCCATACAGGTTCTATTACAGGGCGTTGTTATAAAATTATGACAACTGTGACAATCATAGTTTTTAAAAAACATTATAGCATTTTTCTGTGTAAATTGTAGCACTTTTTCCCACTTAAGTTGTGGCAACACTGATTATATGAAAACAAACTTTGCAGAAAATTGTTGTCTACTAATTGCAAGTTAACGAGCATTATAAAAAAAGCTGAAAATTCACCAAAATATTCTTCTTCTTCTGCTAAATGCATTTAAAATTCTACTAAATTATGATTAAAAAAAGTATTTGTAGACAATTAGTACAATTTTTTTTCTTTTTTTTTTTTTTAGAAATAATTAATTCATTTTAAGTGGTCAAAGTCATTAGTTACCAAGTCATCTTTACTATAAGAAAACAAATACAAAAGCAACCAGTCGATGCCACAAATTATTAAGCAGACGTGAGTTTAACATGATTCTGTTGCCATTGGCTAGTTTTTACTAGTAGATACTTCTGGAAACCTCATATTCAATGTCTCAGTTTAACAGTCACGAACTAAAATCGTGACATATTGTAGATATTTGTAAAAGGTTTCTATTACAATCCTTATTCTAGTTATGAGAAATTTTTTATGTGTGTTTGTGTTTTTATTTTTTTTCATTTATGTTAGAATAAGAGCAGGATTTAAGATAATAAATCCTTATAAAGTATGACAAATATGCAGTAATATTACTATTATTATTTATCGGTCTTATGGCTTTATTATTAAAATATATATATACATATATAAAATAACAAATATGAATTCATAATTTATTAGTAAATAAAGATAATAATATAATACGTAATTAATAAATGCTTTTACGTATACGACGGGTGCCTTTTATCATTTGCGAAAAAACCTACAAAACAATAATATTTATTTATTTAAAATATGGTGTTTCCTAGAGCAGTATTTATGACAGTCAAACATATTCTGAAATGTTTGGACTAAATATTAAGACAGTTTTTTCACTTTGATTGTAGCACCTTAAAAACATTTATTTTTACTACAATAACCGAATTTTAACGTATCGCAACATATTGGCCAATCAATTTAGTTTGATATAGGATAATGCAATGAAGTTATTGGATAACAAAGCAGTGTTGTAAGGCGAATAACCAAACAATTCAACATTTGTGCTGATAATATTGGCGGTTTTTTTGAAACAATGCACAGAGGGGTCTATCGAAGAGTTTTCCGCCAGAAAGTCCAATTTTAAAAATTCGAATTTTGCAAAACAAAATATAGCATTCGATAGCAGACAATGTGCTGAACTTTATCCCAAACTTATTTTTATTATATACCATTTGCTGAACTAGGTGAGCGCCTCTAAACTCATAGTTTTTTCAAACATTATTTTATTTTTTTTTTTCGCTACAGTTATATAGCATCAAGTTTAAATACATAAATTATATATATAGGGTAACATTTTTAGTTTATTCGGAATTTTTGATATTTTAGAATATAGAATCAATGTTCTTTTATTAATTAGACAGTGATAGAAGTTCATTTTAAAATTAATATTTTTTTTAACTAAAAAAATTGTGTAAATTTTAAGTTTCAAGGCATAAGTTGGAGAACATAAATTCATATGCAGGTGCCAAGGATTAAAAATATAATAAAATTGTTCTGCCTTGACCTGCTCTGTTGAACAATATTTTTAATTTTATAACTTCGATTCATAAAAAATATATAATTTTTAATGAAATTTGTTTACATATTTCTGTACAGAATTATTTCTAAAGTTGTTCGACATTTAAAAACAATTAATCTTAAAAACAATTAACAGCTAATATCACATCAATTATTATTTAATTTTTTATAATTGGCACTCTTTAAAGTTGCAACACAAGATTTTTATAAGATTTTTCTGTAATGCAGCGAGCTGATATAATTTACAGCCAAATTTGGCCTCGATACTAGCAACTATAAAATGTATGCACGCATGTATATATGTATGTATGAATGTATGTATGAATGTATCTGTGTATGTATGTATGTATGTATGTATGTATGTATGAATGTATGTATGTATATATGTATGTATGTGTGTGTATATGTATGTATGTATGTATGTATGTATGTATGTATGTAAGTATGTATGTATGTATATGTGTATGTGTGTATGTATGCATATATGTATGTATGTATGTAAGTATGTATGTACGATTTTCAAAAAACAATTTTCAATGGGGAGCCTTATATGGACGCTAATTTGGGCCGATAATCACAAAATTAGATACCATAATTTTCATTTTAATAGAAATAGCAAAAAAATATTTCGGAAAAACATTTTCATCACGATTTCCAACAAATTCACTTGAGTTCTTCTTGGAAAGAAAGTTTTGTGTCAAATTTCAATTAGATTTCTTGCAAATTGTAAATTACAGCTTGATCAGAACTTTTAGATTAATAATGGTTAGACGGACGTACTGACGGACACCGCTTAATTGGTTTAGTAAACTATTTAGTACCAAATTGAACACTTGAAGGTGCTAAATAACATCTCTTTAACTCGCTATAAGAGAATTATTGAAAATGCCATAAAACTGCGTGTTTTACAATGATGCAAACTATAATTAAAAAAAAAAAAATAGTATATTTTAATTTTTTATTTCGGGTTTTCAAAAGTGACATGTAACTTTTTTTTAACATTTTTAAGATGCTAAAATTTTTCCATTTTCAACGATATTATTATCTTGATAAAAACCTTACGGTTTAGCTAATGAAGTACAAACAACCTTTTTTGCCCCAACGTGCAATGTGGAAAACCTAAGTTATCCTAGGAGAGAATGATCAGAGTAAGATCTTTTCCGAACAAATAACAACATTCTATTCACAACTACCAGTACCTGGGTATTCAAAAAATACTCTAGTAAAATGTCACGATTTTCGAAGAAATACGCAACAGTTTGATTTTGAATGCTTCGGCCGCATGCAACATTTGTGAGGTTGGGCCAGTTTTGAAAGACTAATACTGAAAACTAATAATTATTTTCAGGCTTTTACAGACATATCCAGATTCCGCCATCAGTTGCAATCTCATAAATATGTTTTCAGGAACTTAAACCGAATTTTTTCATCGATTCCTTGCAAAATTCAACATGATAGTTTTTTGAACGAATATTAAATTATATGGAGATAAAGAAGAAAAAATGTTCTGGAAATAATGCCCAGGAATCCTTCTATCTCATGATATACCATATGTCGGTGTTTAATAATTGGAGCAAAACAACCGTTTTTAGGCCGTTTGTTTTAAAGACAACTGCTCTCAAGATTGAATTCTGCATATTAGCGATATAAGGTAACCTCATATGGAACTTCATATCTAATATTTAACTAATTTTTCAATTAATTCAAGTCGAAAGTTATATAATTTAATGAAAGTTTTGTATTGTAAAAAGTAATTTTTTTGACGAAGTCGATTTTTTAAGTATCTTTAGTAAACAACAACAGACCTCGTATAAAAAAAACTTTCTGGGATTACAAACCTCTACACACCGTATATTTTATGATTACGGTGTGAGATTAACGTAAGTTGCATAGTTTTGTCGTTTTGCTAAAGATAAAAGGCGCTGCTCTTTTTAATGAAAATTATTAAATTTCTTACAAAATTATCAATAATTTTCTGTTGTTTAAAAATCGAGAATGTTAAAAAATGCATTTTTTCATTTTTATTATAAAGCTGGATATGCTACAAATAAAACTAAATACATTTCATTAAAATCAATGGATTAATGTCGCATTTATTTACATTTATATCATTTCAAAATACAATGGAATTAATACTATTTGGGAGTTTTTTTATGAGATACAATTACTTAGTTGTGAATATAATTGACATTTTTACATCGATTTTACTGAAATATAAATCATTATATTTACAATTTATTCACCTTTCTGATAAAGGAGAAAAACTGATTTTTTTTTAATAGTTTACATATTTTTTACGATTTTTTGAAAAAAAAAAAAATTTTTGAAAAATATGTATTTTTTTTAGAAATATTTTTTTCATATCTCCGAATGGAATGCACAGATTAAAAAATTTTATAAGTATTTTATAAGTATATAAGTATAACTTGATTAAAATTTTTTGATATTTTACTAAATCAAATCAGGCATTTTTTTCTCGAGATATGTTGCAATATATGTTGCCAAATCATTAATTTCTATGTATAACTGTTTATTTCGACAAGTAGAATCAATTAAAAAAAAGGATTAATGGGTTTAGCAATATGTGATCATGTGTATTTTGATTGGCTGAAAAACGCCGTGCTGTAAAAAAAACGAGAAAGAAAGATATAGTCGGTCAAGACCAACTATATGATACCCTACACTATTGTCTACGAGCATAAAAATTCGTAAAGGGAACTATATTACACTTGTGGCCAATTTTACTAAATGTAAAATAAAATATATAAATACAGAATAATGCGTTGATACTAACATTTTTATGATTTTATGCACTTTAGGGCGATTTCTGGAAGTGAGTTTATATGGGGGCTATGGTAAATTATGGGCCGGTTCTCATAAAATTTGCCAATGTTGTCTCTACATACATAAAACTTATTTGTGTCGAATATAAACTTGATATTAACATTCGTATTCTTCATAAAATTTGGTACAAAGATTCATACTTGTACAGAACTTTTTGGTAATGAATTTCATTAATTTCACTTTTGTATGGGGGCTAGGTGAAATAATGCACCGACCATAACCATTTTCAAAACAAATTTTAAAATTTTGTTTTTGTTTTAAATGTAAGTTAGACGAGTCGTTTTTTCGCTTGTGTTATAAAAACAGGTATTATGTAATCATCCTTTTCACTTTTTTTTTTTCAAAAAATACATATTTTTTATACGAGTATATGTATTTACCTATAAATTTTCTATCTATTACTACATGTTGTACTAACTTTAAATCTATTATATTTATGTTATTTATTACTTTCCAACGTGTGGCAAGTTTAATGGCAAAAAAATAATATCACCAGCACAAATTGCTTTCTATCTTTATTGTATAAACATTTGAAACCTTGTGAATATTTTTATTTTAAAATGGTAAAAATGATTGGCAAACAGAACGTCAATAACACGTTTGTAATGACATGACAGAATGTTAGAGAATGTTGCCGTTTATTTCTATAAAAAACAAATTTGTTTCTTAGTATTCGTTATATGATTTTGTTATGATGTATAAAAATAAATAATTTATCATCATGACTTGGTGATTTTATACTCTTTTCTTTAGACTTTTGTAAGTTTTTTTTATAGCTGAATGTTATTATTGGGGTCGAATTTTAAATTTAATATCTTTATTATATTTTATTTTTTGTGTTAAAGGAAATCAAGCGGAAATTGTAAATGTTTTTTTTTTCTTGTTCGAGGAAATATTTTAGTAAACATTTTTCTTTTCTTGTCTTTTTAATTTGACAAGCTTTGTAATAGAATTTTAACATACATTTCTCTGTATTTATATTGTTCAACTATTTTTCACTTTAAAAATAGAAAAACTACAATCCCATGTAGTGCAATATTATTGTGATAAATGTTTTTGCTTTATCGCAGAGAGTAGAGCTAATAATTCATCTTCATAGTAAAAGTCTTTTTTTTATGTTCATCTATATTCATGTTTTATCATTTACAGCTTTGTTCAATCATTGACTTAATTTCCTGTTTAGTTTTAGTATTTGTAAATAGCATTTCCCTCTTCCTAATCTCTAAATGAAATAATAAAAAAATCTGTAGTTTTCTTACTCCCAGCAAACAGCGATACTATTGAAAATTTTGAAAAAGTGTCAGAAGAAGGGGATTTTTCAGAATTTTCAGTGCCAAGGCATTTTGTGTATAAAATAGGGCAACATATATTAACAGTTTGAAATTGCTAAAAAAAATTTCATTTTTAATAATAATGATGATTACACGCTGTTACAGTGAAAAGTTATTCGAAAAATTATATATTGTATGTTATAGACCTCCATGAGGGCATCATGAATCAGTTTTAAAAATTTACAATACACCCTCAAAATTTCAAGTTATTCGCAAAAAGTTATTTTTGGGTAGACTACTGTATAAATGTATTTATAATTCTGTTATTCTTGTGTTTATTTTTCCTTTTCAAACTTTTTTGGAAAGTAGAAGGAACGGGCTTTTCAAATGTTTTGGTCAAATATTAAAAGCAAATTTTCAAACAACTTCTAGAAAAAAATAAACTTTTTCCACAATATTTCGAGTTTAATTGCGATTTATTACATTTTTGTTCTACAAAAGCCTATGCAAGGATGCAACAATTTTTAAAGGAATTTTTGTTTTGAACATAACCAAATTTAATATTTTGAAATTGGACAAAAACTGAAGAACTTATTCGATCTTATCTATAATTACTTATTAAAACTTGAGAACCTTGGGAATAGAATTAAAAATATATGGAATATTTTTAATTCTATTCTCAAAAAGTAAAAACCAAGTAAAAAAATATTAAAAAAAAAAAATATATTTTATCTTAAAATATATGAAGAATTTTTTAAAAATGTTTAGAAAATGCATAATAACTTTTTGAGTCTTTAAGCGATTTTATATAAGGATATACCGTTTTATTCTAAACAAAATAACACTTCAAAATCTATAAATAAACAGGTGTAGTTTTTTCGAAAAAATCTGAGAAATTTACATCAAAATCAAAATTTTGAAAAAAAGGGAAATAAATTTAAAAATGGTGAATAATTCATTATTTAATTTAAGTGTACATAAAAGATGGTAATATAGTTAAAAAGTTAAGTCCTTCTGCTTTCAAAATCAATTTAAAATATTAAATTGACTGAAAATTTATGAAGTTACGAGATCTATAGTGCAGGAACTACCATAAAAACGGGGTTTTCGCAACATTTTGAAAATTAGGGGCTGTTTCGAAATTTTTTTTAAATGCTTTTGTGATGTCCTGTTATAAAATGGCATTGTGGACCTTATTAATAACAAATTGTATTCAAAAGGTTTTAGAAAGGTAAAACATTAATTTACTAATTTCGACAACATAAATCAATGAAATATAGCTAAATAACTCCAGTAGAAGTAGAAGACTGAAAAGAAGTCCTTAAAGTTTAATACAGGTGTATGACAATATATATTCTTTTTACGAAATTTGAGTTTCAATAAGAAGAATAATTGGAACAAAAATAATTCTATAGTACCAGAAAAACTTATAATCACATTAGATAATGAAACTTACGCTACATTGTTAATAGGTAGTAACCTATATTTAATTTATTTACTACATTTTAAATCGCTGGTATATTAAATCCAATCAATCATTCAATTATTATTGTCTAAAATTTCATCCAGAATCTTTATTAACAATTCCATAAAAGAACAACCAACCAGTTTACCAAGTATCTCTCTATTTTCATAGATGTTTGTATCCTAAGCCTATGGATTCCATTTTTTGATTTCAGTTTTATTAAACCAAGTGATTAATTTTGTAGATCCAGTTACTTTTTCCCAGACTCGCCAAGGACATGTACTCTTTCAAATCAACTCAAAAATACTTCAGTTCTTTTCATATTAAATACATCTAACGTGTTATAAGTTACAGAATTATTTCCAAATCAGATGCGTTGTCACTTAATGGATCACATGTGAATTGACATCGAAAATGAACTAAATTAGCTTAATATTTTGTTTATCAAAAAATGGGTCCCGTCAGCTTTAAATAGCTTTTAGGACTTTTATTTTAATACCCTTCACAACACAGGTTTAAAGGGTATACATATATAAAATTTTCATTCCGTTTGTAATTTCCAAAAGTTTATATTTTCTGAATCCTTGCAAGAAATGATGTCGATAGGACGATGTCCGTTCCTCCTTTTGTCGGTTTGAAATGGCGTTTAGGAAGCCCACTGATATATATATATATCAGTGGGTTGGTTATATTATATTGATATTATATTGATATTGTGAATTTTTTTTCTCATACTTTTCTCCTCACGAGTTGTTTTAATTAGTGTATTATTGAACTTATCTGTGGTTGTATGTTCTTTTTATTTTTATTTATTATTATTTTTTTGGTAATTATAAATAAAATCAACTAAAAACAAATTAATTTTAAATTAATTTCGAAAGAGTGCAAGGAGTTAGAAATCAATGGTATAGCGTCATTTAATTCAAATTTTGAAAACATTAAATCGATAAAGTAAGTTGATATGTTCACACTGGTTTTGTTTTCAATGTTCGCACAGCTAGCTGAAACCGGTCAAAAATAACATATGTTGCAGCAAATGTATTGAAAAAATATTGCGCCTATTTATTCAGTCTGTGTTTTTGGTAATATTTAACGAAGATGATTATCAATTTTAAAAGCTATAGTATTCTTTTTGGAAAATGTAAGGTAAACATTAGTATTATGATTATATTTGACACAAACAACTTTTGTACAGGCAGAAATCAAAATGAGAAATTTTATGAGTATCGGTCCATAATTAGCTATAGATCTCATATATGTACCACTTTCGGAAATCACTCTAAAGTTCATATGTGATAGTATCACATAATATTATGACTCATATGTACTAAAAAGGGACGTGAAGTATAGGCGTGGCACCAAAAAGTTCTGTTATATTTTATAATAAATCTAATTATGTGTATATAGGGACAAAATTTCATATTTATAAAAGGTAAAATTATCACAAATATAGCAACATAGATGTCTGAAAATAGGCGCAATGGGGGCGTGGTTGTCAGTAAAAAAACTGTTTTAATTATAGAGCATATTTTGCGTTATATGTGATTCGAATTTTATGTAAATAACTGTTTTAAAAATTGGGCCTAAAATGTGGGCGCGGCATTCGATTAAGCTTTAGCAAAGCACAAGTTGTGAAGAAATTAGTTCTTTAAGCAATTCAATACAAAAGTTGACACTAGGTTTTATTATTTTCCATTTACGAATTTAGTGCCGCTAAAATGAGTATTTCAACCAATGTGGAATATTGAAATAATTTAATTGAAAAATTTTTATCGCAAAAAGAAATTTATTTTTCTAATTTAATTTTTAAAATATAATAAACATTTTGAAAAGTAGATTTGCAATCCTTGCGGTTTCTTTTAAAATCCTATAGTTCAAGTTCAGTTTTTTTTCTCATTTGAATATATTTCTCAAACACACACATTTGTGTTTTAAATTACGAGCACCAATTATCAAAAAATATGTTTTGCTTACAAATGTTGATAATGTTGTAAATTGCTACAAACTAAATTTAATTGCAATTATTATTACAATTGCTACTGAATGTGTCATTGTAAAAAGTCGCTATTGTTTGGAGCTATAACCTTAAAAATGATGATAATCATTAACACAACATGTCATATGCCAGCGAAAATACTTTTTACTGATTCTTGCTTTTTTATGTTTATTTCAACTAGTATAAAAAGTAAGCACTTTAGTTTTTGATGACATTTGTTGCCAATGAATGTGGCAATGAAAATGACAAGAGATTTTTATTTTTTATTTTTTATTTTTGGGAAGAAAATAAATATTAAGTACGAAAAGATAATAGCAGTAATAAACATCAACTTATTTGTTGAATGTGCTTTAAAAATTTCGGGATAAAAAAAACTACTAAGAAAATAATCAAGAAAATGAGCACTAAAAAAAAACTTTGGTTCTGCTCAACTTTGAAAGTCTTCAATGGCATGGAAAATAGCGTTTAGTTTAGGAAATGATAAAAATAACTCCCTATATTTTGTTTAATGAACTTAATGAATTTTACAATTTTGTGATTTCTATTTGTTCTTACGCCAGCGTCTGTCCTTCTGTCCGTGGTTAATTAAAAACTTCTTTTGTTAAAGTACAAGTGGCTATTTTTAAGATAACTTAAACAAATTTTGCCCATATATTTATATTGATTTAGTCATGAATACTAAAAACTGTGTGTATGAATGTATGTGGCATATATAAGAGTTTAAGTTCCTAGTTTATAGGATGAAATACTCAGAATGAAATAAACAGAATGTTAGAGAAATTCGGTCTTAATATATCAATGAGTTTTAAGGCCTAGAAAACGAGAATACAAAAAAAAAAAAAAAAAAAAAAATAAAATAAAATAAAATTTTGTATTCTAATGCAAAATTTATAAAATCAATTATATTTTTTACTGAAATCGAACCTATCACTGAATTAGTAAAATCAGGTATTCAAATTCGTAAATGTTTTATTGAAAAAACTTTAATATTTTTCTTATTAAAATATTTTTGCTATTTATAAATTTAAATATTTGAAAATTTTCACAACATTAAATAGACTTTTTAAGAAAAAACAATAAAAATATTATTTAGTTTTTAATAGATATTCAAAAAAATATTTATTGTTGAATCAATAAAATTCTTAATAAAAATTTATATATTTTTTAAATACTGGATATTTTACAATTAAATTGCTAAAAAATAATCTAATAATGTGTTTGTGTAAATGCGGTTTAGGATTCATGTAGGATTCATGGCGTCAGTAAAACTGATGCAGAAATAATAGTATGTTTTAGTATACATATATATATATATATATATATATATATATATATATATATATATATATAATAAGAAATCCAATCGTAATTAGAATTTATCATTAGTTCCAACTGACAACTACTTATATGCCTTAGATTTTAATATTTAAAGTGGTGCTTTCGATGTGTATAATAAGGAGC
Organism: Protocalliphora azurea; assembly: GCA_932274085.1. NCBI lineage: Eukaryota > Metazoa > Arthropoda > Insecta > Diptera > Calliphoridae > Protocalliphora > Protocalliphora azurea. Next base: position 144,769,082 of record OW026523.1, read on the forward strand.
CTTCTCATCAGTCAAAAATGTTTGAAAATAAAGAATTGTAGATTGGCTCAAAGTCTTAAAGTCTGCAACAAGTGCTTGAAGAATTGTTGCATGTAAATCAAATATGTAAATGACGATACTTGTTCAAAATTTGACAGTAGTCTATTAACAGGTGGTACTTGATGGCAATAGTGTTGTATTTCATATAAATACGAGGGAAGTTCGAAAAGTCACGGACTTATTGATCCGCTCTCGTATGTACTTCTCATTTTAAAATTCTGACCATATAAATAGCACCCTTGTAAAATTGCCTTCATAGAAACCTATAAAACCAGCTGCACTTTTTCACTTGCATAAAAATGTATATTTTACATGAATTGTTAAAATAAATTGCAGCTTAAACCTACATATGAATATATGGTCAACCCAACAAAAGGGATCCTTTAGATTAGAATTCCTGCTAATAAAATTTAATGTTTTATACAAGTGTATGTATTTCTATTTTAACTATTTTAACAATGAATAATTAACAAGTGGAAGTAGCATTTTACAACCACTATTTGTAGTTTTTGTTTTTGTTTTTCTCTTTTTAATTTATTCTCAATTCGTTTCTTCCACATTGTGTTGAGTAGTGGCACAAGTTGTCTGTGAATGTTGTAACTAAAAGTGAAAAACTCGAAAAATCAATTAAATTGTTTGAGCGTGTGTGTGTGTAAATTTGCAAGGCTTAGTTTGAATTAGTAACATTATGATCCTACAACTAGATTGGTTAAGAACAAGCTTAAACTCTTGTAGGAATTAATAAAACTTTGTTTAAATGAAATATGCATTTAAAATATATATTTTGGAAATAAAAATATTCAATTTATTTAGCTTTGAAGTTTACTAAGAAATAAATAAAATCTCCGTAATCTTAATAATTCAGTAAAAAAAGAGCATACTATTCAATAGTAAATTCACTAATGCTAATGAACTCGAACTAGTTCCAATTCTGGTGAAACATCAATGAATTTAACATATGGTAGTCATAGTTGAGAAGTGATCCAAATTACTGAATGACATGTTATGAAGGATTGTCTTTTTTGTGTTAGTTATTCATTAGTGAAATAACATTATTTAACATTTTCAGCAGATATCAAGGTGATTTTTAAAAAGTCCATTTATACTGTTTTATTAAAAAATTTATAAAAATAAACTTTTTTAATTCTTTTGAAAATTAGATTCAAATCAGTTTATATTTGTTATAAATATTGACATTTATTTAATACTTTTAAAACTTGCTAAAAAGAACCGATTTCAAATAATAAATTCAGGACTTTGACTACTTTGTATTCAATGAAAATGTTAAGAATTTTGAACAAATTCCAATATATTTTGCTGGGAAGGAATTTTGCCGAAATTCAATTTAAAATTCATGGAATTTTCAACTTTGAATACAGACTTAAGTTAGAGAACATTTTAAATTCAAGTAATAAAATACATTTTTATATTAAATTTTGTTAAAACATAAAGCAAGTTTTAAATTTTTTTTTTAGTTGAATTAAAGACTTTATTTACTGTTTCTGTAAAATCGAACGAAAATTACGTTCCACAAAATGTATGGAAAACAACAAATAAATTTCATATTTATTCATATAAAAAGTCAATCTAAATCTTCATTCGCATTTAAAGAAACAGGCTGTTAATTTTAGTGTAGAAGATATATAAAGCGTAAGTTGTTTTTTTTCTTCTTAGTAATAGAAAATCACTTAAGATTTCTTCTTGCTATTCATAGAAAATACTGTAAACCAAATTTCATTTTTATAATTAAGTTATTCCCTTCACTAATCTTTTCTAATTAAATATCCCATACGTCTTTAAAAAATTTAATTAATTTCTTATTTACATTTGCTGACAAGAAATATTCTTTCTCCGTAATCACAAAAGTGATAAATCAAAATAAAGAATAAGCATTTGTAAGTATTTTCCGACACAAATTAAAAGCTCATTTAATCGCAATATTTATTTAATGCTTCATTTATCAAATAGCTAGAAAAAAAATATATACAACGTATTATATTCTATACGAGATTACAGCGAATATTTAACCCTTTCAGTGCCAAATTTTAACAGCTGGACCAAAAACTCCAATATGTTCAGTTTTTATTCTTTTTAGCTCCTGGAATAATAATCTGTATTTAATTTTATGATATAGAAATGTGAGCAAAATGTTCTGATCTCGAAGAAAATATTTTAAACCAATTTTTTTTTCTTTTGAAGCTAAATATTAAAATAAACTTTATTCTACACACTCAATTCGATTTTATAAAAATTTTCTCATTTTTATCCTCAATTTAACATTTTTCGTAAAATTAAAACAGGCATATTTTTTTTAGTTAATTTAAGAAAAATTTAAAACAATTATTTGAATATTATTAAAAAGACCTTAAAAAATAATATTCTATAAAAATCTAAGGCAAAAATCGATTTAGCTGTTGACAAATTACCAAAAGTGCGAAAGGGTTAATTACATTTACATCTCATCATTATGGTAAAGAGAGAAAATGTAACACAAATAAGAGAAATCATGGTAAATAAGATAAAAACTCCTAAAAGTATGCTGCACTATGTTTTGTTTGCTGTATTCTAGACGTATAAATTTAACTTCTCACATCCTGCCATAAATTCGTTGCCACCTTTTTCTCATGTATATATATATGTGCATTACTCTAAATATTCTTGTATGTATATCGAATCACTCAAATACACATTTCAAGGTCATTAAATAATGCCAAACATATCAAAATACATTATTTGAGATATATTATTTTATATATTATTATATATATATATATATATATATATATATTTATATATTTAGTTAGAAATAAGAAGGGAAAGAAATATAGAAATAATTATTTAAGTACATAGTTTTGTGAAAAAAAAGAATGTGGTTAAGAGAAGCAGTTGTTAATAAGCGTTAATGCAGATATATATATATATATATATATATATATATATATATATATATATATATTCAACTTTTACTCATTCTTCTACTTTTTGTTCGCAAATTTACTCTCTTGTTTCTCGTTTGATCTTATATAAACTAATCGGACCTTGTGGGTAAATTCTGCATCATCTTGGTTATTATACAGAGTTTTAACAACAAAACTTTTGGATTTTTAAAACTTTTTGGTTTTTTGGGCGGGGCCAATTATTTATACTTCGTGAAAAATGATGCTTATTTTACGATACAACTCGTTGATGTGCGCGAAATAGTCAACGCAGTAGATAGTCGCAAAACTTGAAAAACAAGGGCGAAAATTTTTCAAAAAATCAGGTTTTCGTGAGGCATGTTCACAGTTTGATGCAATAAAGTCGGAGGAGCATTAAAAATTAATTTAATAAAATAATATTATAAACATTTTGAAATTTACACAAAAATTACACTTTTTGTGTTTGTAGTTTTATATAGAAAATTGCAATTTGTAAAAATCTTGCAATGGCGATAAATATAATTGATCGGGACGATAAATTTAATTCAAATGTTGTTAATAGTGGAAAATGGGGCACTTTTGTCATAATACATTAGGTTTGATATTGCGTCCAATTTTTACCAGAGTTATACATAAACTTCTATTCTTTAGGATAGATTTTTCTGTAGAAGCAAATAACAGCATTTAGTCTTTTGTTTCATAATATGTATAAATTTGTACTTTAGTTTCCTATTGCCTTAACACAATTTCAGATTATTATATTTCAATTTTATTCAATATTCTAAATCAATTGAATTATTGCCAATAGCCAAATAACATACGTTAGCAAACGTAATAGTTGTTGAAGAAAATTTGCATACTTTTGTTATTTTATTTTCATTTTTATTATACGATATAGCTTGCTTTTTTGCCTTCAATTTTATTTAAATAATAAATTTGAAATTTCCTTTAAAAATAAACATAAGTCATGAAATATGACTTCTTTTATAAGTATAAAAGATATTTTTTTACTTGGTATATCTCTTATAGTAGTAACAATACATAAATGAACTACTTCACTTTAAGTATCTTCAATGTTAAAATTTCTGCTGCTTTAAGGTTTAACCCTTGAAAGGCAAAATGTTGATAATAAATCACACAAAAGAAAAACGTGAGTTGGAAATGGTTTTAGAGGGTTTGTAATGAAGAAAAAGTCCGAAGTATATTAGAAATATATTTAAATATATTATAACTCAGTTTAAAACAAAAGCAAAGTCAAAACAAAAATATTTAATATAATTTTGGAACTGTCTCTTGATTTCTGAATTTATTTTTAATAATTTTCTGGTAATAACTATCCTCATAATGGAATTATGATTTAATTCACTTTTATACAATATTTTTTAATATCATTTTATCTCTATTAGAATTTTAGTGGGACGTTTCATTCTATTTTTGTTTTTTTTATTAATCAGCAATGAATACGCACATATAGTTAAAATTTCATTACTAAAATTTATATAATATCACATATTGCCATAAAAAGCCAGATAATTTTACGCAACCACTGGAACAATATAAAGTTGTTTGTGTACAAACTGCGAAAGTATATAAATACAAAACGAAGTTATGCCGAGAGAATCATTACCAGATTACTATACTTCCGTTTATAGTTAGAAACAATTGAATCACTTGCAAAGTTTTATTAAAATTAGTAAATAATATTTAAAAACTCTGGTTCTTCACATACGACTAAAAAAATATAAATAGAGACTATGCGACTTTGACAAAATAATTATGACTATGATTGAGACTTTATTATGATTAGTCGTCTAAACGGATATGACTAAATTAGTATTAGTTGCTACGACAAGTGGTTTATAACCATATGACTATTTCTAAGTGAATACGACTAGTTGACTAGACTGTGATTACGACTATAACTACGACTATGATTACAACTATGATTAGGCTATGACCAGATTATGAATCTTCTATGACCAGACTATGACTAGATTATGATTAGACAATGACTAGACAATAACTAGACTGTGACTAGATTATGACTAAACTATAACTAGACTATAAATAGACTATGAGTAGACTATGATTGGACTATGACTACAGTGTAACTATAAAATGTCTACACTATTTCTAGACTATGACTAGACTATAATTATACAATGACTAGACTATGAATAAACTATGACTAGAATGTGATCAGACTATGACTAGACTATCACCAGACTATGACTAGATTCGACTAAACTATGACTAGACTATAACACGGCTATGACTAGACTATAACTATACAATGACTAGACTATGACTAGCCTATGACTAGAATATGCCTAGACTATGACTAGACTATGAGTAGAATATGGCCAGACTATCACTAGACTATGACTAGACTATGACTGGACTATGACAAGACTATAATGATACAATGACTAGACTATGAATAAACTATGACTAGAATATGATCAGACTATTACTAGACTATAAGTAGATTATGAATAGACTATGAATAAACTATGACTAGAATATGATCAGACTATTACTAGACTATAAGTAGATTATGAATAGGCTATGACTAAACTATGACCAGAATATGACTGGACTATGACTATACTATAACCACACAATGACTAGACTACGAATAGACTATGACTGGAATATGCGTAGACTGTGACTACTAAACTATGGCTAAACTATAAATATACAACAACTAGACTATGACTAGACTATAAATAATCCGTGAGTAGACTATGACTTGACAATGCTATTTTTAATTTGTATTTGATTTTTAAATATTTAAATTCCTTATCAGCAATTAATTTATCTTTATAATTCTCGCATAACAGATTTAGTGCTTAAAATATTATTTACTTTTTTCATTAATTACTTTTTTCTTTATTTCTAAAACAGTTATAAAAAATTCATGGAAATCTTTGAAATAAAACACATTGATGGCTGATTTGTTTTACTACGCTGCATTTAAAAATGTCATAAAAGATTAAATCGTAAAAAATTTATTTGTATTCTTGTCTGTTCTGTTCCATATAAATTGATTTATTTAATTTTAAAATATCAGTTGGTATTTTCACATATCACAGTTAATAGTTTCTAAAGTATTGATTTTCTATGCTGTCAAATGGAAAAAAAGTAAAGTTTTAAAATTAATTTAAAGTTGTACTTGTCAAAGTCGTTTTATATTTTATTGATAAGCAGTTGGAACAAATTAGAAATATATGTTTATGAGTAGATTTTTATTAAGGGTTTGTATAGAAAATGTTTGTTAACATGCCATTGGATTTTTGAATAATTACAGAAATTCCTACTGTGAGTAAAATTTTAAAAATTTGGTTTAAAAAAATTTAATTTAATATGTAAGAAAATTATTAAGAAAATCATGTATTTCTGTAAATAAAGACTTTATTATCTTCATCTTTTTATCTTTCCTATTATTTAAAGTATTTTTTAGTACATTTGTTAGGTAACTTAAGAGTTTTAAGTATTTAATATTTTGTTGTTCTACATTTGGGAAATATACATGTTTTTTTTTGTATTTTCATTTTTATTTTTCTGTAATCGATAAATGCGTGCTTGGGACACATGTAGCTATAAAATACAGAAACACTTGAGTGTCAGCACAAATGTCATATAAAATTAGACAAATGCTCCTTCATCCAACAAGTCAGTGTACAAAGACTACTGGATTAGTTATATGTAACTAAAACCAAATACGAAAGAATGAATAAAAAAATTAAAACTTCTTTATTAGTAAAATAAGAGAAGTGAAAGAAATAGCCGTAAATAGAGTCATAAAAATAAATAAATATTTAGGTACATAATTAAGAGGACAGTAAATTTTAGTTTATTAAAAAAAAAAAAAAAAAAAATTTAATTACAAAATGTTCGCTGTCGTGACAAAATTTAAAATAATTATATTAATAATTTTAAATTAATATTATCTTATATTCTGTACCTAGAATTATAACATCTAGTGTAGTGCTGTTATTCATTCATATATTGTATGTTGTATTTGTTTGCTTATATGTTTGAAAAAAATTATACTTGCTGAGTTGTTAGAATAATCCTTACAAATGTGTGTAGTAAATATGTATGTATGTCTTGTATTGCTAAATTCTTCTGTGTATAGATATGTTACAAGTCAGACTTATGAGCACATATCACTTATCAAAATGACAAAACCAGAAAAATCTTTAATAGTAAAATAAAAGTATATTGACCAACTTAAATTAAATAGTCATATTAAATCAGTTTTGGGGTTAATGGTTAGGCAAACAGATTGTGTCACAAAAAAAAAAAAAAAAAAAAAAAAACACAAAGCAAACCCAAAAATAGAAAATTTTACTAAATAATCTAGGCTGATTTCTAATCGAATCAAGTCAATCACCTCTAGTTGCTACTGATATATAAAATTAACATACAATGAAGAAAGACTTAAACAAAGAAATTGAATTTATTTGTCGACCCTTATAGTAATAAGGGTTTAAGTTACTATAACTTTATATTAGTAAGATTTTTTTTGTATTCTTTTGCCTATAAGAAATTGTTCTTTTTTCTTTATTGCATTATTTGTCTATAGATTATTGTTGATTTTATTCTTTCTTTTTTTTTTTGCTTTTTTCATCCTTCCTTTTATTTTTAGCTTCATCCTTTTTTATTGTAAAAACCTCTCAATTTCCGTTTCATTGACAATAACAAAACTATGTTAAATGTCCTTAAGCGTTATAGCGTTACGAATTTCAATTGAGTTCTTATTTTCATTCTGTACATCCACCATATTAGAGTTGGAAAATTCCTTTGCATTTAGCTGAAATGAAATATACATCCTGTTGTTTTTTTTTATGAATCGTTGGAAATAATATTTTTGCCGTAACTACAAGGAACTACAATGGTGAAGGGACTGTGTGTTTAAAGTACTTGCACAGTGGAAAATAAAAGTGTGAGAATATATATATATATATATATATATATATATATATATATATATATATATATATATATTAATATATATTAAATATACACTGCCTAACATTTGAAGGGATCACATATTTTTAACTTTAAATAAGTATATCTCCTAAACTAAAGTTCAGAAAAAAAATAATTTTTTTGTGCAACCAAATTTCAAAGTGTTGGCTTTAGTTTCCTGAAGAAATAAAAAATATACATATTTTGTTATACTAAAATTATGCATGTATTTAAAGACATGTATTTCTGTGGTACTATTTCATGTGTCACTTGAATAAGGAATATTTGAAATTTTGTTGCGCAAAAAAATATTTTTTTCTGAGCTTTAGTTTAGGAGATATACTTAATTAAAGTTAAAAAAGTGTGATTCCTTATTCAAGTGGCAGGCAATGTGTACATAAATTTTAAAAATTTTACAAGGAAACTCTAAATGATGCACTTATTCTATCAAGTATTGTAGGTTTGGTTATTGCGCGCTATTTTTACCACAATTATATATAAACTTCAAGTCTGTAAAAATGTAAAATCTCTATAAATTTTGCGCTCATGTACGAAATTATTAACGCGAACTTATCCTACATGCATCAAGTCATATTATATTTATAAACATGGATTTTAATGTGTCATTAAAAAAGGAGAAATAAAAATAAAAATAAAATTTTTTTTAAGGCCTAAAATCTCAAAAATTTTTGATAATGGCTCATATACCAGACCATTAATTATTACTCATTTAAAATTATGTATAACATTATTTATCTAAATTTTTTGTTTTTCTTGACCACTGTATTATTATTAATACGTTTCAATTTCTCTACTATTTGGTAGATTTCTTTTATATCTTCTTTACGATTTCTACAATTATACGAAACAAAGTTTCCACGTTATTTTTGTTCAAATGAAAAGAGGTTTCTTCTTTACCATTTCAAAAATGCTTTTCAAGCGTTAAAGACGAAATTGTATTTTCCAGTTTGTGGTCCTATTTTATTTCATACAATTGCGGCATTTGCGGCAATAATCTTAAACTTTTTTTAATGTTTTAATATTTGTTAAAAAAGGAATTTTTATAGAATAAAAGAATAAATAAAAAATATTTTTAGAATGCCTGAGTGAGTTTTTGTTTTTTTTTATCATTTTTGAATTCGAGGAGCCACTTCAATTTTTTTTAATTCCATTTTTTGGTAAGGTTTTTGTGGTGATTTATTAAAAAAGAACATAACTGTAAATGACATTATTTACCACAATTTTCTCTCTTTTACTTCTCTTCAAATGGGACATTATTCACTTTTGCTTTTGCTTGAAATAGAATTTTGATCTTTTCCCCTCTATAATAGGTATTTTAAAAGTAAATTTATGCACTTTTTGGAATCATCCAAAAATCTAAGACCCCTCCCCGAATTTTAATGTACATACACAATGGTGTAGGGTGTTATATGGTCGGCCTTGACCGACTACATCTCTCTTACTTGTTTTTTTTAGCATTTTTTGAAAATAATGAATTTTTTCTTAGTAATAGAAATCCAAACTATTTTGGATATGTACGAAATAGATTTTAGAAAAGTCTATTCATATATTTTCATACACAAAAGAAAAATACCTTAAAAAATATCAAATTATTACTAAAATAAATGAGTTTTTGTTTACTAAATGTTAATTTTCTCCGCATTCCCCCATACCTCCATATCTATATTTTTTTAATGTTGTTGACAATACTTTAAGAAACATTTTAAAGGAAAATTATAAAAATGGAAAATATAATTGTTTAAATGTCCTTGATACTAGGATGAATATTGATTTCATTATACTTTTTTAATGACGTTTTCGTAAAAGTAATTAGAAATAAATTTTATTAAGCACAAATTTAAGCAAGAGTTTGTTTAAATCTGACAAAATAAGTCCGAAAGTTTATGCATTTAAATTTCATGTATTTAAAATAAAAATTCAGAAAAAGGTGAATTTTGAACCGCGATAAAAACTAAATTACAACGAACTTGAAAATTTCGAAGAACTTCAAATTATGCTGACATATTGAAAGTGTATACCAAGTTATATAAAGTCGAGGTGGTGAGGTCAAAAACTGTCTTGTTTTGTTCGAAAATTTTTGTTTTCCCTTTGGGTAATTTCAAAAAATTGCGACCCAAAATAACAGTTTTAGAAATTGTATATATTGGTTTTTTTAATTTGTTATAGTTCATTTCATAACGTATGAATCAGTACCATATCGTTTAAGGTTATGTCTTTTAAATTTCTTTACATTTTTGACACTATATTTAGAATGAATTTGTAATTATAGAGTAAAAATATCAAATTGGGATTTCAATGGGGTTTTAAGTTATAACAATTTGCCTATAGCAATTTTACTAACAGATTAATATCTTTCTAAGTGATCTGATACTTTTATTTTAAATTTGGTATCAAAAGCATAAAAACAAGCAGTATTGGTCAAGATCGACCGTATAATATTCTGCATGCTTGTTTATAGGCACTAAACTGAATATCGATAGAGGGTCCTATATGGGACCTATGGTGAAATGTGTAACGATCCTTACGAAATTTGTTATAATAACTTTTGTGTATATGAAAATTATTTATGTAAAGTTTTTTTTCGATATTGGCATTTATGTGAGATTTATGCACGTAAGTATCAATTATGGACCGATCATTATAGAATTTAGTGTAGCGATCTATACTTGCGCAAAACTTAATTGTGTTAAATTTGTGATACTTATGTAACTTTGATTGATTTTCGGGAGTGGGAACTATATAGGAACCATGTTTAATTATTAATCTACTATTATGAAATTGTGTATAATGATTTATATCTCTATATACAACTCAAATATATACAATTTTCTATTCATGTTAATATCCATATACAATTTATTCATTTTTAACTAATTTTTAGACAGATATGATGAAATTTGGACTGATCATTATAAGTTTTTGTACAACGATCTATAAGTATAGAACTAATGTAAGTTATAATTATATAAATTAGACATATTTTAGATATTTATATGCATTAAATGACTTTCTCTAGGAAAAAAGTTGTGGGGGTATAGGTGAAATAATGGGCCGATCATGATCAATTTCAGTAGATTTTGCTTTTGTAACCTCATGTATCAAATTTGAATAAATAATCTTTGAAATCGTCACAAATAATTCGGCAGATTTTGTAAAGCGGGTTACAGTGGATTGAATGTAAATGTGTTCCTGAGACTTCTCAAATAACCATTTCATATCTAATTGATCGCATTGAGTTCCCATTTTAAAATTTATATAACGTGAAATTAATTGTTAACATCGTGTAAAAAATTAATGAAAATTAAAATACCCTTTTTCAGGATATTCAAGGATAAAAAATATTTGTTTTATTTCAGTAATCCTTGCGCCAGGAAGATGTCTAGTTGTTTTTATCATAAAGTTAAGGAAGAATCACAGTACTTTTCTAGTTGGTTAACATATCATAATGTTATTCAAGCTTAAATTTTTGACAAAAAAACACGAGGTGTCCAAATTTAGAGGCTGATAGAATATGAACCTTTATCGATATGATGCAGGCTAATATGCCATATGAAGGGCATGGAGGAATAAATTATATGTCTTAAATTTCACTAAAATCGGTGATAACCAAAATCCAAGCTGAGTCGAATTTTGTCTTTTTGAAATTACTCCTCTATAACATATATTTCCTTAACATTAATATTACTTTTCCCATATGAAGCTGATAGATATTTTCAATAAAATTTGTTTTTGAAAATAATTCTATCAATAACTATATGTGCCATTTATTATCAAATTGTCTATTAAATATACTGACAGTTTTACAAGAAAGATGTTCACTAAATATGAGTTATTATGGTGCTACTGACTCATTTTTAAACTTACTACAAGATATAAATAGATACTAATGCAAAATACGTGTAAAAAGTTTAAATCAATATCAACACAATTGTCGTCATCTTTTACAGCATCATATGTTTTAAATTTAAGCGAAATGCATCATGCTCAGACATTTACGTGTTTAAATAAAAAAGAAAATTTTAATTTATTCTGGGAAAACTTAAAGGTAAAACCTTTTACCTTCACCTTGAAATTTTACATTTTATAATATGGCACAAGGTTGCATTATGTAGAACAAGCGAGTTTTAAGAGAAATTGGTCTTGAAAAACTTAAATACATATAAAATTTCATTGAAATGAAAGGAATAATAAAGAAAGCTGAATAAATAGAATTTATTAAAATCTTATGAAAATAAAACCATGAAATATTTATTGAAGTAAAAAAATTATGGAAAATAATAATGAAAATTTAAATATTTAATTCTGGGAAATGGAGTGCAATATTTCATTGCAATCTTGAACAAAATATTTAAAAAGCAATAAATACTTGAAGACATCATTATAGTATCAATAATTCTATACTAATTTTGATTCATTTTATTTTTTTCTTATTTTTTTAATTCTCAAAAACATTGACAACTTTGTGCTAAATATATTAAAGAAAAAACTAAAAAATGTTCTTACTTATAGCTGCTGTATAAATAAAGACACAAATAATTTTCAAAAAAATCTATTTATAGTTTTTTATTTGCTAATTATATAGACTCTGTCAAGAGAAAAAAACAGAAACTTCCACGTAAACTTAGCACAATAAAACATATCCTGAATCTTATCACTTCACTAACACAAACAAAAAAAAAAAAAAAATCAAAACTATTAAAAAATCAAAATAAAAAAAAAAAAAAAAATATTAAATATAAATAAAACCCCCAAAAATAACGTTAAATCTTATGATTAACTCAAGTTAAGAAAAAAAAAGAATAATAATAAATCTTTTAAATCCCCATATTTTTGTACCCAAAAGAATTTTCGTTTGAAAACACAAACAAAAATTAATAAAATTAATTAAAGCACAATATTTCTTCTAAAGTAAAAGTCAACATAATTTAAGCCAAAATGTCGGTAGATTTGAGTGTACAGGCGGAACCCACCGTATCCGTTATAACAACAGTGCCTGTTTCCGCAAATGGTGGTGAAATGGATGCTCTACTTTTAGGACGCATTGGGGTAAGTATTGGCTTTTTTTAAAGATTTTTCTTTCTACCTATTTACTCTTACGCTCTTTATTAATATATTTCTTATTATTTGTTTAGCCTTACAAAAAATGAAAAACCTTTCTTTATAGATTTTGTCATGCTTAATTAGTTTTCCCTTTTTTTCGTCAAACTAGCTACTAATTAGTAAATTAACTTTAATTAATTAAATCATTTACTTTTTTCAACTAAATAGCTGCTTATGAAGACATAAATCACTTTTAAATATTTTTAGATAATAAAGTCTTGATAGAAAAATATATATAAATACATACATATACACATATATAGAAAATTTCTATTAATGTAAAAAAAAAACAAAAATATAAAAACTTTCTCTTTCACTTGCTATTTCATTTCATCTTATTAGTGTAAATGAACATAGAGTGCTGGTAGTGAAACTTTGGCAATATTAATACATATTCTTGTTTATCACTTTTTCACTGCTCTTTCTAAAAGAATAAAACACACAAGGTAAACTAGAATTTTATTTTTATTATAAAAAATAATTAATGTTATGCATGAATTAGAAATTATTATTAAACTTGAAATAAATAAATTACTTTATATACTTGCAACATATTAAATAAAAAAAAAAAAAAAATCATAAATTTTTTTAAAGGTTTTTACTAGAATAATTATTAACTACAAATTAACGAGTTTAAGTTGAAGTGTTAAATTATAGTTAGAATTTTTTATGAATTTAAAGGTACACGACTTAAGGAGCGAAATATTTCTTTCAGAACATCTGATTTATTATAGTACCCAAATATATTATGAATTCTCTAATTAACATTATTCATACGCCATGGATTATTTGAATTTTTTTTTTTTAATGGTACGTCAAACAGTAATAAATCTATATATCCTAAACTACTGGACGAATCGAATTAAAATGTATGGGAGAGTTGTAAAGGTGGACCTAAGACTTCAGAAAAATCCTCTTTTATTTACCCTGTAATAATATAAGGTAAGCTACCGGGTGTCAAAGTTGATCACCTCGAGTATCAAATATCAGAAAGTTTAAAAAAGCGTAACTTCTACAAATCAAATCCCATTTCAAAGATTTAAAACCAGTGTAAAGAATTTAATGAGAAAATAATATGCCCACCTATGATATCTCTTATGGTTAATAAAATATTTGCATTTGAATTAGAAAATTTTTTACTTTTTCAATTTTTAAGCATATAAGAAATATAAAAATATACATTTACCTACACATTGGCAGTTATATTGAATATATAGTTCAATAAATATAATAAATGTAGTGGCTTAGAGTCAGCCAACTCAAGTGATATTGCTAAAAACTTGACCATTTTCATGGATTTTCATCAATGCGTATGCGTCAAGTTCAGTAAAGTGTCTCCACAAATGTGTGCAACAAAATATTGCATTTTTAGCAATTTTGGCCGAGTTGTCTGGATTGAGAAATTAAAATTAAAATTTAAAAAATTGTAGATTTTGGTATTTAAAATTAAAAAAAAAAATTGTATACATTTCAAAATTTATAAAAAAATAATCCGCTAAAGCTATCAAAATGATTTTTGGTACACAAAAATATTGCTATCCTTCTAATACATTACAATGCATTACATTAAAAATAAATTAAAAAAACTTAAGTTTAATGTGTTTTTTCTGCACTTAATAAATGTCTTCCAAAAATTAAACTATTTTCATATATAATATGCTCCTTTGTATACATTTTTAAGTGGTCAGGAACTAATTTAGTGTCAAATCAAGCTATAATATGTAATTGTTAAAACTATTTTTCATATTTGAAAAATCTCGCGTGACTTTTTTTCTAGCCCGTTGAACTTGAAATTTCAATCTAAATTTCATCATATTCGACTAGTGCTGAATGTAGGGTACAACCTTCAATTAAATAAAAATATCTTTATTATATATTATTTCTTTTTTATTAAGTAAATTTTAAGAAAAATTTAATAAAAGAAATGTATTGAAAATCTTAGAATATTGTGTAAAGATGTTCACTCTTATATTACCGTAATTATTTGAGATAAGCTAAAAAATATATTTTGAGCCATATTGGATATCATAGCTGAGAAAGAATATTTTTTCATTATCTTATCAAGTGCTTTACAAAGGTTTTTAAATCTTTAAAATCGGACTCGATTTTTTCAAACCTTTTTATACACGAGGTGGTCAACTTTGATATCCCATAGCATATTGCATATTAGTACAGGATGTCTACAGTATGATTTTTCTAAAAGCTTAGGCTCTCCTTTGCAACTCTTCTATACATTTCAATGCAATCCGTCTAGTAGCTTAGGAAATAAAAAATTTATTACCAAAATTTTTGCGATCGGCTCCACTGTACATTGTGGCCATTAGAAACCATGTCATGTGCAATAAGTAGTAATATGTTGAATTGTGTGTTACTTTTAATACATTTGTACTTTTTTAAAACAGTAGCTATACGTAGTTATGGATTCCTAAGGTTATAAATCACTTTTTTCAATTGACTCTAGTCCTAGAGATAAGTCGTTATACAAAATATTATTGAGGTTACATTAGATATTGCAAAATATTACAGGAGCGATTTGTCTGATTTGGCTTAATAAAATGCCAATAAATTCTAATTTAAATTACCTTCATAGTATACTAACTTAATTTAATAATCAGAGTAATATTTTTGTAAATATATTAAATTTTTTCAAAATAAAAAAAAAATCAACTTTTTTTATATTTTTTTCCATAAAGTCTGCACTTACTTTAGTCATGGTTTAACAGATTTCAAGAAAACTTTGTTCGTTAGTTAATTCCATCTTTGTAATTTTAAAACATAAAGACTAAAGTCAACATTTTTATACAAAATGATCCAAATTTGATGTGTTTTCTTCTTTGAATAATCTTCGTTAAGAAAATTATGAAATCATGTATGTATGTTTTTAAAGAAAATTTTAGCTTTTAAGAAAGAGTATTTGTGAAACTTTTTTTTTAAAAAAAGCTAGAAAATTATATATATATATATATATATATATATATAATTTTTTATAATATTCAAAGAAGAAAACACATCAAATTTGGATCACTTTGTATAAAAATGTTGACTTTAGTCTTTATGTTGTAAAATCACAAAGATGGAATTAACTAAAGAACAAAGTTTTCTTGAAATCTGTTAAACGAGGACTGAAGTAAACATATATATATATATATATATATATATATTTATTTATTTATATTTTTTTTGGACTCGAAAATTTTGTAGATATTTTCAGAAAACTGGATCAAAGTTTTGAGAAATCTTTAAACTTGATTGCCCCATTGTAATATTCAATAACTTTGTACCTTCAAATCTTAAACTCCAATGCTCTTTTGCTACAATAGTGTGAACTTTTACCTAAGTCGAACCAGCCGTTGTGTATTTTTATTAAGCAAACGTGTAGGTGTCATAAAAAAAATAATTAAATATCAATCATACGACACTATACTTTCAAATTATTTCTCTTTAAAATACGTTGTAAAACTAAAAATCTTTTGTTGTCAACATTAAACTTCATACATAAACATGCATCATGTTTCATATACCATTCAATGATCAATAAAATCTCTTCAGTTTTTATGACAGAAAACAAATATAATACTTACTATATAATTTTGAAGAAAAAAAAAAAAAAACTATTTGTGCTCTAGCAGCAGCTGCTATAGCTTTTTATGGAACTCATACTAAACAAAAGTAGAAATAATAGTTTTTTGCTGATGCAAGAGTATATACATATGCCCCTAATATTATTTGTTACATTTTTACATTTACAAACAGCAAGTACCATTAAGAAGTACTTTCAACGAGTTTGAGTATATTTCAGGTACACGTGTGAAGAAAACTTAAAATGACAGAAACAACAGAACTCTAAAAATTTTAAAAGTGTACTCTGAATATAAAAATTATTCACAATCGTCTACAATTTATATTGATTTTATTACTGCTGAAAATACCATAATCATGTTCTTTCTTTTTTTAGTGCAAAAAATATAAAAATCTGTACTAAAATTTAACATTTCCCCAAACTAATTTTGGTACTCATATACTTCGTTGAAAATATAATGTACAAGAAATTGCATGTAAAAACTTTATAAAAATGTTTAAATTTTGTTTCCAAATGCAAGATGAAATGAAGAACAAGCAATGAATGTTTCAATAAAAAAAAAACTATTACCAATATTTGGTAATAAATATACAAGCATTTTGTCAATATTGTCGTTTTATGTTTGGCCATGAAGATTATTTTAAAACAACTATTTTTACCCCATCCATTTAAGCATTCATCTAAAATAAAAACCAACCTTCTGCAACAAAAGAACAACCACAGAATTTTACAAAGTATTTGTTATGAGGAAGGGGGCGGTGTGAATATTGAAATTCTTTGTTGAGGGTTTTTAGAGGTAAAAAGTTTTGTTTTATTTACTCGTAAACCTTAAATTGTGCAATTTGTTGATGGCAAAACTTTGATAAATATTTACAAAATGTAGAGAAAACAGCAGAAGAGCAAAGTGCAAATAAATGGTGGGGGGCAAAAAGAGTTGATTGCAATAACTATCAGGGGTTTTTAACATGAATGTGTGTCATTAGTTTTTAGAAGAGTATGAAGAAGAAGAATTCATAACAAGCCCCTTAGCATTTATAATTTTGTAATACCCAATTAGCTTAATCAAAGAAACCCCTATGAATTATTAATGTTGTTCAATTGAATGCAAGTAAGCTTAAGAATACTTGGAATACTTGATAAAAGTGCTTATAATAGTCGTCCAAAAAAATTCTTGTTGTTTTTAAATTTGGAGGTAATTCATATTGAAGCTGGCATAAAAATAAGAAAAGGATGGTTAAGGTGTCTTAAAAATCGTATGAAATATTATTAAGAATAAGAAGACATACAAATATTAATTTAAAAATTAAAAATTTATTATTTTGAACGGTTTTAATTCTCTAATGGATGTTAAAAAACACACATGAGAACTTGTTTAATATTATGAAACTATGACGTATGATTGATATTAACTATTTTCTTGCATCGCACAGTGGAGAAGAATCGTCAGCTTTCAGGGAAGGTGTATAGCAGTTTGTTTATAATTTTGTTGCAATAATTAGCTCATTATTACGTTGAAAAAATAATTTTAAATTTATATATTTCTTTTTTTAATGTAAGCCTCTGTCGGATAGCCGAACGGCCACTCAACCTCCATATATATTTGTACCCGAAAATAGGTCAAATGTTCAAAAATGTCTTAAATATGTCCATATTTAAGTAAAGTTCATTACAGATGAGTTTTATCTAAGCAAAAATCGTACTACTAAATTTTATGAAATGATCCATATAAGACCCTGCGTTAATGAAAATTCATAATTATGTTTGCGCATTAAAGTAACTTAATATGGTATGAGTAATCCACATTGGTGGAACTCCGAGATAGGCGAAATTCGTAAAGAATGTCGTCTATTTAATGAGGCTAAGAGACTAGGAGACAGATTTACTTATTAGATCTCAGTAAACAAGTTTAAAAACCAGATAAGAAATGCGAAACGCAAATCCTGAAGGCCACTCTGAGACTAATAGTTTTCGTAAAATTCTAGCATCATCACTTAATACTCCGAGTTTCCTCCAGAAATTTTGTGGCGGGTGGATATCAAGCGGTTAAGATGCTTTATATGTCTTACTGGCAGCCTCCCTTCAACGGAGTGCTCCGTTGAATGTTCTTTTCCTCTTTATTAAAAGAGGAAAAGAACATTTTGTACCATGTACAAGATAAAAATATAAAAGTTCATTCTGTAAAAAATCGTCCTCATAGTCAACCGTTACAGTTTTTTAAAGCAGGAAATAAAGCAATTTCTGGAGATAGAGATCTTGGAAAAACTGCTACTATATCTATTGTAATAAATAATATTAATTATGTATATGATGGAAGAATTGGAGGTTTTGGATATGAGACACAACCACAATTACATGTATTTGGTTCATATTTATTACCATTTATTTTACAAAACGCCTCATTGTCCATCGTTGCGAATAATTACTGAGCAAATAAATTATATGGAGAGATATATTTTAGAGTAAAAAAAGTGAAGTAGTTGCAATTATTTTCAGTTCTTTAGCCTGAGTTCACACTAGCCAATTTTTCTTGCAGAAATTCTGAGAGAGTAAGTATGAGAGTGAGCGAAGGGGAATATGAAAGGGAACAAACTTGCCCGTACTTCGAAATACGTTCTGTTTGTAATTTTCATACTTCAAAACAAAAACAAATTAAAGTACTTAAAGCCAGAATTGCTGAAGTAAAATTTTGTAAATACAAGTTTAAAAGAAAAAAATTGAAAATTTTCGGAAAGAAATTTGCTGTGAGTGAACTCGAACTTAGTTATATTGATCTTATATATAGATTCGTTAATTGATTTAACATCAATATCTTTAAGTCTTAATGTATAAACACAACAAGCCCGTTCCGGAAATTTTCATAAAAATTTTTATGAAAATGTATTTTTTTGTTGCTTTTATCTTCTCATAAAAAACATTACCATATTTTTTTAAAAATCTATATGAATTTCGTAAATAAAATTGAAAAAAGTTTGAAGTAAAAAAAAAGAAATGAAAAGAAAATAAATAAATTTGTTGTTTACTTTCCGTTGCCGTCTAAGTTGTTGTTTAATTTAAAAATGCGGGCTATATAAAGGAATACGGACTTGTTATGTTTATATATCTATTTTGTTACTTAAATATTTTTATATCTCTTTACTTTATAAAAAAGTATTAAATCAAATATACTCAAACAAAATCAAATTAGACACATAAGAAAAAGTTAAGAAAGACACACACTCAACTTTCTATAAATTTCCAATGTCACATGTCAAAAAAAAAATCTTATTTCCTGAGAAACTTTTTGCCATTTATAAAATTAACAATGAAGAAGAAGAAAAAAGAAGAGAGAGAGGGAGAAAAACAAAAATAAAAACATATTTCTTACAGTTTTATTTCTATAAATTTGATTTATTTTACGAAGAAATTTATTTTAAAAAACATTTCATTTCCAATACCTATGAGATTTGCCATCATTCAAGCTTTTAAATTTATTTTTATTTTTATTTTTAGTTTGATTTAGTTGTTTTATTTATCTATTTGGCAAATTTTATATCCGTTTATTTCTTAAGGCATTTTTTCATTTTTATTTGTTTGATTTTCTATTTTAAAGCACAGAAGAAATAAAAATAAGAAAATCTTTTTATATTGATTTTATTTTCGTTGTCATTTTTGACATTTTAGGATTAAAATATGTTAAAATTATTCTTAGAAAATGGTCGCATTTACAAATATTTAACGCAATACTTTTTCGTTTATTTTATTTATGGAGATTTTATTTGTTCTTTGTTAAATATTTATTTATTTTCTGTAAATAAAAAATAAAATGTTGTGGAGTCCCTGCTTTTGCTGTTAAGTGTTGAAATAGTAATGTTTTTTTTGTGAAATTCTTAAGAAGTCAAAAAGATTTCATGTTGATGTTGATTAAATGCAGTTTTATAGAAATTTTTTGCCTTCTAATATTAAGCGAGCGTTTTTTGAATCGAAAAAAGAATTAAGAATTTTGAGTCGTTTGAAATTTTCCATTTTTTTACACAAATTAAAATATTTCGGGCGGTATTAACGTCAAAATATTCTCGAGAATTCCTGGAAATGTTTTAAATTTTTTTCCGGGAAAATAGGAAATTAAATATTCTCGTAGCTTTAAAATTGTATAGAAAACATTTTGTTATTTTTAATGAATCAGTGAAAGATTGATGTTAATCTAAACATAATACTTGTAATTGTTTAACGCATATAATACAAGTAGAACGTTAAAGGTTTTTGACTATTGAATTAGGTTTTTTCCTCTCAGATATCGATGTATTTTTTTTACCTATGATTTAATAAATTTTTTTACAAGTTGTTTCACATGAAATTTTAGATACTTTAGTTTTATTATAGATTTGTAGAAATTAATATTAAGTTAAGTTCAACTTCGAAAAAACTCACTATTATAAAAAAATTACTTGATTGGGAGATTTTTCAGTCTAACAAAACATTTTCTTTTGAATGTTAGATTTAAATATTATAACTTCAAAACCTTTATAAGAATAACTAATCTCATATTTTATTCATACGTATATGACAATATTTTCATCACTATGATTGATACGAAAAAAATTGTTGCGAACCAATTGTTAGTATTTTTCAGACTTATGTTTAATTTAGTAAGAACATTTATCTAGTAAGTAAGCGAAATAAAGTGGAAATAAACGTCAAGCTTTTTATAATGAAATTTCCAATTTCCAATCCAATATATTGTTTTGTATATTTTTAAAAAGTTTTAGCATCTAAACATAATATTGTAAAAATCTGAGATACAGTTTTTAACATAAAATACGAGAGGTATTAATTTAATTTGTATAAAATATTTAATTTTTTATAATCTTAGAAACGACATTATATTTTATATTATTTAATTTTTTGTTAATCTAGTTTGATCTGTAGGATTTCGTTTTGTTTTACTTATTAAAAAAATAATTTTCCTTTATAAGAAATTATGGCCCTTTTTCTTTTTCCCTATACGGAATTATTGTCATAATATAGCCCAAAGCTGATTCTGTGGCGTGATTATTGAAATTTAAACTTATAAATCACTTTCTTTTGACTCTATTTCTTGAAGTAAATTTTTATGTGGAAAATTAATAAATGATTTGATTGATGATTTGATTTAATAAAATAAAAAAAAACTATCTTTAAGTTATATACATATCATATTCATATTTGCTTAAAGTTTTCACAGATTTTATAAAACTGTGTCAAAAAATAAATTTTTTTTCACAATTATTTTTTGTTTATTTTTTATTTTTTAATTGTTAAAGATCTAAAATGGCAAAAAATGTTCCTTTTTCTTTTTTTTCATAAAGCTGGAGATATATTTCATGCAAATCGATGAATACATGTCGACTTTATTCAATTTAAAATGACAATATATGATTTCATATACATATTTCATTATAAAAGAGAAAAAGGATAATTTATCCTATCGTTTGCAAATTTTTAAGATTTTTTGACATATTTTTTTCAATGTGATTTCTTTCGAATAATTTTTTATTCAAACTAAATGTTTTTACATTTGTAAATTTTTGGTCTATTTAAAAATCTAAAATAATTTTTTTTAGTATATACTACGTTTATACACACTCGCAATTAGAAATATTTCGAAATGAAAACTAATCGTGATTAGTGAAACTAATTGCAAATAAAGCGTACGGCGTTGCCACTTCCTTTTACGTTCATAGAATTTTCGATGATAATATTTATATTTTTCAATTAATTTTTATTTGCAATAATCGTGCGTATAAACGCAATAATAGATACTTAACGTTTGTGTCATTCCCACGTATACGTAATTGAATTCGTTTAGTACATTTTTTATTACTCATACGTTAAGATGGTTCGAATCATATTTATTTACATAAATGTTTATGGATTTTTCTATAAAAGAAAATTAATTTTTTGGTTTACATTTTTTTTATTACTTATAAAGAAAATAGATTCAAGAATTTATTTATACGTTGTAAAAAAATATGTTGAAACCGTTAATAGTAAAATTTTTGATTTTAGATGAAATTTTTATTAAGAGGCTGTTCAAAAATGAATTACATTTCATATTTTATTTCGTTTTAAGTATTTTTTAATAAAAAATAAAGTTGTGTACTAGTTTAAATATTTAGAGACAATATTTCGCACAGATATTTAAGTCACTCTTGTGATAATATTTATTATATATATATTCAGGCTTTTGGAAAATTGTTAGAATCTATTCATTACTTTACCTAGTCTAGAAATATGCTTAAGTGAACATAATTGTCTTGAATATGAGCGTATTTATATCAAATGCGATGTAGATAGGATTTTTATCAGCATTAGACATATCATCAAATTTCAAGAGGTTGGTTGCATAATTGATCGGAGTTTGGCATGATTATTTTGTATTTAATTATAAATCAAGCTGTCAAATTTCTTATACCTAGCGGTAATAATTCAAATTCATATGCATCAGTATTATCTAATAAATTTTCCGGGACTAGGTTTAAGTGGCTCGATGTGGTTTGATATATTATGCAGCTGAATGAAGACTTTGTGTCAATGAAACCCTTGCCTATTTTTTCATTTATAATCGTTAGTATTAATTGGTAATTTACTTCAATTATTTGGCCGTCAATCTCTGATTCGAATAGTTGTATTGTTGTAATTTAGGCCCTAATAAAATAAAAATAGAAAAAAAAATTTTGCGAGTAATTTCATTCAAATGGAAAAAAATGTTCTACAGACGGGTCCAGACAGTTACAAAAGTATATATGAGGTAAAAAGAAAACTTTTCTTTTCTTCTGGTGGTAAAATCTGAGACAAAACAATATTAAATAAAAGTTGCATTAAACCTGAATCATTAAAATATAAAAAACATAAACGAATGAGAAGTTCTGAGCAATAAATTTTGCTAATACAATAATACTGATCATTTCAATAAGTTAATTATTTAAAGTAAATAATATAATAAGGTATATCCTGCCTTATATTTTATATCCTTAGTTGGTGCTCCAGACAGATTGTACGAAAAATGGTTTAACATCGGAATTGCGGAATATAGCATTGTTTGGGTGTCTCATACATACTGCTAAAATTCACCGATAATCACGTATTTGCTGCTCGAGTTATTCGTGGTTAAAGTTGCCAAAATCAGTTTTTCTTTACACATATCTCGCTTATTATGCATCATATGTGTTTTGATACTACTCGTACTTCAACATTTATAGAATATAAAATTTCTAATAATTTTGCTGAAGTACATCATTGATTTTGGACTTGAAGTGCATTTTATGTTAAACCTAATTTTATAAATCACCACACCTCACTTTTGATCACTCTTACAAAATTTCGTATTTTGTAAATCATTCTGGTGAGTTGTTTGCGCATGATAGAAACAGCTGAAGTTACATTATTTCAAATAAAAAAGTATTGAAATATAATTTTATAAATCACCGTTTAAACTTCAAATTCAACATCTAAAATTTTAAGGTGTTGGCTCAAAAAGTAACATTATCTGTAGTTATAACACTTTAAAATGTATATAAATATGTGATCTTTAATTCCTAAATTTACTTAAACAAAAACACAAATACTTTTAATAAATAATTTGACAAAAAAACATTTATATTTTGTCAATTAATTTTTTCCTATTTGTTTTGGTTTTTGTTTTCAAATTCCCATTTCAATTAATATCAGGATTGTCAAGCACATAAATGTAGATCTTATAAGAAAATAAATTTTTATATATGTAAAATTTTATATATATAAGTATTGATGTTGGTAATCCCGAAATTATTTTTATTTGTCTTTTCCCAGTAAAAACTTTGCTTTCCTGGTAAACTTGCAGATATAATTGAAAACAAAAATAAACTACTTATTTTTTGACTGTATATTTTTCTTCGAGTTGTCTACAAATTCATATAGTTATTTTTTGACTTGTACCTGAAGGAAGATAAAAAAAATGTTGCCGTCAGTGAGATTTGAACTTGGGCACAAATTAACCATTCGTTTTTAATGACTAACGTCTTACTCAGTACACTATCTCGCACTCAATTTTCTAAGTGGTAAAAGCTTTGTTTAGTATAAAATATCTTTTTACACATTTCGTTAAAAAACTAACAGCATCAGAATGGGGTTGAATCAACAAACAACATTCTGTTTGTTAATCTAGAGCTCTAGCCAACTAATCCACATGATTGCAATATTTCCGTGCTATTGAGTACTTAATTATGTAATATAGACTAGGTAAATGATAATGACATCTCATTACGAAGAAACTACTTTAATAAGCTGTTGCCATTACCGTAGTGATTTATAAAATTACATTTTTTTTGGTCAAGCGTTGGTGGTTGAAATTGAAGTATAAAAGAAGCGTTCAACGCAGGTAATTTATGAAATTAGGGCATTAATGTATTTTAGTATCTGCTATACTACATTATGATATAATCAAATTGTGAGGATAATTATATTTATTTATTTATTAGTTTCAGTCTATGAATACAATATTATCCTTACAGACATCAATGATAATTTAATATACATAATTAAATTAATTATTTAAATTAACTGTTTAAGAAATTTTTAAATTCAAGATTTGATACACTTAAGTCTAATTCATTAGAATATCTACTGAATAATATCATAGCTTTTACCAAAAGTTCATTCAAAGCATATGTTCTTCTATGAATATCTATATAAAAGATACAATTATTTTGCCTTAGGGGCCTAGGAGCTACATATAGTTTTATGGTATGAAGCAAATCAGGACAATCAATTAATCCACAAATTATAGCCTATAGGAAATATACAGAAGAAATTTTACGTCTTTTTACTAAAGTTTTCATAGAAATCAAGGCACACTTATCAGGGTATGTAGGAATCGAAATTTGAGGGTTTTCAAATGAAAAATTTAAAAATAAAAGAGCAAACTTTATAAATTTTACTTGAATTTTTTCAATTATATTTCAATTATATGTGTAATTGAGAACAAAGGCTCCAGATAAATAAAGCCTATTCTAATCTAGATCTCACAAAGGCCAGCCATATTCTAAGGATATACATTTATCTTCTGTTGCACATATTGTTGATAAATATTTTTCTGGTCCATGTTAGGGTGTGCGTAATGTAAAATTCTCAGTGAGGCTAAAATTACAATTGTAAACAAGTCAGAGGACTGTCTCTACAAGTTTTTGTTAAAATCGGATAATATTTTCAACTAGCCCCCATATAAGTGGTATAGCGAAAACACAGAAAAATTGTAATTTTTGTGGACTATTTATATACGTGCTAAGCTTAAATGTGGTCTAATTTTAATAAAAAGTTGTAGGGAAAATCAACTGACTTGCTCAAGTCTGTATCCGAAGTATTTTCAGTTTGCTATTCAAATATTACCCTTATTGAAAATTTTACATTTGCGGACTCCCTAATATGGACCAGGAACAGATTTCTCGACAGTTTATATAAAAAAAGCTAAGTATATACCTTTGGAAAATGTCTGGTACAATTTTACTGTATCGTCTTGAAATATAGAGGATACTAAACAACGTTAAATATAATATAAAATGCGCGATAATCATATAAAGATGGAGCTTTTAACCGTATTTTTTAACAATTTTACACAACACCCTTCCCCGTTTTAACTTTTAACCCACTTCGGATCCCACTGTCTTTTTCTTTTCTTTTTCTTATATTTTTTTCTTTTTCTAAAAAAAGCTATCGCAGCTGCTCCGTATCTTTAAACCAAAAAAATTTTATCCTTTTTGTTTATTATATTTTTAGCAAAATTTAATTTATTGTTTTCGACAATTTAATGGTATAATTATTGAAGACAAATAATTTTTCAAATATGATCAATGTCTTCCTATTTGACTATATCTAGTGTCTGTTTGAACAAACCAAAATGGGAAAATAAATCTGCATAATGTGATCAAAAAATCAACTGCGTATTACTTTGGAAAAATTTTATGTTCGAACAAACTAATTCGAAACAAACATTTGTCTGATCTGACCATACCTTTATTCAATTTCCAAAATACTATGGAAATAAAACTTGTGCCTTTAAAAACTACATACATCAGATACGTATAATAAATTCAATCATGAACTTTGCTATAGGAAATATGAAAAAAATCATATGTTAATTTATAAGATATTTACATTTCGAAACAAATTAAAATCAAACGAATTATGTAGTCATATAGACCACTATCTTATGAAGAAATTCATAAAAAAATTTACACAATATGTAATGAAATTCAACAATTCTAAAAATTAAGAAAATAGAAAACATCATAACTTAGGTTATGGCCACAGAAATATGGCTTCTTTCTATTATTTCTTTTCCTATCATATCAAATCAAACTGTCAATATTTGTTTGCATAGACAACGTTATCAAAGTAAAAGTCTTATGAATTTAAGATGATATTAGATCAAAGTAGATTAAAAAACAAACAAAACCATGATATCAAAATTGCAGAGTATTTACCCTACATTATTGTTGTTATGGTTTTATGTGAAAGATTAAAATTTAAATTAAATTGCTGCCAAGAAGTAATAAAATATTTCTATTAATCATGTAGTTAAATGAGAAGGCAGGATGAAAAGGATTTTCGTTATAAAGAAAAAATGAATTGGCTTTTGGGTGACAAATTTTGAACTAAACCTTACTGCACTATGGGTTAAATGACCGGTTTTTGAGGCAATAAATCACAGGAAGCTGCTAAACCTTAAAAATTTTGTACAGATGACTATGATGGATACCTTAGTCTTCGGTAAAAATTTAAAGTCAATCCGCCCTAACTACGTCTACTTTTAGTATTTATATTGTTTTTCATGTTTAAGGTTACCGAAAATGAAAATAATTTCCTAAGTTTTTATAAAAAAACTTAGTTAATTAACCCACTGCCATATTAACTTTCAGTGACAGGAAAAGTGAGCTTAGTAGTTGGTGGATTAATAACAAAAAGCGGCCTTTGGACAAAAGCACCGTTCGGGTAGAAAAAAACATTTATTTACTAATAAAATTAATGAAAATAAAGTCAATTCAGTAAATAACATTCAGTCATAAAATTAGCTAAGTTTTATTTTGCTAGTCTTAAGCTCAGCTTACAAATTAATTTGTACCGACAATGCCATCAAGATTTAATCCCTCTAAAAGGGAACATTGAATTGTGTAAAGGAATTTTATAATAAACTCTTAAATCATAATTGTCAAACGTTTCATCAACTTCTAACTCTATACAAAATTCTTGTTGCGATAATTCTTCAGGTCAACATTGAAGTTTGGACTCTTGAATTTTTTGGTAATGTGGATAAATATCACAGTTTCTTGACTTGCTCATTTTCCTAATGTTTATGTACTGTTTTTTTTGGAAAATTATTTTCTATTAAAAATAGTAATGCTTCATCAGGGGAAAGTGGTAGTGGTAATGGTTAGTCATTGGAGGTTAAATGTTGTCTCATTTTAGTAGCCCTAAATGGAGATAAATTTACTTCCTTAAAAACAAAATTTAAAACATTTTCTTTTGATGCATGAGCTGATATTGAAGCAGCATGAACCAATAATTTCAGAAGCAAGTTTTCTTTTTTGCCGCGCACTTCCCTCGCTATATCCAACATGAGGACGACTTCTTTTATTTGCGACATTACTTTCAAATATTTTAAATTCAGTCACATTCGATAACCATAAACTTTCGTTTTTTTAAAATGTCTTCGCACATCTTTTGTTCTTGTTTCACTTTTGATCAGCATTTGCACAAAAATTGTTAATTTTCTTTTTAATTATTGCCAAACATTCGTCATCCACACTTCTGTTAAATTTCATAAAAATCCAATTAACTACAGTTTTAGCATTTCGTTTATTTGCAAACCAAAATTTAAATATATTCACATTTTTTATTTTTACGCAATCTAAAAAGGCGAATATAAATAGTTTAGAGCAGTTGGCTACAGTTGGTTCTAGAAACACATGAAAGTACACATAATTAGCTTTCTCCACATATACATTGTTCAACCAATACGTCCAAATAAACAAAGTACTACTGCAATAATCACATGGTCGAAAACCAAAACTACACAGAAAAAGTGACACACTTTATCACAACAAATTATTTACTACAACAACATTTTTATGAAATTAATTAATAATATATTTTTGTGTACCTTAATTAATATTTTCCATGTTAGAAAAATTGTGTAATATTATAATATTTTATTAAACAATAGTTTAAATGTAAGGCACTATAAAGCTGAATATCAGAGAACAAAACGAAAAAAAAACTCAACTTTGACAGCTTGGTTTAAAGCCGTGAGTTGCCATCTGTTTCTAATTTTCTATTTTTAGTTATTTCAAAATGTTTAGTACAAAAATGCCGTTATCACTTTTTTGAAATAGTTCACTTTAAAAATGGAATTTTTGCCTCAAAACCCAGTCATTTGACCCTTAGTGCACTGGTCAAAAATCAAAATTTTTTTTTTGGCAAAAATTTCAAAATGATAATAATAAGAAATTGGAAAATGTTAACATATTTCATAAATTATAATAGATCAAGTAATTGCGAATATATATATAATTAATATAATGGTAGTTTGACATGATATTAAAATTGGTAGTTTTATATTTTTATAATTTTTATTTAAATAGAGTTAGAATTACAAAAGTTGTATCTCATTATCAGAAAAATATATAACAATGTTGTATAATGGAAATTGCAGCCTAGGAGATGTATTTTAAGAACTTTATTTAAAATTGTATGCTAGTCGTGTATTTGTTGTTGGATTGTTCATCAAGATAATATATAACTTTGAAGGACGAAAAGTTATGTTTTGGCATGAAGTTGCATGAATGTAAAAACGTGAAGGTGTTCATCAAAGCGTCATAATAATTCGGCAAACTCATGCAATCTTTAATTTTTTTTTAGTTAAGTTTTGGTAAAACTGAGCTGAAATTTCATGGTTTTCAGAAATAAGTAGAAAAAAAAAATATTATGTTCGAACCTACTGGGTAATTTTAGTAATCAGTAAAAATTTTAAAATTTGCAAAATAAATAAAATAAAACCAAAAGCAAAGAAGTAAATATTATATTTAAAAAATATATCCACTGTAGTAAAATTATGCATTATAGAGATTTAAGCAGAAATTCTTAAAATCTCTTTTAGTATATATTATTGATAATTTTAGATAAAATAACTTCGCCACAACCTCAAAGAGACCTGAACAATGCTTTTTGAATTTATGCCAGAATAAGTGAATTTTTGATTAGTATGTAAACTAAAACTTGCTCAGAAGATTTAAAATTTGAGAACTTATTATCAAATTCTGATGAAATGTTTAAAGATACCAAAAGCAGGTCTATTATTCGAATAATATTTGTTAGAAAAAAAAAAATTTTTTTCTTCTTTATAATGCACTATTTTTTCCATTAAAGATCTTAAATCACTCACTATATATTTCCAGCACAATTTTCTTCATGCAATATATTATTCAATATTTCATATACAATCATTTTGCAATAATATAAAAAAGGAGTAAATATTTTTTGCTTTTGTTTTTAAAAAACATACGAGAAATACCAGAGTTTTTAAAAACTCATCAATCACGAACAAAATTGTTTCTTTCATCAAAATGAAAATTTTATTTACACAGCATGGAATATTAAATAACAGACTATATTTATTTAAATTCAAATATATTTTATCTGCTTTTAAAACAAAATAAAAAAAAAATATTTCAAATAAATTATTAATTTATATTAAAGAAAAATCATTAAACAAAATTTGCTTGATTTCTAAGGAATTTTTTACACAAATTAAAAGTTAAATGTTTTGAAAATTGTTTTCATATATAAATTAGCAAAGAAATGCATTAAATAAGATACCTATTATCTATTACTATTATAGCTATATTATATCTATTTATTTACTTTTAGATACATTTATACAATTTTTAATAAATTCATTTTAAATGCAAATTAAATAATATTCTTACTCGTATAAATACACTTATCTATCTAATTTTCATACAACTGTTACCGCTTTATGCTGCTTAGAATATTGTTTGTTTGTTTGTTTGTTTTTCTATATATTTTCATGCTTTCATATACTTTAGTAGTCTCAAATATTTATTCTTAAAATATTTATTATAAAAATAATCTTTCGCTTGTGGTTTTGCTTGCATTTTCCTAATATTAGTATTTTTCCCTTAAATGCCTTTTTTAATTAAAAAATAATTTTAACATTCTCTTTTTTTTCATAACTTAATTAATAATTTTTTATGTAATAAATTAATAACAAATAAATTAAATTAATCTGCCTTTTTTAAATAAACTAACAAAATCCATATTTTTCTTTTTTTTTTCTTTCTCTGTATTTTTTGTATATTCTCAAAAATACCGAAATAATATCAACCACAATAAAAATATATAAAACGAAAATGCTTCAAACCACAACAAAAAATTATAAAATAAAAAATTGTAAATATTTGTAAAAAAAAACGCGATTATAATATAAAAATAAAAAATAAAAAAATGAAATTAATTAAATCACTTTGTTTGTAACTGTGTGTGTGCTTAACTGTTTGTATTACGGTATTTTGTGATTTAAAAATTTATTTTATCTACAAAAACAACAACAACGTTCAAAAAGCAGCAAACGGTGAGTAAATGGATTTTTATTTTTAAAATATTATAAATAAAAATATAAATAAATAAGTATTTAACTAAGTTTTAGTATAAATATGAATACAAAAAAATTTAATATTTGATTCAGTTAAAAATATAAAACTTTATATTTTAGGAACTAAATGAAAAAAATTAATTTC
Source organism: Protocalliphora azurea (assembly GCA_932274085.1). Lineage (NCBI taxonomy): Eukaryota > Metazoa > Arthropoda > Insecta > Diptera > Calliphoridae > Protocalliphora > Protocalliphora azurea. The sequence goes on from OW026523.1 coordinate 144,800,524, forward strand.
CTTTGAACAGTAATCAAATTTTTTTTATAAATAAAGTCGGCATTTATGAGTCGATTTTAGTGAAATGTAGCTCGTTTTATATGTAACACATCTAGTTTTATGAATAAGCACAAAAACAGTTTTTTTCGAATTTTTAAAACATTTGTTTTTTTTTAATTTTGTGAGAAATTTAATTTTTTCATTATAACTTGTTTAATATAAGTATCTCAAACTAATCAACGGTTTTAAAAATAATTTAAATTGGACAATTTATTCTCGGGATACGTTGCATTATATGGTTATGGCTTATTTGTGTTTTATGTAACAGTTTAGTCGAAATCTAAAGTCAATTGAAAAAAAAAAACAAGTGCCGAATCTTATATACCCTTCACATATGTTGAGACGTGTTATATAATAATGAAATACATTATATTTATCTATATTAAAACTATGTAAACATTAAAAACTTTAAGTAATTTGCATTTTCATATAAATTTTCACCAAATTTCACACAGATATAGTACCGGTGCCATAGGTTGTTATGGGTTTTGTTAGATCTCGATTGGAGGTTACACCCACATTTTACACCTGCTTTAAAAAATCTATTTTTCACTTTCAAACGTTATTAATGAAGCTATTTACATGAAATTTGTTATAGATTATGTTGGATCTTAACTCAATGCCACGCCCATATTTACGTCCACTTCTTTAAATCCCTCAAAAAGATGAACCGATTAGCTTCAAATATACCATAGCAGAGTGTGTAGTATCCCCAATATAAAGTAAATATTCGTTATGGCATATCTAAGGAATTGCTACAGTGAAAGCCCTCAAGTCTCAGGGGAACCTTTACCTTATTATATCGTATTGATGAAATGAAAATAGGATGGGATGGGATTTTATGAACTTTTAAATTTATAGAAAAAATAAAAAATCATTATCTCAAAAAACTTTTTTACATCTTTCGAACTGAAAAATAATAAAAACCATTTTTGCTGTGAAACTTGTCAATCAATCGGATACAAAAATCTTATCAAAAGGAAAGTAAAATAAAACAAAATTAAAATTGCAATATTTTAGGGAATATTATTATGGATAGTAAGATCTAAATGACACTATTTTTCAAATCAATACTGATTGATTTTTAATCAAGATTAAATATTTCTCTATTTAGGAAATCGTGTAAAAATGAAATTAAAAATTGTTCTTTCCAGTGTACGTCGAGAAATATTAAAGACGCGGTAAAAGTTTTAACGTGTGCTGATATTATTTTAGAAATTTTATTAAATCTCCGTATTTTAGTTTCGATAAAGCAATACCTATCTTTTTAAAAACTTTTTGAAAGTTTAAGTTTTAAACCTCCATAACTTTTGCGCACATTGATAAAAATGATTAACACGAACAGTTTTTATGGGCATAAATATTGATAAATTAAACAATAAATCTACGTTCGTATCACGAGCAAAATAAAAAAATTAAAATAAAATGATCCATTTCGAGGTTCCCTATTTTTTAAAGAAAAAAACACAGAGAATTCAAATTTAATGGGGAATGTTTATTGTCATTTAAAAGAACATTCTTTGGCATTTATTTTTTGAAGATTATGTTTATCAACTGTTGGCCGTTTCTTCATAGCAGATGATCCATCCGTTGAGTCCAATTTTCGATGACTCCTTTGAGCATTGTGACTGGTAACTGGCGAGTGACACGCGTGATGTTTTCCTCCAAGGCCTGAATCGAAGCGGGTTTGTCCGCATAAACTTTAGACTTTACATATCCCCACAGGAAAAAGTCTAACGGTGTGATATCACACATATCTATTGAGCCAGAAATGGGCCTCATCGCTGAACAAAATTTGCCTCGAAAAAGTCGGATCTTCTCGCACAAGCTGTATTTTGTATCTTGACGTAAAATGCGCCAAGTCCTTCCATACGTCAGTCCAATTTGCTGCGAAAGGCGCCGAATCGACTATCCACGGTCTTCGTGTACACTCTCAGCTAAGCACGCTATATTTTCTTCACAGCGTGCTAGACGTGATTTATTCGGTCGAATATTATCCAATAATGAATGCTGGGTCTCAAAATGGGTGATGGTGTTGCGAATAGTACGCTCAGTAGGCCGATTGTGTTGACCATAACTTGAGCGAAGTGCACGAAACAAATTCCTCACAGAACGTGAATTTTCGTAATAAAGTTGAACGATTTGTAAACTTTTTTCAGGCGTAAGTCTTTCCATTATGAAATGCCAAACAATACTAAACAAAAATAACATGACAGCTTGACACGACTCACACGAGTTCTGTCAAAAATAGGGCTACTGAAAAAAGTATCTCTACTTGAATCACTCTTTATAAAATTATTTATACCACGAAAATTCATTGAAGACTTTTTGCAAAAATATACCGAAAAAGAAATAAGTTGAGATTTTGTGCATATTATTCGTTATTAATTATGGAATAACATTTTTATAAATGGATATTTTTTAACAAAATTTTACACCTGCATAGATTTTTTGACGCTTAATTTGAAACTAAATTAATTGTTTTTTTATTTATTAACTGAAATTCTAAAAAATGTGCAAAAAACACTCAAAAATGTCCAAAGATTGTTTACTTTTTTTATATTTTTATATTTTTTGATCATAAAACAATATTCAAATTTTTTGATTTCAGCTATGAAATTTGAGAAATTAGGATATATGTTGGAAATTTATATAAAAACTTCGGAAAACTCTAGTCCTCGCCGGAATAAAGTTTTTTCTTTCACAATATTTTCTGCTGAGCTACCTTTCCCATAAATACTATGAAGTTAAGTATATAACTAAAAGGAATTTAAGTACTTTTTTGGCAAAAAAAAAATATAAAGCTTTTATTACAGTTACTTTTTTTACATAATTTTGTAATTTGTTGTTAAGAAAAGATATTAAAAAGCGGAAAAACTTAACCAAGGTGCATCGAAAATATCAATTTTAATTTTCGTTTCATGTCCAATATCTTATAAACTAAAATATATATAAATATAACTTTTGTAGATCTCGACTAGTAGATTCTATAGACATATACAATTTTTTAATTGGTTCAGATATTAGGAATAGAAGGATCTTTTTAAATATTTTTCATACCCGAGGTGTTCTACTTTGAGACCTCTACTAATACCATGTAAAATTTCATTGAAATCTGACCATCTCAAAATGATTTGTTCTCATTAAAAAAACGGCAAAATTAACAGGAGCTACTCTGGGCTTATGAAATTTGGTATATAGTTATATATTGGAAAAGATAACAAGTATCCAATGTTTTGAAAAAATCCATGTAAGATTTCACGTACCTCCCATATGTGCGGTTTCGGGTAAAAGTTCTGAAATTTGGTCAATGATCCCTCGTAACCTCTTTAGCTTTTTGGAATCGAAGCTAGGAGACTTGTACCTGTCATATATCCGTTTTCTTAAAACAGTTATAAATCTGCCAAAATTAAAGTCATAATAAAAATTCTACCTTTTAGTAGCGTGAATATTCGTTTTAAATTTCCGTAGTAAATCAAAAGTTATAAAAATAAGAAATTTTTTAAACAGAGTTAGTTATTGGGGCGTATACTTGTTATAATTGATTAATATTATTCATACACTCACATTTCCACGTTGAATATTAAGCACATAAAAATATTAATATTCTTTTTGTAAAACATTATGGCGGGTTTTATTTTTGTTATATCGAAATATGCATATTTTAAACAATCAACACAAATAAAAATTAATCCTTCTAAGGAAAAAAGCGATTTTATAAAATTCTGGCAAGTTCTCTTGTTTTGATCTTATATCCCATTTACATTTGCCCAAAATCTAGCTAAAATGAGGTTTTAAACAAAATCTACATAAATTTATTAGATTTCAATTCGAATCTTAAAAACTGAAAAAAAAATTAAAATATTTTCTTTTTTCTGCCTCAAAGTATGGCTATCTTGGAAAATTTGCATCGCCTTTGAAAAGAGCTTTTTCCTTGACTCTTCTTTTTTGATTATCATTAACTGAATCTCAGTAATGAAAATGAACTTCAAAATTTAAATCGTTTCTCTTTTTTTTAGTTCAAAGTTTACCTCTTTCGGAAAATTAGCATAAAATACCTTGACTTCCTAATAAACAATTGCCTTCTTAAAAGAGCGCCTTTTTGTATTTTTTGTTAACTATTGCCAGATTTTTATTTTATTAATTAGTAAGTTACAAAAATAAATAGGATTTTAAAATTGAAAAAAATATAATTTCCGCATTTTTCAAACCCGTAAACCCATTTATCATCAAATTAATAAGATTTTAAAAAGATATGATGTTTTGAGCGCACTCTGATGGCCTCTACAATAGCTTAAAATTTTGTTGGAATCATTTGTACATATTGTTAGCTTCCAACAAACTTAGTTCCATTTTTTTTTTGGTTATGAAACAAATCACTGTTTATTTCCATTTTATTTTCAGAATCGCACATTCTGAGATTGTTGCTTTAAAATGGATAGGAAATATAATTTACTCATTAATGAAAAATAAAATTAAAATAAAAATTAAGAAAAATTTTTCTGTATATTTTATTATAATAAATTCTGTTTTCAATATACTGATTTTGTAATAAAAACGGCACCATTAGAAATGCGATGAAGTGTAAGTTAAGAGTGTTGCAGAATACGAGCAAAATTATGCAAATTTCCATACATTATTTTTTTAACAGATTTTCTTAGGAATTTTGCCATTTTAAGGCATTTTTTGTTAATATTTTCATGTATAACTATTTTCATTTACCATTTGCCATTAAATCTAATAAAACTAAAATAAAAATTTAATAAAATTTTTCAAAATTCCTAAAATTTTCATTATGAACAGTTTAACGATATCTATGAACTAAATTTTATTTTTTATGAAAAAAGTTTGTGAAAAAAAGTCATGTTCGATTCATATTTATTTGAAAAAAAATTTCAAATATATGTATTTATTTTCTCTGTGTGTGAATCTGTGTATGAAAATCAAATATTTTTAAATAATTTAATAAAATTAAAAATACCATTGTTGTTTCGAAAAAATCATTAGTGTATTTTTTGTAATTAAACAATTTGTATTTAGACGATAAAATTGTTCGTATTTTTGACAAACTTTAATACAAAATATTACCATATAAAAATACCTTTAGCAACAGATCTTAAAATCTTAAAAAGAAATTTTTACATGAAAATATTCTCCTAAAATTCCATAACAAAATTATTGAAACATTTTCTTTTCATAAATATTAGTTATTGTTCCTACCCCCCCCCCCCCCCCCCCCACTATTATTTAAATTTCCATAACTATTTATTTATACTTTCTCTAACAAATATTCATGAATAATAAATATTTATGATTATTTAATGTAATCAATGTAAATAAATATAAAATATACAAAAAAAAAAAAAAAAAAAAAAAATCATTTTATAAGATATTCGCACAAGTTAAGGTGGCGTCTAACAAAATGTAAGAGGTAAAATAACACAGGCGTTATTAGCAACAGTATCTAGTAGAGTTTACAATTATTTGGGTTTTCATATTAATCGGTTAATTCGACAATTAATTATTTGAGATTAAAAGTATATCGGTTAGTAAGCGATTGTTGAATAGGAAAGTGGGGTGTTATGGTGCATGGGGTAATGAAGAAAATTTTAATTTTCTTGAGTATTTTTTTTCCCCCAAAAAAGCCTACATTTTTAATTATTGCACTAAATTTCTTAATTATATTTTATTCATTTCATTTTATTTCATTTATTGCTTTTCGAGCGCAAGCAAATAAAATATGTATATTGAAAAGGGTTTTTAAGTGTTACTACTAAAATAAGTTAATACCCAATAATAAACCATATACCACGAATCATTATAGAACTATATGGTGGTCATATTACCAAAAATTTTACCAAAAATTAACATTTAACACCAAGTAGTTTCAAATAAAAAAAAAGTTTGCCAAATAATTTGCAAATGAATTTAACTCATATTAACCAATATTACGGAAAATTTTCTCAAGATTATTGGTGCAATTTCTTTTATTTATTATTACCGATTAAAAATTTACAGACAGAAAATGACAAAAATTTCACAATAGGTAGCCCAGTAAAAATATTAAAAATATTTCCAAATCACATACTTTAATTTTAAACGACGTATGTTATAGGACAACCATAGGCATTTGCGGATACAGAAGAAATTTTATGTTTTTGAGGAAGAGATCGAAACTAAGAAAATTTAATACTTTATCGTGCATATATTTTAACTTCGAATAGATCTTGCCCAAAAACATAATACTATTTCAGACCATAGAGTAAATATTATAGATTAAGAGTAATATGGTAAATATATATTGGGTTGAATTGGGTTTTATAATTTAACAAAATATTATTACTCATTTTCGTTTTTGGAATTTTGCTGAAAATATACACTAGTGCATATTTCTATGAACGCACATTAATTATTTTAATCAACTTACCAAAAATGGTGCTAAAAAATAATTAAGGTGCTACAAATTAATATTTTAAATTATCTATTGACTTGACTTGAAAAATCAATAATAAAAAAACTTAAAATGTACATTAATTTTTTTTCATTATAATTTTAGTAGTTTAATGCCATTTTTAAGGCATTATGAACCAATTTAGCATTATTAATAATGTCTTGATGAACTTTTGTTATGGATAACTTCAAAAATTCCGTCTGGCATTGATTCGACTAATTTTTTAAGAAAATCACTGTCAATTTGTTCCCAGGCTTGCTTAATTTTTAGTTTTAACTCCGTTATTGTCATTAAGGTATCATTCTGTGCACTTCTTGCACAAACTTTATGGGCCATGTACTCTCACAGATTATTCTTTGGATTTAAATCCAGACTGCAAGGCGGTCAGTTCAATAGTGGAATATTATGTTCATTACACACCATTTAGATTGGTTCGAAACCTGAATTGCAGCGTTATCCTGTTGGAATATGCAATCTTTATCCATTTTTTTTATCCATAAATGAGAAAAAGGCATCTTTCAACAATTCATTATAATTGTCGCTGTTCATTTTAGTTGGAACGAAGTATATTTTTTATATTCCTGTAGCAGAAAAGCTGGCCCAAACCATAAGACTGCCTCCACCGAAATTGTGTTTCGACATACGAATTTTGTTTGATCTCAAATCATGCCGATAGTAAGAATATGAATCGGGACCGTCCAAATGATTTTTTTTTTCATTATAAAAGATTACTTTATTTCACTTATCTGTCTATTTCATGTATTTGCGCGCAAATTTTAAACGATTTTCCTTATGATGCTATTTTAACGTTGGCTTACATTTTGGTTTCTTTCATTTTATGTTCGCATCTTTTCGCAAAGTGTGAGTAATATATTTGAGAGCGACAAGAAGGTCAAGTTTATTTTTTATTTGTATATTGCGGGAAGCTTCTTCTTTTATTTTATTAATTTGTTTTTTTCTTTCCGCACTCCATATTTCTGCCTTTCTTAAGATATCCTCAAATAACTCCTTCCGAACGGTTAACTTTTCATCCAATTTCTCTATTAAGGCAGTTCTGATTACAAAAAAGTTGAATTTGATTTTTTTCCTTGTCTGTAAGGAAAGTTTCTTTGGGCATCTTTTAAGCTTATGAAATTTCTAAATTAAAACAAAAATATTTCCGGTAAATAGAGTTGTTGTCATTAGAAACTTACCTTAAGTGTGTTTCTTTGTTTAAGAACTAAAACTGTTAAAATTTTAAAATTTTTTTTTTGCAATAACTTTTTAGACAAATTTTGCTCGATTGAGGTTATAGGAATATTCCATTGAAATTATCACCAATATATTCTGATTGCTAAACTAAAGAAAACAACAAAAGCAAGAAACAAATATTTCTTACATAAAAAGGTATCGTTATATAGCGAGTTAAGATATACCAATATATCTCATAGAAAAATTAAAATTTCAAATGCGTTTATAGGAATATGCACCAGTGTAGTAAATTTGAATATATGTAAGAAAATCTAATAAAACAGGTCAAAACTGTGATACCTTATTAAAAGCATTAGAATATAGAAAAATTGAAAATAACTCAATAAACTTCACAGCTATAAGATTGAAAATTCCTAGATCTAGCCGGTTTAATTATATTACAAGGAAGAAAATCTGGATTTAAAAATCGCGAAAATAGTGAATGCTGTAAAAACACACACTGGGTATGATGAAACTTATCCAAATGGTCTTTGAGCTTAAAGTGTGCAAAAATTATAGCAATTTATCACACTTATAAATTAGATTATTCTAAGTATAAGAGATAATTGCCCATTTTAATAAATTTTATTATTTTATCAGATATTAAGTATCTCTTTTCATTACTTACTTAAATTTTGATATTCGTGTGGTCTCCTAAATGCAAAATTCATTTAAAAATATTTAGTGAACAGTAATTAAGCTTGCCATTTTTCCTATGTACAACTTTACTACAACATTTCTTATTTTACCCAAAAATAGTTCATAAAAAAATAAACAAAACACCAAAAGATAAATTTCTATGCAAAACATTAGGCAATAATCCATTCTATATAACCATTGCAGGATTCAAAAATTATTCCTTGGTATTTTGTAAAAGTTAGATTAAAATATGCTCCACTTTACCCCAGTCTCCCTTACATTCCCTAAAAATTAATTTTATTTATTTTTGCTGGGATATAACTGACATTAGAAAAAGATCTAGTTATTATAAATTTAAGTCAAAGATTTTCTAAATTTATAACTCCAGAAAACTAAATTTCGGTTAATCGGTTATTCGACACAAATTATTCGATTTATTTGTTATTCACAAATAGACAATTTTAAATTATTCGAACAGTTAATTGAATGACCGAATGATGGTTAATCGATTGGATACCCTAGTATCTAGTATTAGATTGACGGTTAAATTATTGTTTTTTTTTTTAGTTACTTATTACCACATAATATTCCTTTTACTGCTGTTATCACTTATTCCTATTTCCTTTTACCTTATCTGTGTGTATAAAGTATAAATATGTTTGTGTAACAGTTAGTTCCTTTGGAAGTTATAGTACTCGTATCCTGTTGTGTTTAAATAACATACGTCAGATTTCTCCTCTTTATCTCTGACTATTTCCTGATACAAAATAAATACCAGGAGGCCAACTTATAGTAAAAGCTTTAATGGCCCAATATCTTCGTTGTCTTTTAATTTTAGAAGCAAAGAAGTAAACAATAGAAAAATTAAATAAATAAACGAAAATATAAAAACAAATCATTATGTTTATAAGTAAATACTTTATGATTATGTGTACGAGGAGTATGTACGATAAAGTTTACAATGAGTTTTTTTTTCTTTTTCTTAGAATATTCTACACACTTCTGTTAAGGGTGTTACTTATACTTATGTACAAGGAAAAACATATTTTCCTATAGTAATTTCAATTTATGTTAATATATTGTATTTTATATTTTGTTGTATTCATAGTCTTATTTTATAGGAGTGTATGTTTGTTTATTTCATAATAAATATGTGTGTGTATGTAATATGTTTAAATTTATTACCATACCTTACATGGTCATTGAAGATGAAAAATGTTAGGAGATATGAGTAAAGTTGGTTCTGTATTATGAGCATTTTTGAAATTACGTTATGACATCTTGGTGTTTCTTTTTCTAGCTGCTCCATGTCTAAGTTCGAATACTGCGATTATCTTGATAATTTTTTTTTTTAAGTTTTGGTACTGTAAAAATTATGACTTTGTTCTTTCTATTTAATGTTTAGAATGATCAAAATGGATTTTACCGAGACTATCATCAAGGCTTGTCGGACACAGAAAGCAATTTGGTATTGAGAGTTGAACAGGAAATGTTGAATATTTAAGAATTTTTTGAAATTTAAAAAATTTTTTTAATTTTCCACAAAATCCTAACAATAAAATCATTCGTAAGATTTAGTTTATGGGCAAAAACACAAAACTTTTAAGATACGACTAAAATTTTTTTCAGACTTTTTTTCTTTGCATACTGACAACGCCTTAAATGAATAAAAAGAAATAATTCAGCGTTCAAAATCAGTTTTTGTGAATCATTTTCGTTAGGGGAGACCAAAAGTTATTACAGTTTAAAATTGAAAATTTTTAAAAATTATTAAAAATTTAAATTCCACTTACATTAGAATTGCAGGCATTAATAAATTTTGTGAAAAGCTATCACCATTTATTATTTTTTTTTTTCATCATCCTTTTGGCGTAATTTTTCAAATGATAGCAAAGACATCACATGCATTTTTTTTAATATATATTGTTAATTTCACGATTCTTTATTTAATACTAAATTAATATCATTAATGGTTTAAAAGTTATAGAGGTTTAAATCATACGAACCTCAATTTTTACTCAACATTTTTCAAATATTAAATACGATTTTTTTTGCTTGATTACAGAAGGATTTTTATCTTTTCTTTCATTTGGTCGTTGTTTTTTTTTTTTTTTTTTTTTGACATCATAAATTTGATTAAGAGATCTAACTTGCCAACCAAAGACCTCTTGACATTTTTAGCATGTCATTTAATTTTATTTTTTTTTCTACGCGATATACGTTGATTTTTTATTTTTAAAGTTATTTTCGCATTAAACTATAGAAAAATAACCAGAAAATTTTTAGATCACTCAATAAACTGTTTTAAAGATGTTTTTATAACGTTATAATTATCGAAATTACGAAAATGTATTTTTGTCCATAAACTCTCTAGGGCGCCCTTGATTTTAGAATAAATCTTGACGAAAACTTGCTACCGAATCACAGCAAGATACACTTAAATAAATTTATCTCGTTTTCCGCCAAAAATGATTTATTTTGACATATTGAAAAAATAATCATTGAAATAAATTGGAGCAAGTCGCTCAATATTCTTTATATAATTCTAAGAAGTAAAATCTGAAAATTTTGCTGAATTTTTAAAAAGTCTTTACCACTGTTGGATTAAAATATTACGATGTGCCACTCCGGCCATGCAATGTTTAAACCAAAAAAAAAACTTCAACTCTCGCGGAAGACCGATTTTCTAAAAGTAGTACCAAGAGTGTGCCTGGCAAAAGTGTACTGTTTTAAAAATTCACCCTTATCTTTTCAAAATTTGAAGAGATCAAACTCTGTTATTCACGAGGACACATTAATGAGTCATGTCATAAATGACGCAGAATAATCTCGTGTATGAATATATGTTCATGGAGGAGTGCACAAAGAGTGACCAAAATGTAAGAAAATATTGAAAAGTTAAAATTTTGGTTTCAAAGTTTTGACTGAATGGCGGTAGAGTCATAAAATATAAAGTAATATTGTTGCTCCATATCTGAAAAGTAGTTCTGATACCAAAAGATTTAACTTGTGGAAAAAAATCCAAAATATAGAAAAACTCTAGTTCATTTTTGTAATTTGTTTAACTTTTAAGAACTGTAACTAGGGTTTCTATATTCCCGATCTCTTTTCATCCAGGGAATCGGGAACTTTTTTGTTGTATTCCCGGTAACCCGGGAATTCAGGACAAAATTAAATGTACACACAACGAAAAACGATTTTTCTTTTTTTCATCATTGATTCTTTTTAAGTTCTCCAACTTTGTACAAAATAGGGTTAACGTAGAAGTAGAAGGGGTTAATATAGTATCGAAAGTTTATTTAATTTACCAATTGCCATCGATTTGTTCCAATTTGTACTAGCACTTCATAATTGGAAAAATAACCTTTAACTCGAAATAATATTATATTATTATAGTTTTAATCATTTAAAGCAAACTCTTTAAACCATCCTAAAATAGAATACAACTAGAAGTTTAGGCACTTGGAACTATAAAAAAATTACTCATTTCTTTCAAAACGCAAAAACAAAATGTATATGACTACATGTATTTTGTTATTGCATGAATTTGGTTTTCGACTATTGAATTTGGATTTTTTTCTCTGACATAAACATCTCCTTAGTACTCTATCGTTCCTACAGCAGAATACAACTTAAGTTTAAGAAACAAATTTTTTTTATTAAAGTAAGAACATAATCGTCAGAAATTGGACTAATGGACTGTCCACCATGCTTTCCATATAAATTATTGAAATTAATTTTCGATATCATGGGACAGTTGTAAGTTTTTTATAATATGTACAGAAGCTATAGCTAAAAGCATGATAGAATTTCTTCAAAATTGATTCTACGGGTAAACCATTTTCAAGTTACAGGTTCATTTTATTTAAGATAATTATTACTTTATTATTTGTTTACTTATACAATTAATTTCAATTTAACCTTAAACTAGATTTATAAAACATAACAAGAAAATAACTTTTTCTGTGGCAACAAAGAAAAACTACATAACTTAGGATATGAAAAGATCTTTGAACAAAGTTGCTATTGTTAGTGTTGTTGTAATGGACTGTAAAACACCGCATTTGTTAGAAATGAAAAGAAGTTAAATTCTTTTTATAGTTTACACGATTGGATGTGTAAACAATATGTAAATGTAATGCGGATAAATATTCTATTTGATGTATTAATCGGTGGCTTATAATTGCTCCCAGTTAATTGTAAATTGTTGGTTAAGTTGAAAAAGAATAAAGACAATTTGAGATTAGTGACTAGAAGGATTTGAATAATTTATTAAAGTGAATAAAGTGATACTCACCATTTGGTAGTTGAAATATAAGTGTACATAATTTATTATAAATTATCATTAGCAAATATTTAATGAAATTAGTTCTGTTTCAATTTATTTTGTCGCACAGGGATTTTTTTAACATTTTAATGATAAACTAACGAGTACTAAATCCATTTGACTGTTAATATTCAAATTCAGATAGAAAATATATTATTCGTAGATAAATATAATACAATATTATATGATATAATAAATTCAATAAGAACAATCAATAATTAAACTTCAAATATAAATTTATGTTCAAACTGTGTTTGGACAATCTTGTTTTTCCATTTTTGAATTCTTTATATCCAGTTCTACGTAATATCAATTTTTTTAAAGGACCTAGCTTGTATTTCCCAGGATATTTACCCTTGAAATTAAAACCTATATTATCGTTGCATGCAAATTAAAAAAAAAACATAAACTTTTATCCTGAAAAGTAAAAAAACTACTTACGTACTTTTTTCTTGTTGCCACAGATTTAATAATTTTTTCTTAAATTTTTATTCAAATATTAGTCTTTAGTTTTATGTTTTTACACCCTTCTCCACAGATGTAAAGGGTATATATAATATTTTCATTCCATTATTAATTTCTATAATATTCATCTAAGATCCCAAAAAGTATATATATTCTGGATTCTTATTTATAGGGAAGTCGATATAACGAAGATCGCCTGTTTGTATGTCTGTTAAAATCACTTTTTAGAAAGCTCTAGTTATCGGATATATATGTTTTATACATCAAATCATAGGAAATATTCCTTAGAATGACACTAGTAAAAATCAACAAAATCAGTCCATTAATGGCCGAAATATTGCCAAAAAAAAAACCTAAAAGGCCTCTAAAAACGTATTTATTTTCGAATTTTCTAAGCCCCTGTTGAAGCTAGCGACTTCGTTTTTTCACATAAAATTCGGAATCTTTTCTTGGAATATTTTTTTTGGATGAAATGAACAAAATCGGTTTATTAGTAACTGAGATATCAGTTCAAACGCATTTTTGGACTTTGTGAAGCTTCTGTATAAGCTTTGGAATTCACTTTTGTACTTTTTGTTTGTACTTTTGTCGGTTTTTTGATTTAACCTTTTCAGAATCTGGAAAAAAGTATTAAAAATATACACACATAAACATATATAAAAAGCATTGCAATGACTTTTAGTGCCGTTACTTGTTATGATAGTTTACATTTTTGTAGTTTTGTGAAAATATGAAAGCATACTTTAAGGCGTAAAATTTTTATTTGTCGGTAAGGTGGTGAAGGACATAAAAGATTCGGTACAACTAAATATAGCGCTCTAACTTGTTTGAAATAAAATGTTATTTTTGAAACCGGTTTATTGTGTTTAAAAAACCCGGTTTATTCAACCTTCGAAAATTTAAGATTTTGAAATAACTAACAGTATTTAAACCGAAGAAACTCGGTTTTAAAACCGATTCGGCCCTAGTTGCCATAGAATTTTTCCTTCTACCTACTTTTCTTCTGCAAAAGTCATAAATATATCATATAAAATTTGTAATATAATTTTCTAAAAACTCCTAAACAATTTTTATATCAAAGTCAAAGTTTATAATTTTTTATTTTTTTTCTTCTGTAACATTTTATGATAAATGAGTCTCTTATACGTTTTAAACTGAGTTAATATATTATAAAAACTTAATTAGGATAATAAATATAATGTATATGAATTATAAAAACACATGTCCTGAATTTAATGAATTTAAGACTAATTCAAACGTACCTTTTAATGTAATAATAATAATTTTGCTGCATATAATAAATCAATAAAAGGAAACAGGATGTTTTAGGCATAATAATTTATATAGGACTAAAAGTTTGTAAAATTGGTTTATTTTGAAATTTTCTGTTTATATTATATCCAAGGACCTGAAGGCTTGTATTGCTAAATATATGTGTTGTTAAGACTCTGTATCAAAGAGATTCTTAAAGTGATAAAACTTATTCTTCATTCTCATTCCAATTTGCTAAAAACCTTTTTAATATAAATTTTATTTTAGTGTCCTATTTGTTTCGAATTTATTTAATTATAAGTTTTATTAAATTATTCTATAACTAAAATTATTGTTAAATTATATTTTATTTTCCTAAAATTTACCTTCTGTCCGTCCATTTAAAGAAATTATAAATTTCTTTTGTTCTTACATTCTGATACTCATAATGAGTACAGATTTTGCTATTAGCAACGTGGCTGTGTTCACCGGAAAGAAAATGCTTATTCAAAGGATATTAAATTTCATTTATTTTACTTTTTATTTATTTTTTCACACATACCCACACACGTTGCTGTTCTTAAATGAAATTTCTTTTCTTTTGAGCAATTTAATTATAGTTAAAAGTATGAATTTAAAATTCTTTTAAATTCTTACTTTCTTTTAAAAAGATATTAAATTACATTCAGTTGACACCAAAAATTATGGAAAAAGCTGAGAGCTTCAAAACGGGAGAAGAAAAATGAGGGATTATTTAATGTATTTAAAACGTTTATTTAAAGTAGATACACTACAAAATTAAAGAAGAAGTTATTTAATTTTGAATGTTTCCATGACGGTGGAAATAAAAAGAAAACATAAATAAAAATATAAAAAATTTATAAATGTCATTCTTGTAGGTGATAAAGACACCAAAGTTATATGTCGAATGTCAAGACAAGGCTTTATATCTATATATATATATATAGATAGATAGATATAGATATATGTCCTATATATATAAAATTCTCGTGTATTTGTAATTCAACTCCTCCCAAACGGCTTGACCGATTTTTATGAAATTTTGTATGTGTATTTGTTATGTATGAGAATAGGTTGTAAAGTATAATTCATATCGCTAGAGGGCGTAAAATAGGCCACAAAGGTAAAAGCTTTCCTCCCTGTATCTTCTTAACTAATAAACCGATTTTCTTGAAATTTGTCCGGCAAATAGTGTAACATTTGGAAGAAACCATAGCCTATAATTTTTATTATTTAGTGTAAAAGTTCCCCTTCCCTATATCTTCTTAACTAATTAGCCAATTTTCTTGAAATTTGGCAGGCAAATAGTTTAATATAATTTTTAGAATTTTTATTATTTAGGACTGCAAATAGGGCAAGAGGGGTAAAAGCTCCCTTTCCCTACATCTTCTTAACTAATCAACCGGTAGACGCTGTAACATATGAAAGAAACTTAGAGATACATTTTTTGGAAATTTCAACATTTAGGGCGTAAAAGTAGGGCAAAACGGGTAAAAGCTGCCCCTATCCATGTCTTCTTAATTAATTATCCGACAATAGTTTCAAGTCTTGAAGGAACTAAAGGCTATAAACTTTAACATTTAGGGCGTAAAATAAAGAAAAAAGTGTAAAAGCAATCCCACCCATGCCCACACACAATACATTCGTTATTTTTTAATTAAAAACCAAAATATTAACAAAATATATTGCAGAACAACGTTTGCCTGGTTAGTTAGTATATATATATATATATATATATATATATACTTTTTGGATTTTAGGAGTTAAACAAAAACTTTTTTTTGATAGTACAATAAAATGCAATTCACTTTAACCATTTTGAGCAAAAGGCACGAAAGTTATAGCGGTTTTGATTTGAGCATATAAAACACTTTACATATTTGAAGTTTTTGTACATTTCTAGCAAAAATCGTATACAATATCAAAACTATAGCTGGAACAAAAAGACGGCTTTTTTACTTTTCGAATTTTAAACTTTTAAATAATCGATTTTTCGACTTTTATCAATTTTGGTATAGTCGAGTTTTCGACTTTTTCTGACTGTTATTGACTTTTTCCGACTATTTTCTACTTTTTCCGACTTTTCGACTTTTCGACTATTTTCGATTTTATACAATAATTTCGAGACCTTTCGCCTCCTTTGACTAGTTTTTGTTATTTGTCCTAATTTTTTTAATATAAAATATATACAACGTATCAAATATATTGATTGATTAACAGACAATATATGAAATGGAAGAGCTGCTCACAAACAAAAATGTCTTCTTGCGATACTATTTCCAACAGTTAGATGATATAGTTGAAATAAAAATTGTTAAAAAGCTATTCCTTTTAAATAAAGTAAATTTTGTATACTATTTTGGACTTTTTCCAACTATTTTCGAATAACTGAAAAAAACGAAGTCAATTTCAACTTTCTAACAAAAAGTCTATTGTCCGATTATTCGAAAGTCGATTTGATGAACCCTAATCGAAATCTACTTAGTTATTCAAATAAAACGTATCATATTTTCAATGTTCAATGTGTATAAGTTTAGCATATTTTATTGTTTCTAAGCAAATTTTTAAAACTTTCTTTATAGTAAGAATCATATCTAAGTCATTTCTCCATATATTATATGAAAATATATTTTATACAAGAAATGCTATTTATTGTTGAGATGCTTTTTGAATCCAAGTTTTCTATGTGCATAAAATTTGTATTTTTCGAAATTTCCATTAAGTATAACCAATACCTACTAATTATGCCAAATATGGTAAAATTCATGCTATCCAGCAATGTAACTTTGAAAAATGTATTTTGATAAAAGTGTCCCGCTTTCAGCTATCGACGAAATTTGCTATAAATTTATTGTCGTGATCAATTACAAAAACTGCAAATTACAAAAACAAAAAGTGTAGTTTTTGCGTAATTTTCAAAAAATATATAACATTTTTTCAATAAATTTATTCTAGATGTGTTTTCGGTTTTATTTCGTATGATATTCCATACGAAAATAAAAATGTTTCCCACAAAAATTGTTATCTAATTTTTTTTTTTAATTTTCGTTCTTGTTTTACAAACTTTGAGACTATCTACTGCGTTGGCTATATCGGGAAATCAATGAAATATAGCGCAAAGTACATATAATTACAAAAGTTATTCCGTTGAGAGTCTCACAGATCTATTTTTTTTTTTTTAGGTTCAAGTCTTGGGAGGTCAGATTTGTAAGCCGTTTACAAATTGAAATCAAATAATTGTTCGATTAAATTAAAATCAATAATTTTGATCAATGATTTATGTGAGTAAATTATGTCCATTAATCGAATAATGTGTGTAAAAAAGTATTTAAAAAATGTCATTTCTTAACTAGTTTAAAGATGTTTTCATTTTATTATTATCTTTTTTTAATTTTGCATGAAAGCAACTGTTTCAGAATAAAATGTTTGAAATGAAAAGATTTTAATGTGCCGCAAAGCCACACCACAATTTGTTAAAAGATTATGTTAAAAAGATATTATTCAGTAAAAACAATCCGAATATATGCCTGAAATACAACGCGTAATTGAATTTAAAGGAAGTTTTCAATCATTAAAAATTAAAGAAAATATATAAAAGTCATTTTAAAGAATCACAATATAAAATCTAATTCTCTTGTTATTTATTATTTAGGTTTCCATGAGATAAATAAATAAATTTAGCTTCTTATATTAAATTTTTTTCTAAGAAACAAATTAGAAGAAATTTAACTTGATTTTGAAAAATATATTGTTGATAAATCAATAGAGCCTTATCATGGTTTAGAGGATGTGATGATGATGGCTTGTATGAAACCTGTGACATAGAAGGAAATAAGACTTAAAATTGCTTTAAGCGTTAAACTTTTGCTTTGTTTTAAGAACTATAATTTAGAATTAATATATATGTATATATATATATATATATATATAGGTTCAAATTTTAATTACATAATACTTTGAACATTTTTTGTAGAAGCGCAATTTGAGCCTTTCTTGTAAATTAAGTGAACTGAAATAATGAAGATGTATTTTTGATATTTTAAACAATTCTATGTTTTCTTAAAATTCAATTCAACATTATTTTTAACAATAATTTAATTTTTTATAAAGCAATAAGTCAGTACAGAATGCTTGTTTTATTTTTTAATAAATATTAAAAAAAAACAAGCAACACTTTAAGGTAAATTTACTCGAGTAACTTGTAAGGCCTCAGTGTTAAAATATGAAAAATTACGCATTTTTTTTTTTTGATTGAGTTATCATAGAAATTTTAATGTAGAATATTGAACATTTTTTTTTAGAGAAGGGATTAGAAAAAAATTTTCTGAACTTAAAAGACATTAAAGGAATAATAATAAAAAAAATATTATGAAAAAAGTCAGAGCTAGAAATCGTGAAATCTTGTGAAGTTTCCTATAACTTGAAACCCTTTACTTTGTAAATTATATTGTGTTGGTGATCCGAATTCAAGTTGCTGGGGGAGCCTAAAAATCACTTAAATATCAAATCTAGTAAATATAAAGATTAATATAAATTCAAGACATCAATTCAGATTGAAAATTCATTCAATAAATCTCACTGGTCACATTCCAAGAAATATATTTTATACTAAATCAAACATCAACTAAATTAACTAGATTTACCCTAATATTTAAAAATAATTACAATCACCTTAACAATCATCTTAACAAGAAAACTAATATTATCCTAAAGACTACGAAATTACATTATTTGTTAACATTTAACAAAAATATTAAAACATAATATTAAATTTAAATTTATAAATTAGCTAAAGCCGCTGAAATAAGTACTAATATTCTTTGAATTATGTTAATTAGCTAAAACTAAACTCATACACATATAATTTTTATTTAATCATTTAGTTCACTTTATGTTAAACATTTACAAACTTCTTACATATACATAAATCGAAAAGAAAAAATAAATATAGTAATCCAGAACTACTTCGAAATCAGGCCTAACATCGATGGAGTAAAATAGTGAGTTTAAAAATAAATAATTAATAATAAAAATATTTTGCTCTTAATTTCATTTCACTCAAATTTAAAATTTTCAATTCACAAATATAGAAAAAATATATATAATTTTTTTTGATCATCTAACACTAGTTGTACAAGTTAATTATGTTGAAAATTGTTAGTACTTTGATTGTTAAATAAATTGTATTATTTTGCAAAAATTAATTACTAAATGATATCAAATTTCATGAAAGGTTAAGGTTGTAAACCAGGTAGTCGGTTGACATGCTGTTTAAAATGAATTATAAAATTGCATGGTAGGGCGGATGAAGAATTAGAAGGAAAATAACATCTTAATCCCTTCCTAATTTTCGATTCAATATTTATTAAAATTTTTTTTTATTTTGATTTATAATTTTCTTTATCGGCTTAAGGGTCATTGCTACCATAATTTTAAAAATTATGTAAAGGACTCAATTCAGATTTTCTAGAAGCAAGAACCATCCCCAATTTCCCTGAGCACGTCCGGAACACCAGGCAGCACAGCTTTTTGAAAATCAGAGCCATTCTGGTCCGTTCGTTACAAACTCGAGTAATTTAAAAGCAGCATTTTCGAGTTACTTCATTAATCGAATAATTAAATAGTCAAGGAAAATAAATACCATTATAATGGCCCATATATTTTCCCAAAAAAAATGATCATTGGTTTGTTGTATTGAGAACACTTTAGAGACAACTTTCTTCTTTTTTGTCTAAGATCCAACACTTGACGGTATACAAAAAAAATTTAATAACTTTTAATACTATTTTGTATTTAACTTTAATTTTTGTGAATTTTTATAACGTATGATTAATATTAATTATTTTTTTTATTACTCATACGTCACCATGACATAAATTCAAATAAATTGCTTAAGATGCCAATATTTCTTATAAAAATCATTTAATATATATTTGTTTAACAACTAACTTTTAACTTTAAATAACTTGTTCTACATTTTCCCTGATATTCTTTGTTCCAGTTTGTTCCAGTTTTTGTTCTGTTTTCGTTGTTGTACATAAAACTTATTACCACATTTTCAAATCATTTATTTTGTTAACTGTCATTTATTTTCCTATAACCCTCCATTTTCGCATTATATATGTATGTTTTGGTATGTGTATGTGAATGAAGATACGAGAGTCGATAATGCCAAAAAGAATAACATATTTTCAGGTTATTTGGCTTACGAACAAGATTGGTGAAATATTAGGACACTTTAGAAAATTCTAAATTAAAATCTTTCTGACTTTAATAGCTATTGTTCACATTATTTTCTTAAGATCTCCTATATTTATTTTATATTTTCACTTATCGGTGTTTTAAGTTTACATTATTTTCTTTTTTTCGAACATTTTATCTTCAGTTCACTATCCTCTTTGATTTTCCGAACTTTCTAACCACCCTCGATTTATCGCTATACTTTTTAAATTATTTTTCCCGCCATTATATTTTCTCAGAATTCATTTAATACACACCCTCAGGATTTGGTAAACTGCACTTCATTTGTCACGGAAATAAACTAATTTATTCCCTTTTTTCTTCGCTTTTGACACATTTGTATATAAATTTGCACTCAATACTTACACTCAGAGCTTGTTAACTCCCCCTACAACTCTACTATAACTAAAGAAATATAATTTAGTTTTCTTTATTCATTTTTTTTATACCTCACTTTAAATCAAATAAAAACTTTAAGGAGCAAAATGAGGGTGCAATAGAGTTAAATATTAAAGAATTTTTTGTGCAATATTTTTTTTTTTTTTTAAATTGTGTTAAATTTTTCTTTAAAAGTGAATTTAAATCTTTAACACCTTTAATTATCCCATTATTTATAGTGCTATAGGTATTTTTGTTGGATACTCTGTCATTGTGTCCTTTTAAAATTCATTCACAGTTGGAACTGCCAAGAAACAAACATTGTTGTTTTTACTTAACTATTTTTGATGTTTTAAAAGTCTTGTAGCTTAAGGTTTTTACTCGTTAACGGAAATCATGCACAGAATTTCCAATGCCAATATAAAGTGCAACGGATGTTCTTTAAAATCCCACAAAGTTGTATGATAGGTGGTGAGATTTTTTGAGGTTAGTTTTTTTTATAAAGAAATAATGGAAAGGTTAAAACTTAAATGGGGATTTCAAGGCATTGTTTGAAAATTTATAGACTGAGAGTTTTCTTTTTTTTTTTTTTTTGTTATAGAGAGGAATTATTGTGGGGCAGAATTTTGCAGTTTAAAAAGTTATCAGTTCTTTTTAATTAATTGATTATTTAATCGATTAATTGATTGATTAATTGATTGATTAATCAATTAATACTGGAGAGGCACAGAATAGTTACCACACATTTTATTAGTATCTATGGTATTTTTTCTAATTAGGTTTTGTTGAAAAATACAAATTTTTCCCGCCTAGGACTAGTGCAATTTTGAAATTCAGCACCTTACATTATAAATATTGAAAACTGTATTACCACGAAATTAGGGTCAATATTAGTCAAATATAAAAATATGGGCAATTTTCTGAAATTTTTATAGTGGCTGATATTAACCCTAATTTTGTGATAATACCATTTTAAACAAACAGGTTATAGAAAAGAACCAGGTTTGTGCTTCGAAAAAAAGAAATTTTTTATTCTTTTCGAACAAACAAAATTTGTAAATTTAGGATAAAAAATTATTTGATCAGCTTTTAGGGATAAATCGAATAATTTCCCAAAACAAATTTTTGTTAAATTATTATGCCTTTTTGAAATTATAAGTGTAAAAAATTTTGTTTAGTTGGAAAAGCCTGTTGAAAATTATTGAAAATTTTG
Organism: Protocalliphora azurea; assembly: GCA_932274085.1. Lineage (NCBI taxonomy): Eukaryota > Metazoa > Arthropoda > Insecta > Diptera > Calliphoridae > Protocalliphora > Protocalliphora azurea. The sequence continues at coordinate 144,822,778 of OW026523.1, forward strand.
TTTGGATATATAAATGTGTAAATCACGTTTTAATAGATTTCGGATTAAAGCCCTTCACGGACACTAATGTTTCGGTATTATTTAAAAAAATAGTAAAGCTTTTATAAAGATTTCATCAAACGTCTTAAAGTTATAACAAACGTGAGACTGATAAGTTATTATTAATTTTAGGAAAATTTCCAGCGCATATTATTATTTTTTTAATATTCAACATAAAGCGAAACATAAGTATATTCAAATGCTTTATTTCTGAGAACTTTTCATTTATTATTTATTTTAAAAAATATTTTAGTGATTCAAGCGATGTGGAAATAATCGAATAACCGAATGAAATGTATAACACTGTTTTGTAAACTGAATTGAATCAATCAATAAATAATATCAAAAATTGACAAAATATATTTTTGCAATAATGATGATCATTGACTTTATTTAGAAAAATTCTAAAAAGAAGAGAAAACTAGATTTACTTTTAATACTACGTATTGCCACCATCAAAAGTATATGAAAGGATTTTTTCCACATATATGTTTTAATTAAAAGAAAAAAAAAAAATAATCATTTTAAAGCCAAAGTACTTTAATAAGTTATTTATGAATGATAATTTAAAAAAAAAATTTAATTTTGCTATATAATTTATCTGTAATATGAATATAATCTAAATTTTTGTTTTTCTCAATGTTAATGAATTGTTTATTTTTGGGTTTGTTTTATGTTTATTAAACTAAAAGTTTTTTTTAAAAAATACCAGTTTTTGCTTTTTTTTTAACTTGCAATATTCGAGCTATATAGTTTATTCTTTATTCATCCGATTAAACGAAAAAAATTCAAATTTTGTTCTATTACACCAATAATTAAAAATAATATCAAATTTTATTCGATCAACTTCAATAACGAATAATTGACAAATCTGAACTCACAAGCCTTGAAACTAATAGTGTGCAAAATTTTAGCAGCGTAGATTTCATTTTATGAATTTTATTTAAAATTCAAAAACTTAAAAAAAGGGCTTGAAATTCTTTAAATTTCTCCTATTCTTTTACACATTTTGTTCGCGCATTTGTGTTTAGGTTTCAACGAAACCAAAATTAATAAGACACCACGAATGCTGAAGAAGTGTGTAGCGGCACAGAAAATACGTATTCCATTCTGCTGGCGTCTAATTATAGTCCACAAACTCTACTTTGATACTGTCAAACAGAGACAACAAGGCAATTTACGATTGCAAATATGTTTATAGTTCTTCGAACCAAACGTGACTACTGTAACAACTTCTACGACAGCTTTTACAACGCTAGGTTCAATCTCTCTTTTACTTACCCTAAACACCTGGCGTTGATAAATGAGTACCCCAAAATTGCACCCAGTGCAAGGAGGGCGCTATGTTTAACTTTCAACAAAACCAAAACGAATAAATCACCACAAATACTAAACGCATGAACGGTAAGAAATTTACCATAATTGGCATAACTAAAAGTGTTTGTAATTTTTAACGGAAGTGTAAAGACGCATCAAAATATTTCAAATTATAAAAATTTTATGAACCTAAAAAAATTTACTTGGTTTAAAAAAATAATGACAATATAAAATAGCATTTCTTTATAATATACTTGAAATATATTTTTTTTCGTATAACTTAGATACGAACCCTATTTTTTCGATTTTTAGTATAAAGCAAGTTTTTAAAGTTTTTATTGAAAACCCTAAAATATTCTCTACTATTGCCATACATTATTAAAGCTTTCATAAGTTTTAAGGACAGCGCACGATATAATCTATGAATACTTTAAAGTTTACAGCTTTTATTATATGTAAAAAAATAGTACCGTTAACTACAGAAATTTTCATTTATATTTTAGAAATTTCTATTTCAAGTTCAGAAAATTCTAATTGTAATTTAGAAATGTTAATTTGTATTTTAAAATTTTCTAATTGTATTTCCGAAATTGTAATTTGTCTTTAAACATTTTCCAATTGTATTTCGGAAATTTCGAAATGTATTTCAGAAAATTTTACTTATATTTTCTATAGAGAAATTCTTAAATACAATTAGAAATTTCTGAAATATAATTAGAAACTTCTGAATTATAATTAGGAATTTTGGAAATACAATTGGAAATTTCTAAAAAATAAATAGAATTTTCTAAAATATAAACAAAAATTTCTAAAACACAACTGGAAATGGTGTAGTTTACATTTGTCATTATTCTCAGTATCTATATGCTAAAAGTTGTTGTAATAGCGTAATAAATTATTCTGGGAATGAAAATTGAACAAAATTCAAGCAAACGTATAATTAAAATTTATAATAAAACATATGTCGACCATATAAAAGAATTGCTAGGAATGCAGTTGAGTGGGGAAATACAGTTTCTTGAATCATAAAAGTACAAAGAGTTCACGATCACCAAAAGGAACTCTGATAGCCAAAGAATAAGTTAATGTGACTTATTTTTTTTAATTACTCTATATCTTTTATCAGAAAATTTTAAAAAAGCTGGCCGGAAGATCCACAAAGTAAAAAAAAAAGTTCCTAATTGTTACGTTAGAAAAAAATGTGAAGGTAAAAGAGAGGCCGCAAATTATTGCCTACTTTTTCCAAAAATATGGATGCTTCCAAAACGGCGTCAAAAAAAGTACATACGGTCGAACTTTTTATAAAATTCCTGGTCAGGAATTCCATATTACAGATAGGGAATTGTCGAACAAATTTTTTGTCTGGCAAACCATTTGTACATGTGGGGCAAAAGTAATTTCATTCATAACAAATGACACTTTCAACAGAAAAATGTATGCAAATGAGTGCCATCAGAAAAGATTATTAGCACAATGCATTTTAATTTTTCTGGTCTGATTTCTTTTCTTATTATTACCATAAAAAAGTAACCTAGTGGTATCAGAAAAATGGTGATGCTATGTACAAAAAGATGAAAATCCACTAAACTGCAAAAAACTCTGTTCGTTTTGTTTGTTCTTAGAAAAAAGTATTTAAAGAATAGTTAAAACTAACTAACCAAAGAATTAACAAAAAAAAAATAAAGCTCTTATGGCGAACATTTCAACAAAAATGTAAACGAAAACACAATAAAGTTTTTAGGTACTGTAATCCAGAAAATATTAAATATTTTATTAAGAACTGATAAAAAATAATAGAATATAACGCTCTTTACCAAAAGAAAATTTCAAAAATTTTAACCTTTTGGTTTTATTTTGATAAGTTGAATTGTATAAACTCATTTTTTCGTGCGCAGTCCTTATTAGGATCCATTTTTATTTTTCTTGTAGCAAGTGTTAACAAATTATTTCTGTATAGAGTTTTAAAAAAGAAAGACGAATGTAATATTTTTTTTTCTGAAAAATGCCTTTTGATGAATTAAATAAATATATGACGAATTCCAAAAATTTTCGAAACTTTTTGGTACCGACTTCATGTGTCTTGTATGTCTAAGGTTTGTTTTAAAAGCAGAAAAACTGTTGATGCATTTTGGTAAACCTTACAAAATAACTAAGAAGTCCAAAATTTTAGATTGTTCACCTAAAATCTCAATTATATACAGACAGCCATTTAAACCTAATAAAGCATAAAATATTAAGTTGAAACTTTCGAGGATTTTTTGATTTGTTTCAGTTTTGCACTAACAATTTACGTCATTTAGATTCAAACTATTAACCAGTCGAGAGCCAACACTTTGGAAATTCATATGTTGCACAGCAAGTAAGAGTTTTACTGTCTGGTGAAAAGTTATGTAATCAAAACATGAATAAACCAAAAATTGACGTTTTTTTAAAATTTGCAGTTTTTTTTTCTGGGCAAGTAAGTGAAATTAAATCTAGAGTACAGAATTTTAAAGACCAAGTGATTCTCTATCGTTTGAAGTATTTTTCGTTGATGCCAGCAAATCAGCCATGGGATACCATCATCACAAACTTTCATATAATTGGCGTAAATGATTTTTCGCTACTGAAAAATTAACTTTTTAAAAGTTTCACGAAATTTTAAAATTTTTTTCCGCATTCTTTTTCAAACACATTTCGCTTGCTGACAACTACCGGGTAGTAGAAATTACATTAATTTTGATGTAAATGAAAGCACTTTATTTGCTTAATACTAAAATTCAAATGCCGTCAAAATATTTTAGGGACTCATAATTGTATGGATCAAAAAGATGTTCTTAGCCCCAAAAATCAGGCCCAAATATTTCGCATTAAGATTCGAATTTTCAATATAAAACTTATCTTGAAATAAGATACGTGTTTAAAATTTTGTGAAAATTCAGTTAAAAAAAGTTTTGGTAATGAATATTGTCATGAATACTAAAGTTTAAATGACTATATTTTTCAAACTCCTACTGACATTCATTTGATTTTTTCTTTTCAGCAGAATATCTCAAAATATGTCTATTATTATCCACTATTATTTGAGATTTTTAGCCAACAAAAATTTTTTGCTAAAAAGAAAATTTTGTTCATTTTATTCCACTTCCATAAATATTAAATATTTAGTAATAATTTTGACATGTGCTAATATTACTTTAGATATCTTACAAATTCGTGGTGTTTAGGTTTCGATAAAGTGAAACCTATATTTTTAAAATTTTTTTGAATCTTTCAACTTTAAAATCCACAACTTTTGCTCGCATTGATGAAAATGATTGTGTTGAACCGACTTTGCATGCATAAATATTAATTAGTAAAACCACAAGTCGATGTTCGTGTCAGAAGAAAGTAAAATTGAAAATAATTTTACTAAAACGTTCATATTTTTTGAAATCCCTCATATGTGTTCATACATATGTATAAGTACAGTCAAAGCCCGGTATAACAGTTTTCTACTAACTCTTTGTGAAAACATGAGAAAAAGGTAAAGAATTTCTTTAAGTGAAAATATAAAAATTAATTCTAGAAGAGTGCAAACGTGGCTTATCGTTGAAAACCATTTCTAATAAATAGGGTATATCAAAATCATCCATATGCATTTTTAGAGAAAATGGAACGAATTCCAAATTAGAAAAATACAAAAAATGGCTTGAAAAATTGCCGATCCCTTCGATAGGATGAGTATTCTAAAATAGAAGAAAACCTATATGTATGGTTCCCCAATCAACGGAAAAAAATTATTCCTGTGAATGGAATGGCAGTGAAAACAAAAGCCATAGGGAATTACAAAACAAATTTCATACTAGTGGCTTTCATGCCAGTGATGGTTGGTTATCTAGGTTTAAGAAAAGTTACGGAATACGACTATGTACTTAAGGAATCTGGTGAAAAATTGATTTAGTTGATCCTTTTAAAAACAAGTTGCAAAATTTATTCAAGAGGAGGACATATCTGAGGATTAAATTTTTAATGTCGTCGAGATGGTATTGTTTTGGAAAATGCTACCAGACAGAAAATTTGTCAATGCTGAAGAAGCAGCTGCTCCTGGTAGAAATTTATAAAAAAAAATAATAATAACAGCTCTTCTCTGCGCAAATAACTAGGGAAGAAAAAAAAACCCGATCTTAAATTATCTATATTCGAAAAAGTCGTGGATGAATTGGGGAAATTTCAAAATTTGGTTTCTCTAAATGTTTGTTCCAGAGGTAAGTATATATTTTTAACACTTTAAGCAATTTATCATAAAACTTTTTTAGGTTCAGTCATTTTTGAGATCGAATAATTTTCTTGTAAAAGATTTCTTAATTTTGGACAGTACTCTTGTCATTCTCCAGCGAAAGAGCTTATCAAGGAAACAGAAGATGGAAAAATATGGACAATTTATATGCCGCCAAACGTTACACCTCTTATCCAGACAATGGATTAAAATGCGATTCAGATGCACTATAGAAATAGCCTCTTTTCGAAGATAGTAACATCTGAACATCGTGCATTTTTTAAAACATCTAATCCTCTACGATGCGGCGTGCATGATTTGGTCAACTGTGGAATAATGTTAAGCACGATGTCTTAGCTAAATGTTGGAAAAAAAGATGTTAGTTTTTGAAAACTTTGAGTTCGATGAGAAAGATGGTATCCGCTCTCAGGTCTAATGCAATGAGATGATATAGTGCGTATCAGACGTGGAGTCAGGCTGCTAAGTAAATTGCAATACTTGCCTTAAATAAAATATCTTAATGTGTTTTTTGTTCCTTTTTCTATGGAAGATTTTAGTACGTGCAGTCAGAGTGATATAAATGACTTTAATTTAGAAAAAGACCCTGAAAATGAAGAAAATGCAGAAGCAGAAGAGCAATTACCAAATTTAGACAAAAATAAAATCATCTGAAGCAATTAAATGCTTTGAAAAGTACAAGCAATGGAGTCAGCAAATCAAATCAATCATGCCATATCAAAATCCCTAGTACTTAAAGAAATATAGGGAGAAGTTGCCCAAAGAGTCTTCAAATTGTTCCCAAACAAAATACTATACATGATTGTTTTTTTTTTCTTAAATTTTGTTTTAAAGTTCTTATTTTGTTAAATTTTTATATTTTATATTTAAATGCCATTTAAGTTTTAAATAACATTTATATGAGAAAAATCTCAGTATAACCAAAAAATCTGACAAAATATCATTCATTGTATCCAGCTTTGACTGTATTTCATTTCCCCTTTGGTCTTATCTAGACATTTCCTCATCAATGATTTTACTCGTTCTATTATTTTCAAATATCTCTTGGGAACATCAGTAACAAAGTAACAAATTGTGGTATTTTTTTCTTTTTCTCTAACTTATTGTAAATCAAATTTATTTTAAACAAAGACTAAAAAATAAAAAAGCTAAAAAACTCATAAATTTAAGACAAAATTGAAAAAAAGGAAACAAAACTTAATCTAAAATAATAAGTTGGATAAACCCATTCTAATGCCAAATTCAATTGTAGATTTTTTTTAAACATTTCCTTTGTGGCAATTGTATGTAATTGGGTTTGTTCAAAATCCAAAAAAGAAAAAACAAACAAAAACCAAATTCATTTATTTTGGTTATTCTGGCCTGTCTAGACAATTCAAGCACTTAAATGTGATTCTATTTTATTTGAAATGCCAATGATGGTTACAATTTTATTTTCTATTTTCCATTCTCCATTTTCAATTTTAAGTTGTATTATTAAAGTTAATAATGTCAAAAAGATAGAGCTGTTGCCATTTATACAAATCGTTTTGTGTTTAGAATAGTGACAGTGATATAAAGATAAGTGTGTTGCCACAAATATAAAAATAAACATTGAAACCACCTTTATTAGGCATCTTAAAAAATAGTCAATAAAGGTAAGTCACCTTTTATTTTATCACAAATAAATTGGCAAATTTCCAAATTCAGTTTATTATTTTCAGTGTTTTTAAGAAACGTTTACATTGTTTTGTCGTAGATAAATATAAAAATAGGAAACAAAGAAAATTCTAAAAATTATAGGTTTAAATTTATGTTGTTTAAATGAAATAATAATAATCACAAAAAATTTTTAAAATTTTATTCAATTTATTATATATCCTTTAGTGATAATTAAATATTTTTTTTTTAATGTAAAACAATTTTTCAACCAGTAACTTCATTCCAAAAAAAAAAAAAAAAATAATAATAACAATAATAATAATAAAAATAATAAAATATCTGTTAATACATTTTATATATTTAATCTTCTTGACCATTCACATGTCAATAAAATCCAATTAAATCTAATTTAAATTGATTTTAAAAAACCTCAAATTTTTAAATATTTCCACAGACATTCAAAAAGATACACAAGAGAAAATCCCAGAAAACCACAGAAACTAATTTGAAAATAAATTCAATTTTTTGTAAAATCTAAAAAAACAAACACACACATACGTATTTATAAACAAGTATAAATAGATCTTATCTCCATAAAATTATCACAGAAGGTTCTAAGACTCTAATGTGGGTTTTTTCATTCTATTCTTCTACTTCTTATTAATTAAATTGTATAACTTAAAAAAGAAATAAAAGAAGACAGAGTGAAAAACAAAAAAATAGAAAAAACTAGTAAATTTTCTACAAATATATAAATGAAAATATCTATTCTGTTTTTTACTAAATTAAAACTATAAGATGTTGTAGAGTTTTCAATATATGTTTTGAGTAAAGTAAATTCAAAATTATATAAGTAAAAAAATTTTAATTTTCATCAACAAAATGTACGTAAAAATATCAATAATTTCTACTCTCTGCCTTATTTCATATTATATTTGCAAATGTATCACTTTTATGTCTTAAATAAAACAAAAAATAAAATGAAAAACAAAATTTTAAGAATATTAATTAAGAAAATAAAACAATGAAAATCACTTATACCAACTGATGTATTTAGTTCTATTCACTGAAATGATCTTTGTATGTGTCATTAATTCAGCAATAGAATATTACTTGTAACCGATAAAATTCGATTGGCAAAAAATTCGGTTGCCACTACGATTCTGCTTTCTTTGTGTAGTTATTTTGTAAGGTCAACCAAAATCTATCAACACTTTTCTTGCTTTTAAGACAAACTTTAGAAATACAAGAATGAATTTAATTTTTTTTATTAGATATCATAAATTTTTTTCAAGGTTCAAAAATATGTATGTAATTTAAAAAATAGTTAACAATTATTTCAGCTTTTATTAGATTCACAATAGGTCGCTATATTCATATCATTTTCGTAAAAATTGCGTTTGGTGAGAAATAATATTTCTATTACTTTAGACAAAATTTGAGATTAAACAAATTTCCTAAGGTATTAATATTTTCTTAATTTGTTTAAATTTATTCCTTTAGCAACTCAGTAATTAATATTAAGAAACAAAAATATGTTATAATTTAATATATATTTTGTATATTTATGTACTTCATATTAAATTTAACCATTTAACCATTTCACTAAGAGTCCATTTATGGTCGCATAATGGACTCTTAGTGAAAAAATAAATCATTCTTTTACAACGAATGAAACATTTATTCTTAGCTATTTCAATTAATTATAATTTTTCAGAAAGTTTCAACACAAAAAAACTACTAATTTTCTAAGAAAAGTGCAAATTTAAAAAGAAAATAAATTTCTCAAGAAGAGCAAAATTTCCACTTTACAAAAACAAAAATAATAATAATAATAATAATAATGATAATAATAATAATAATAATAATAATAATTAAAAATCATATTCTCCAAACTTTTCAAAGATTTATTTTTTTTTTTTTCTTTTTTTTTTTGTAGGGTATACCCAAGTCCTTGGATTTGCTTTTATTTATATGCATAAGCTCATATAAATAAAAAAAAAATAAAACAAAGTAATAATAATATTAATATTAATATTATTAATAATAATAATAATAATAATAATAATAATAATAATAATAATTAAAAATCATATCCTCCAAACTTTTCAAAGATTTGATTTAATTTTTTTTTGTAGGGTATACCTAAGTCCTTGAATTTGCTTGAATTTATATGCATAAGCTCATATAAATAAAAAAAAAAATCATAGCTCTTGAAATGCTTTCGTAACTAATTAAAAGTAATAAAACACGTGCGCAAAAGAGTAAATAAATTATATTAAAAAACATCTTACTCATACACATCTTAGAACCGATTTTAATTCAAGTGTCGTAAATAATTTAATATTCATTTATTTAGAGAAAACTTTTTTTATTCGTAGCTTAACATTTGCAAACTTTGCAATGCACTTTCAGTTTATATATTATTTTTTAGTACTAAATATTTTTTTTCTTTAATGTCTTACTTTTCTCTATTTTCAGTCATAAACCGACTGAAAATAATGTTTTTCATTAATTTTTTATTGTTTTTCAAAGTTGCTCTTACTTATTAAGTTGAGAGCGAAAAAGTATTTACAAGTTTATGAAAAAGTTTCAACAGGGAATTATATTTTCTTTCCTCTTTTTACAATTTAGTTGTTGTTGGTGGTTATTTTATTAGAAAACTATTTGGTTTGTATTAAAAGACCTTGTTAAGAAGTGCAGCTTTAAGGATATTATATTAATATTCTGAATTGAAGGCTACTCAATTTTTAAAGATGAATACTTAGGAATTGGTTTTGAAGTGGACTTATATACAAATTTTCGTTAAATATTTTAGTTAATAACATTTTCTAAATTCTTCAGGGTTCTTTAGTTTTGTCATCTCTGTTTTCTTTTCAAATTCTATAAACAATTTTAGCTTAATTTGCAAAATAACTTATAAAATTACTAAAAAGCTACATTAACAAAATACAACAACAAGTATAAAATTTTATAAATTCCACACATTTTGTTATTGTATAAAAAAAGTTTTGTTTTTAAAACTACACCAACAATAAAAACAACAGCAACAATTAGAGCAAAAACAAATAAGTTGATAAATTAATTTCAAAAAGTGGAAATTTTGTTTTTTTCAGTTTAAATGTTTTGTCAAACGTTATAAATCACACCATAATAAAGTTTCTCGTAAAAAATGCTACAAATTTTATTTTTTTATTTTGTTGTTGTTTGTTTCTTTGTTTAATTTAGCATAAATTTTATTAAAGGAAATTGTTGCTTAAACTTTTTATGAATATTTATAAAAATTTTATAAAGATAAACTTTCTTTAAATTAGGGTAACAAACTTTAAGTTAATTTAAATCAATAGCAAATAAATTATAAAAAGGAAAAGAAAAATTAAGAAATAAATTTTATATTAAGGGAAGACTAAAAATAATCTTAATAACACTGCTCGACAAAAAATAAATCCTCCCATAAACACGAATAGTTGGATTATATGGATTTTGTTGTGCTAAATACGAATCTACTTTCGGGTTTTTTCCATCAGGTTTGATTTTTTTTGTGGGCATGTCTAATATTTTGCCCATACACGAATATATTTTACCGTAACTCAAGAACGGTATCTACGATTTATATAAATAATACACCAAAAGATGTAGACTAAAATGTCTTCAAGCCACTGTAACGTACTTTTTTTATATGTTTAATTTTTTCAGTTATTTAGAAATAAGTGTTCAAAAAAATGTTTTTCTTGCAAAATTGAAGATTTTTTTTTAAAGTATGTAGAAGCTATCAACATTTTGCTATAGCTCTTAAATAAACTACAATTACTTGTTTTTTAATAGTATCAATTTGTTTACATAGAAGGTAGTCACCAATCGCTAAAATAATTCATTCAATTAAAAATTTTATTATATTTACACCTCTCACTAAAATGATTAATCAATTACTTATAACTGTAAAAAATGAAAAACGGAAGAATTTTTGCAATTAAAAAATTTACTAAATCAATTTTGAATTGATTGAATGAATTAAAAATTTAAATGAGAAAAAAATCTTACTCGAATTTTATTTTTAATATTTCTTTTATTTTATTTTATTTTTGCTTGAATATTTTAATTAAATTTTGATGTAAAATTTAACATTTTTTCTGTGTACATACTAGGGCGGATTAATATTTCCGTGACTTTTCGAACTTCCCTCGTAGTTATATGAAATGCAATACTATTCCCATCAAGTACTACCTACTGTCAAATTTTGAGCAAGTGTAACAAATACAAAAACTGGAGAAACGTTGGACTACGTGTATTGAGTTAAAAGGAGATTATATTGAAGAATAAATTTTTGTTTTGCAAAAAAAAAAACTGTGTTTCATTCAAAAAGTCATGGACTTATTGATCCGTCCTCGTATCTAATTGACCACAGTTAAACGTTTTCATATTACTACTTTCATTTTCTTATGTTCTCACATTAAAATATATTTTTATTTAATGTTCTTTGTTGTTTTTGTATATTTAGGGAGGATTTATTATTGTTAATATCTAACTTCATATCTTGTTAGTACTACACGACACACAAATAAAATTCTTAGAAATCACATTGAGGATTTACTAACAACAACCAAATACCATTTGCAAATACGTTTTACTTTTCTTTTATATTATCATGCATTTATTGATGTTTTATAAACAATTCTTTTCTCTATTTCATTGTTTCTAAACTGATATCAGGTATGGAGAATTAAAATATCTAATATAAAAAATTACATTATCCTGCAAAATGATACTTTTAAAAAGAACGTTCTAATGTAGGCTGTAAGTATTCTTGGGTACATCAAAAATATCCAAACAACCCCAAAATTTTTAGATATTAAAAAAAAAAAATACTTTGAAGGTAGTTTCTGCACCAAACCGTAAGTCAAATTAAGACTTTTTGATTTAGAAAGCAGAATAATTTTGCTTTTTTCATTATCTTAAAATCTTTTATGCGTACATCAAATAAGTAGTAGTAAGTGAAGTATTATGGGAAATGCGGTAATGTAGAATTTGCCTTTTTTTTTTTTTTTTGTTTTGCTCTAGAATTAAATATTTTCAAAGACAATCTAATCTTAATATCTGATGTTGATTCTTTCTTCTAATTACTAATATAATTTTATCTGTGTATTAATTTTATGTCTCAAAAATTTCAATTTATTTTTTTATAATTAAGATTGCTGTGAAAATTTTGTTGATCGAAAATAAATGAAAATTAAAATTTTGTTCATGTTGTATTAAACTTTCTTTGAGAAGATTGTCTATTTAAAAATTAGTAAAATAAAATAATTTTTTTTTAAGAGTTGGATATATTGCGTTTTGGAAGACAATTAATATTTGAAAATATCTTCGATTTTGTGTGTTCACATTCTGGTAAGAATTTATTAATATTGTTAATTTGTTTGTTAATTTTATTGAATATTTTATATTTTGTTTAAAAGTTTTTTAAATATCGCAAGAAAATTTTTATATTCTCACCATTTGGCAAAATTTGTTTTAGCCCACAATATAAATATCCTTCAATATTTCATCATAGTGTTCACCAATCTTTAAAATTGAATGTTGACGAAAACCTATTGAGTATTTATTCATTTATGTACACTACCAAAAAAAAAAAAAAACAAATTGAGTACTCTTAGGTGAAAAATCGAATTTTTGAACTGCCTATTATTCAAAATCCTATTTTTTAATAGGAAAAATAGGAAGATAGGCAAATAAACCAAAAATATATTCAAAATATTGCTATTCTTTCGTTAATTCATTTTTTTTTTTTAATATCTACTCTTTATTTATCACTTTTTCTTTTAATTTATTTGATTATCCTATAAATTGTCTACTAGCTTTCCTTTAATTTAAATTTGAAGATTTATTACATTTCCATAAAAATTAAATTTTCATAAAAAAAATTGTAATAATTAGGTTACCTTAACTTAATTTTTACATGTTAAAAGATTTTTAAATATTTGAAAACCAAATCCTAATTTTGTTTTATATTTAAATATTAACTAAAACACATTCACACAATATACAATTTTTCTGCCGTCTGCAAGCATTTGAAAACTTCGAGGAACAATAATGCAAGTCCTCTTATTCTTATTACATTAACTCACATGATGAGGCTAATAATGATGATAGTAATAATAATAATAATAATAATAATAATAATAATAATAATAATAATAATAATAATGATAATAATAACAATTACAAATTATTAAAGATATTCATTCACGCTCTTTTTTTTGTGATTTGGAATTCTTATATTCCGGTATGTCACAGAAATTTTTCGGAAGTGAAAATTTTCGTATTCCTAACGTTTTCGAATTGCTTCTCCAGCTCTAATACATTGTCACAAATTCACTTGTTTTTAGAAAAAAATGTGGTATTTTTACATTGAAACCAACTAACTAATGAAGGAAAAATATTTTAAAGAATAATTGAAAATAAAATACATTTTTAAATTAAATTTAAAAATTGTGTGTGTTCACTTAACAAAAATAGTGTTTTTATTCACTTACTGTTAATAAAATGATTACATTTCTTACAAATGTCGTATTTTTTTAAATGAAATTAATAAAAGTAATATCCATTATTTATTTACATTAACTTTTAAAGCTTTCTTAAATTTAATTGTGATGAAAATATTAATTCGTCAATTCCATTAAAACGAATCTTTGTTTTCGTATTTCATTTTCTATAGAATTTAAATACGATTTCTGTTTCATACGAATTTGTGTTCTGTTCTAATTATTTATATTTAATAATTATAACCTTAAAATAATTTGCTTAATAATCCAAAATACTTCAATTATTTATGTTAAATTCAATTCCTCCATTGTTTTTATGAACGGTGCAGTCCAATAGATAGGTTAGTGTAAATTTGGACTAACATGGAAAATTTACTTTGTCAGTATGGAGGGCGGGTTAAGAAATGAATGGTCATAAAAGCTCGCATCATTCCTAAATGAACAATATCAATCTTCCTTCTATTTAGTTTTTCTTTATATTACAACAAAAAAAATAATAATAATAATAAAAAAAATAAATAAAAATTAAAAATAAAATATATATATATATATATATATATATATATATATATATATATATATATGTGGGATTTTTATATTATTAAATCCCTGCGATTTAAGCTTGATGGCTTTAATCAATTAAAACACAATTTATTTTGATTAATAAATTATAATGTATAAAGTTTATTTTAAATTATCAAACTTAAAATTAAAATATTCACTTCACTTTAGTTTAGTTTTACAATTTATTAGAGTTTGACTACTGCTGGTTTTAACTAAATTACAACTTTTAACTTCAACTTTAGAACAACTCACTTCAACTTTTGCACAACTATTCTGCAACTCTTCTGCAACTAACTGCAATTTACTTCAACTTTATAAAACTCTTCTGCAACTAACTCAATATTCTCTTTTATTCCTAATTATATCCTATCCACTATTACTCGCTATTTCCCTAAAGCTCCAGAAACTTCTTAGCGAGCGAAACCTATATTTGTCCCTTTCCTGTGCATGGTAAGTCCGTTTTTAAAATTAAATAACGTCGTTTAGAATATTCGTTCTACGTTATAAGATGTCTCGTCCATATTTTGTCTGTTGCGTACGTGACTCGTCACTAGCTCCGTCGAGAATGTTCTGTCCGTTAACTATCTTAACCCTTTTCTTACCAAAGTCTGCCAGATCTGGTGACGCGACCAGGCTCCAATCCCACATATATATATATATATATATATATATTTTTTGTGAAGCTACATAAATTAAAACTCTCTGTAGCGAATTAAGATTATATTTGTTTTGAGGGACAAGAACACGCCCCCAGCCCTAGTCCCTTAGGGGCTTACCTAATGTAAAGAAAATCATTACAATCTTCACCAGAGTGCAAGAAAGTTTACATTTTTTGGATCCTTTTCAGAAATGATCTCGATAGGATGATGTCGATTGAAATAGCGTTTATGCACCCACCGATAACTGCCATATATATATTTATATACATAAGATATTGCGTAAATCCTTTCTAGAATTTTTCTATTTAAATTCAACAAGATGTGTACATAAATACGAGAGATATGTGTAAAAGGCCAATTTTTTGAGGTTTTATAATTTGTTTAAATGGAGTTTATGAAGCCCCCGATAACATAGATATATGGTATATATCATAAGATCAAAATTTCTTTCCAGAATTTTTCTATTGAAACTGATAAAAACCAGTTCAAAAATAGTGGATATATTAAAAAAAGGTTTTTGGAACCTGTATAACCCTTGCAAAAAAAAAATCGGAAAATTTTTTTCTGAATTTTTCTGCTGAAGAAATGAACTCAGTTGATCCATTAGTTACGGAGATATCAGCCAAAACGCATTTTTGTTCGATACCCAAGTCCTAAATAAGCTACGGATTTGGTTCTTATATAAGTCAATCTTGAATTTCGGTTTTTTGATTCAACCAAATTGGTTTATAGATAATGGTTTTACTTTATTTAACGTTTGCTTCCACTATATAGTAGTTGTTGTTTTCTTTGGTATTGAAAAACAACAACAGCTAAACTAATATAAATAAATAAATAAACCAAGTCATGTTTGATTTTTTGAATTTTTCGAAATAACTATATGAACTAAAGACTTCGTTATTTCACAGAAAAATCGTAAATTTTGTTTAAGAATTTTTCTGTTGAAATAATGAACAAAGTAGATCCAGTATTAACCGAGTTATAGGCCAAAACGCGTGATAAGACATGGACCTCATTCTTACATAAATCTATCACAATTTTTTTTTCTAATTTCAGTTTTTAAAATCAGTCAAATCGGTCCATAAATTTTCCTCCATACTCATTTTTAATTTAATATTATATTACATTTATAAAATATTTGTTCTGCACCGAAGTTCCTTAAATATGTGCGAACTTCTGTAAATTTCCAAAGTGTTAAATTTTTTACTTACTAGCTTTCACCAATCCGCTTCGCTTCCCTATTTGATGCGGTAAATAAGATTAACTTTTTATAGAAACTGCTACTCCCCCTGGACCTATTCACCCTATTCAAAATTGGATATAATAATTATTTTTAAATTTTTTTAGGAGTTTTACTGTAATGGTCCTTTAGAAGAGAAAAATTGTATATTATTTTCAAAGGGTAAATATTCCCACGAAATTTGAGGGCTCTCACTGTAATAGTTTCTTAGATTTGCCATAATGAATATTTGCTTTATAATCGGTCTATTTTAGGCTAATCGGTTCATCCTTTTATGAGTTTTAAAAAAGTGGGCGAAAATGTGGGCTTGTAATCTGATCACGATCCAATATAACCTATCACATTCTATAGTGCAAACTTTTTCTGTGCGTAACATTTCATATAAATAGCTTTATTAATAACGTGTAAAATTAAAAAAAAAAAAAAAACAGAAATTTGATTTTTTAAAGTAGGCGTGAAATGTGAGTGTGATGTCCACAAGATCTAATAGACGTGATTGTATATGAAACAAACAAACTTCTACACTTCATTTTTATAATATATATAAGGATATAAGTGTTTATAGAATCTAGATTCTATTTTAACTTTATATGAAAATGCAAAATTATGGTATATATATCTGTAATTACATCCAATATAATGTATTTAATTTTCTTATATTACAAGTACATATTTTCTTATTATATAACAAAGTTTCCATCACTGATTAAATTAAAAATGTACAAATATATTATCATGATTGAGTGGTGATTAAATCTGTCAATGTAAATTATTTTTGAAATTTGTTATCTATGGTATGGTTCTTGATTGCTACAACTCAGACAAATTCAAAGAATTTAAAAAAAAAAAAAAAAAAAAATAAAATAAAATAAATAAAATTGCAAAATGAAATTATCTTCAGTGCTTTAAAATCGAATATATTTCAAAATGTTTGTCCTTCAATAAGTAAAGTAAACTGCTAGAAATGAGATAAAATTTGTTTTTAAGAAATTATTTGATAAAAAAGTAATAATAGAGTAAATTCGGTTATGATGGTATAGGTTTGAAATGTGGTTCATAAGAATAATGGTACAAATCTAATTAATTTTAAGCTGTCAAAAAATTAAGAACGCATGAGTTAGTTTAATTTTTGCAAGTCGTGCAATGGATAATAGCCAAAAATCTAAATGTTCGTGTAATAAATTTTTTTATTCTGTGTTTAAACTTTTTTACCTTTGTATAAACAAGCTTTTTATAATTTTATTAAGTTAATTTTAAATTAAATCGTAAGTCTTTTATTAGTGAATAGTATACGTAATATATTTATTTATTTAATATATATTTTTCAATTAACTTGTATTTCAATTCACAAAGTATACCACATTATCCGACATTTTTAACACATATTTTCGGCTTTTTAAATTTTTTAAAATTTCTAAGAATCTAGATATGTAAAAATACCTAAAGCTGATTGCATAATGAACTATATTGTAATCCAATTAAATTTCTTATTGTTATAATAAAAACAAAAATATGTATACAGCAATACCTGAAGTTATCCTACTAAACCTCTTTCAGTTCGAGTAACAAATTAACTACAACATCTTAAAAATTTATTTGTCAACTTCTGACTAAAGTTTGGAAGACAAGAATTCCCTGCCGCAAATTCCCGGGAAATAAGCAAATATCATTCCCGGTAATATATTTTGCGTATATTCTCGGGAAAACAGGAAATTAGGAAATATGAATTTATTAAAAAACTAGTTCATAAAATATTTTAATAAATTATAGTTTTAATATTTTAAGATAAACATAAATAACGCAACAATTATATATAAAAGCAACAATCATAACTTCTTTAATCCAATTATTATTAGAAATTTTTCCAATTTAGTTAGAATATTCAATTCGAAAACTTCAAATAAAATGTTCTTAACAACCAAATAATATATTATTACAGACAACTAAAATGGGGCTTTATAATGTTCTAGAGATGGTAAAAATCTTTAGGAAAAAGCCTCACCATGACAGCTTATCTTGATAAATATCTAATGTTATTATCGAAACTCCCTATAAGTAGTTCTGGTATATAAACTAGCCATTTTCTAAATAGATGATCATGCCTATAGAAGACAAAATATATAATCGCCATTATTTTAAAATGTAATTACTCAAAAATAAATCCACAACAACTGTTCAATGTAAAGTACGCCAAAGATTAAAAAAACTAAACTTTTAAAGATAAATAATGTAATAGACAAAGAAGAGATAGATTCGTCATGTTTAACGTGGATACCTGACATGACGACTCAACCGCACGGCGGTCTTGGCGGCGGCAGGTGGCAATTAGAGTGACTCATTGTCTGGATAAGTCCAGTACCCCTTGCTTAGGAGTTGGAGCTATCTAACCTCCTGTCGCACTATGGGTGGCGATGTGTTGCCATGCTCCACCACATCGGCACTATAAACCCCTTCCTGCGATTTAGGTTTAAACCACAGACAGGTTACGGCAATGGTAAACTTATATATACCTTCCAAGCTGATACAACTCTTAGACCGCAAGACTAGTCTTAGAGCAAGCATGATAGGCTTTTAACTCTATCACGTATGAGCTATCCATCAAGGAAGAGATTTTTGCTAAGAAGGCAAGCCCCAGTGGTGGACAAAGCAGGGACAAACGTGCTCAAGATTAACGTGGGTACCTGCCATAATGACCTAACCCCACGGTGATATTAGCACCGTGTGAGGTTCAATGCGCCTACCAACGCCCACATGTGCCTGTTAAGAACACGTAGGTGGCAATTAGAGAGACTCATTGTCTAGATATGTCCACTCCCCCTTGCTTAAGAGTTGGAGCTATCTAACCTCCTGCCGCACTATTCGTGACGTGTGTTGCAATGCAACACCACATCAGGACTATAAACCCCTTCCTGCGGTTTAGGTCCAAACCACAGCCACCACGTGACTCCCCGAAGGGCCTCTCCAACCTCCAGTCCAGTACGACAACACCGACAAGCAGGTGTTGCCGTACCAGGGCTCCCGTGGTATCAGATTGTGCTAAGTCTCTCGTCAGGCCCCGAAGGTCCTTTTCTCCCATTATAGACCCCAGACAAGCCCAGGCAATGGTGCACCACACTTCTACTACCTCTAAGACTGAAGCTATGTGAGAGTGTAAAATGACAGGATTTTCTCTACCACGTATGAGCTATACAACAAGGAAAAGATTTTATCCAAGAAGACAAGCCGTAGTGGCGAACAAAGAAGGGACGATCCATATTCAAAAGAAATCACAGCTTTACTATCTATTAAAAAATATTTTTCCCACGTCAGTGGAGGGAATTGATTTTGTCTTCCGCTGGAATTTTTGCAACAAAAGCAAAACTGTTCAAAAAAAAATTTTAATAAAATAAATTATGGAATTTTCAAATTTTTATTAGACCATTTGGAAGCTTTGTTGTTCGCCCATATAAATATTTTGCAATATGTTTCCAAATATTCGTTTTAAACGAATTCAACTCTTTTAATCAGCATATTTATGTACGTTAACTGATAGCAAAAACACAATTTTAGTTTTTTTTTAGTTCTATTCGTTTCGTTCATTTTATTTGTATTATACAACACTATTCATAGAAAAAATATTCCGAATAGTTTTTTAATAAAATGGCTATTTAACTTTATATTTAAATTTAATTATATTATTAATTAACTTTCGTATTGGTTTATAATTTTTGACAAAAATCAACAGCAACTAAAAAAATATAAAGAAAATAGAAAAACTTGTCAATAGAAAATACAGAAGTAAAATAACTTTAAATAAATTTCCAACCATTTTCAACTCATTATATTTATTAAAAAAAAGAAAAAAGAACAGTAATACGATTTATAATAATAACACTGTTCTAGTCCAAATCTTAACAAGCTGGGCACCCCAATGGTAAAGCTAATTCGAGTACGCTGAATTCAGTGGTGGAACTTTTTCAAAGTTAGCGCTTATTTTCGCGATATTTGGTTTTAAATAATAGCAAATTAAAAATAACATTGACATTATTAATGTGAAACAAACCATAAATCGATTGAATATATAGTTCAATCATAAATCAGTTTCAGCACGATTTTTAATGCATTTACATTTTGGTTTGAAATATTTTTCGCTGGTAACACTAGTTAGCTTATTTAAGGAATTTTATTAAAATATTTTGTTAGTGTAAACTTCCATAATAATAATTCATGATCCTATACTTCAATAGAATTTCAGTTTTTTATTTTGTTTAAATTTGATAACTAAATTGTTAAATTTTAGCTAAAAAAAATTAATTTTCCTAACAACTCTTTTTTCCTTTCAAAATGAAAAATCTTACCGACGACACTCAATGGGTGGCCATCTTGTTAAAAAAAAGTCTCATTTTCGAGCACAGTGTAATCATTTGGTATATGCGAATTTTAAATATTTGATGAGGTTATTAATCGTTTCGGTATTAGATTCAACTTTAAAATCCATTCTTGTTTCAAAGTCTTTCTATGGAAGATTATTTATATATAAAACGATGACGATTTGTTCAGATATCTGTCATATTCTTTAATGTTTTTATTGATATATCATCCCAGGTCATAAAGGCACTCAGACAGGATAATATGAAAATTGTTATTGGGAAGTCCAGCAGAAATGAAAACCTCTATGATAAGCTTTCTGGAATTAAATATAAGTATATATTAAAATTTACAGAAACATTACACACATTCAATATTATTTAATTATTAAAAATATTTAATAATACATAAACTACATACATAATTGACTATACATAACTATATATAGCTACTATACATAACTACATACATACCTAACTAAACTACATAGATAAATAACTATATTAGATAGAGGAAAACGAAATTTGGTCTATATTTTCGTCTTCGCTTCCTACGCTACTGAACATAGATAAGCACATGTGAGCTATGTGAGAAACTCGGATTTATACGTGATTATCGGTGATTTTACAGAGAACATATATCGCTAAGACGAAACTATATACCAACTTTCATTCTTCCCAATAAAATTTGGAGTTTTCATATTTCATTCGTCTAATTTCACATGTGTTGTATTATTTAAATATTTTTAATAATTAAATAAATAATTACATTAAAATCCGTAAATTTTTCTTGAAGAAGAAAGGATTTAATTAATTGTAGAACTTAATTTATACAAATCTCAGTTGATTTTAGGCAAACATTCAATCATAATTCTAATTTATTTGATAACGAAATTAAATTGAAGTTTAAACCAAAATCAATTAATCTAGTTAATTAATATTATCATTTTGTCAATTGGAGCAAAATCAAACAAAAACTTAATTAATAGAATCAATTTTTTAGCTGAAGTCCTTTTTTTATATATTTATTATTTTTTTTTTTTCTTTTTGTTACTTTAAACATCAATATTCTTTAACAAAACTTGTGTTGAAAAGTCCGGGAAATTGTGTCAATTTGTTATTGAAAGTTAACAATTTTTATTGTATTGTTGTTAGTGTTGTAGTGTGTGTCACACACATCTAATGCAGCAGCTTTACAGAATTTGTTATTTTCATTCATTAAATGTTTCATCCCTGCAAGCATTTAGGGAATTCTTTTTCGAAATAGCTCACTAATTCGCCACTCTTAGAAGTGCAATAGAAGATTTCACTCAATTTTCCAACAACAAAATATATTAGTATACGAATTGAATCTTCTAGACGTAACTTCTTTAATCACTATTCGAAGTTGTTTGGATAACAGTTACAGTTATCCAAAAACGAAAACACTATTTTTCAACACCTTTTCTAGCATTTGGAAGATTGTTGTTTACCAATCCCCATAATCTGTCGAATTCGGCACTCTAAGATGATTAATAGTAGAATGTGCAAAACTTTACAAAAACAATGCACATTAGGTTCGAAATTTTATCATAAAATCCAGATTTTGACGATTGTTTACATTTCATAATGGTAAAAAGAACAAGCAGAAACAATATAATTTTTCTTAGTAAAAATAAAAATTTTCAAGTGATTAGAGTGAAAAAATATTAACATTAAATAAAATTATTTATGTAAACTGATGTGAAATAAAAAATTCATAAGTTTTAAATAAAAATTAAGAAAATAAGGTAAGCATTTATCATAATTTAAAAGATATTATTAATATTTCAACTAGTTCTGGGCAAGTGTATAAATTTAGGAAAACATTTTCATTTTCTATAAAAATAAAAAAATATGTTGTTAACAATTTGAGGGCCAGAAAATTTAGTTTTATATAAAATTCTTAATAATTAAAACAACATTTTTTAAAAGTGTGGGAGTTTGACTTATGTATGACATGCCCGCAGCAAAAGTCGCTAATTTTCAGAATAATTTTCTATAGAACAAAAAATTACGAATATATTAAAAATTAAATTTTACAAGTCTATTCTGTGGAAGATTAAGATATATATGCAGCAATCAAAATTTTGGGAATGCATTGCGTTATTTTTAGTAGAGCTGAATTTTTACACTTTAAATTTGAATTTTTAAAATTTTAAATTAAATTTATTTAAAAGTTTGAAAAGAATTCAAAGATTGTTCTTGTTGTATAGAGTAGATTGTGGTAATTTTTGGTTAAGTAGCGGTATCAAAAATCTTAAATATTTGCAAAAATGATTGAAAAAACTTTCAGGGCCAAGATAAAATTTAAATAATGATTTAAAATGGTACATCATCATTAAAATTGGTAATAAAGTATGGAAATGATTAAAAGATCATATAGTTTTTAATAAAGGGAATCTCCTTTATAAAAATGGAAACATTTGAAAGAGAAATTAGAGAAAATTTAATAAAATTCTTAATAGTCAGCTATGTGTTCAGCGAGAAAGTATGATTTTAGAAAAGTATATGGTGTTTGCCTTGTAAAAAGTGTAATACATTTGTTCTTTAATAATTTTAGAAAAACTGGCGATTTTAGAAAAAAATTAACCAAAACATTTTTATTTATTTTAATTACATAGAAAATTCAATACAAAATTAAAATAAATAATGATGTAGCCTTGTAATATTTAGAAATCGTTATTATATTACTAAACATTTTATAATGCGAACATCATAACCTTTCTAAAAATCATACATTGTCGCCGAACATACTAATAACTGCAGGAAATTTTGCAAATATTCTAATAGATGTTAAATTTTCATTTGAATTCAAAATCTTTCTGTGCATTTATATTCATTGTTTTCTGTAGTAAATACAAGGAAGAGTTATCTTTGTTATTTAAAAAATAAATTACAATATTAATAATTATTCTTATTTTATTATATATATCTACTTTATTAAATTTGAAAGAAACAAATATTCTTTTCTAATTTTGTACTTAAAATATTTTTTAGTATTGTTTTTTAATTTATTTATTTATTTTTTTAATGTTAATTTGAATTGAAAATATTGTTGTGTAATTAATTTTATTGCTTTCCATAATAAATATCAGAAAGAATTAATTTTGTGATTTAAAAAATTTTAATATTTTTACTTTTGATAATTTTGTTCATTCCTAATCCTACATTTTAAAATATAAGTATTACTGGCATTATTATTTTAAAAATTTTATGCAAAATGGTTTTAAAATTCTGCAAATATTTTCTATCGAAAGTGTAACTACGTCGGCACACCGGGAAGTTGATATGTTTCGCTTTTACTGTTGAATTCTCATATAGTTAGAAATAGCATCTTTTGAGTAACGCTTTAGTGGGGATTGGAAGATTCGAATTAGGATTGTTTATTACACACTTTTTATTGCGGAATAGTAGATCTTAATAGTGACGTACAAAACTTACTAAAGCGTTACGAATTCTGATCTACTTAGTAACACCGTTCGTTAAGAAATGTGCCACTAAGAGATAGTTCCTTTTGAGTAACGCTTTAGTGCGGATTTGAAGATTCGAATTAGTGACATTCAATAATGACTAAAGCGTTACTCAAAAGGAACTATCGCTTAGTGGCACAGTTCTTCCCGAACGGTGTTACTAAGTAGATCAGAATTCGATAGTAAAAGCGACGCATATCAACTTCCTGGCGTGTCGATATAGTTACGATTTCGATAGATAATGTTTGCAGGGATGCTACAAGTTTATTCTCATACTCATACATAAACACACAAATACGCATAAAAATACATTAAAACGTATCCCATTCTCTTTCTCTCTTAAGCTGAAAAGTATGCTTCGTTCTTAGTTTTAGTATGTAGTTGTTATTTTCTAACGGTTTTCTAAAGCACATTTCTTTTAAAGGTTTTTGTTGTTGCTATTTCTTTTGCTGCTACTTTCATTAAACGAAACTTTTTAACTGTTATTTTTTTTCCGTTTTATTTTTCTTTATTTTTTATTATTGTCTGTGTATAAGTATTTTTCGTTTTGTGTGACCTACACACGCACCCAGCCATTAACTTATGCACATAAGGGTTTACGTTTAAAAGTAGAAATAACAAAATGTTACATTTAAAGAGTTTAACATAAACGTTTGTTTAACGTTTTGCTGCTGCTGTTGTTGTTTTTTTTTCTTCTTATTATTTTTTTGTTGTATTGTTATATTTATAGCAGTTTGTTTGCTTTTTTTAGTTTTTCCTTCATAATTTTTTCCGAGTGTTTGCAGTTTACCTTAAACTTGAGATTTTTTAAGGTTAAAATTGTTTCCTTTTTTTTTTCTTTTTTAAGAAATATTTTTTTGTAAAGTAAAGCAATTGTTGCCAAAAAAAAGTGCATTTGTTATGTTGTTATATTTGTGTACTTTTAAACTAAGGTTAAAAATTTAACACATGTTATGAAATTTAAAATCGGTCAAAATAATGAGTACTTGCAAGCCATAATTGTTTTTAATTAAAAATAAATTTTTAATGAGTAAGTTCTAAATGTTTATAGTGTTCTCTGATAATTAAAAAAAATTGTTTGTTATTATTTTTTTTTTTTTTTTTCTAAAAATTTGTAGGTTTGTTGCAATTGTGTAAAAGAGAATTAAACGATTTTATAAATTATAATAACTTTTGCATAACTTATTAATTAAAAATGTTTTAAATATAACCTTTTGATTTAGTCTTTTTTAATTGCGTTTTGGATTTTTTTTCCAATAGATTTATTTATAATATAAATAGTAAATCTAAATTTTATATAAGCTAAGATTGGTTAATATTGGTTATAAAATAAACCTTGATAGGATCCTTAAATAAATTGAAATACAATTCGATTTGGATCAAGGTCCG
Organism: Protocalliphora azurea; assembly: GCA_932274085.1. NCBI lineage: Eukaryota > Metazoa > Arthropoda > Insecta > Diptera > Calliphoridae > Protocalliphora > Protocalliphora azurea. The sequence goes on from OW026523.1 coordinate 144,848,258, forward strand.
CTTATACATAACTTAAAATAAATTTAAACTGACAATCCGTTAAACTAAAGCTTTTTTTGTTTACTGTTAATGCAATCACAACATAAAGCTTCTGAAATTGTAAACTGTGTATTCTTTACCACTTTTTTAAAGCAGAAGTAAGGACACGAACACTTAGATATGATAAAGCTTTATTAAAAGTTTTATATCGGAGCTACTTTAAAAGCTTTATCCAGTACATACCTAAATAAAAAGCTGTTCAAAAAAGTAAATTGTTGAGATAAATGAATTAGGGAGTAACTACATCTCGTAGTATTTGCAAGTTTCATATGAGCATATAAAGTTCCTCACAGTTCTTAAAGTTTGAAAACCTTAGTGTGAAAAAATAATATATCGACAATTCCATTGGATTTTGCACGCAAATAATTCACGGATATCTATATGGATTTCAATTTTATTACGTTTTCTCACTTCCCAAAAATCCTAAAAAATCTGAAAAGTATATAATTTAAATAAAAATATTTCTGGGAAAATTTTGTGGAATTAGATGATATAAACGGCGTCTGAATTGTGATTATATCAGCTTCAATACGTATATTTCACAAATGAAACAGATTTTAGAAAGCTGCATATATTAAATAATCTATTCCAGGTTTTCGATCTTTACATTAAAATAAAACTCCAAATTTTTTGGGACGGGCATATCTACCATACACAATGTAGCTTTTTCTAAAATATATTCGTATTTTTTCATATAAAAATTCTTTTTTTTTTTCATATTCATTGGTTTTATAATAAATAACAAATTCCTTAATAAAAGGAGAATCTTATCAGCACCATTTTTCAAACTTTTCCTATTGAAAATTACTTTTTTTAGGTTCAAACATCTGGCCTATATTTGAAAATTTTTCGAAAATAATATTTGATGACAAACTTTCGACTTAGTTTTTATTTATTTCGCATAAATAATATTGGGTCGTACTCAAGTTGTGATGTCTGGAATGGGGTTGTAAAGCTGATGCCTGTGATAATATCTTATATAATTATTTTAAATCTTAATATTTTTAATGACAAATCCTGTTAGGAACGTACTTACGTTGCAGGCAGTGTTACCGAAAAATGTTTACTCATTTTTTCACTCTAAAGATCAATGTCTCCAAAAATCCTCGAAAACATTTTGTCCAAAAGTTCTCCGATTTTCTTGAAATTAAGCAGATACTTCTGTTTTTTAAATTTCGAAAAAATCTGTATTTTGTTCGCGATTTTTTTTTTTATAGAAAATGGTCGAGAACATATAAATTATCTATATTTAAATATTCATAACTTTTTAAGTTACAATCCGCTTTCACTAAAATAAAAAGCAAACGAGAAAAAATTATATCTTTTTTAAATCTCGTAAAAAATATACTGTTTAAAAAAATTATTTTTTCAGATGCATTTTTGGGAAAGTTTTCCCCATTTCATTTCATCTTAAACAATTAAATTACGTTTTTTCGTGATAGAAATTTTCACTATTTTATTTTTTTTGTAAAAAATACCATCAGTTTTTCCCATACCAAATATTTTTTCTTAAAATAGTTAAGATTTTCTACGTTTAACGCGTGGGGTATGCAAGTGTACACATATAAAACTCAATTCGTAAATGTCCGATTTAAACTGCGATTTTAAACACGTTAAATTAAGTTAGTAAGAAATACAAGATTTGTTAGAAATTTCGTCAGATTAGAGAAATTGCATTTGTATATTTTTAAGAGTTTTTTTTGGGGAATTTCTTCACGAAAAAATTAACAAAAAGCTTTAAAGTTTTCCTAAGTATTTCATTTCGGCTCACATTTCTTCAATTTTTTAGAAAGAAAACCAAAAATTTAATATTTTAAATCATAAAAACATTTTTTTTAATAAATGAGTTTTTGTATAAAGAAAATCGTGGGAGGAGAACGAAAAAATGCATCTGCACTGGAAATGCATTTTTATAAAAATGAAATTTTCTCCTATTATAATATTTAAAAAGGTCAAAATTAATGAAATTGATTTTCAGATTCAAAATATATGGATAATTAAAAATACGATTTTGGGAAATATTCCGATTTTTATAGAAATTTAATTGTGAATTTTCTATCATCTGAAAAAATTAAAACATTTTTTTTTTTTTTGATAGCATAAAGTGTGTGTATGCCAAATATGAACCAAATCGGTAGATCAATGATTTTTTCGTATTTGTCTATGATTTCATAATTAAGTAAATTAATAAAAAAGATCCGCATATTTTACGAAAATCCCTAAATATCTCCCCACAAAAATCGATCTCAAATGAAAGTTGATCCCCAAGATGGAATTAAATCTTTTCTGGCAACACCGGTAGCAGGGATCTTTATTGAGTGGGAACAAGAAATTAAAATATTTGTCTTAAATGAAATCTTTAAATGCATAAGACACCCCTGGTAATCATACGGCACACTGGTTTGGACCATACATTGACCCCCCCCCCCCTATTATCCTCTAAGAACGCCCCAATGAAGTCAATTACAAGGTACTTACTTAAATTTTAATTGTCGATGTACGAAGAGCCTAGACTTAATTTTAACTCTTAATTATGTTATTGAATTTTAATTTAAATGACGTGAACTTGAATTCATTTTTTTATATTTATTTATGATTCATTTCATTTTAGTTTTGAAAATTTATTAAAAAATATCCTAATCTGGACCAAAAGGACTTAAATTAAGGCCAACATCTTTAGAGAAATATTGTTCACAAATATGATTTTGCGGTTTGAAAAGTTAGCACCTAAAAAGGTGGCGAAAGGTCCCTTTCTTCCCTAAATGTCTTTAGCTGGTTTTTCGAAATAAGTTGAAGTCATTAACAGCTTGAAAACAAATTAAAAAAGTCAGTTTTTTAGTATTTGGCTTGAAGAAATTAAATTTATAATCAATGACAGTTCAGCAAAAATCAGTAAATAGAAGAGGATTTTCTAAATTAATTAAAATCCGCAATATAGTTATTTTTGCCTCATAATTTTAATACTTAAGAAAGCTTTATTAAAAGCTTTCATAATACAATTACCTATAATTTTTTTAAATGTAAATTTATAGTCTACAATAAGCACCATCTAGCGGGAAAGCTTTAAAACCTTAACACTAAGAAAATTCTTTATACATTAGAATAGTGTGTTTTGATTTATAATTGTTCAAGAAGAAATAGAGTAATTTCAAAAATAAATAATATTAAATTCTTGTTCTATTGGATAAAATGATAACTTGTAATCTGGATGGGTTACTAAAAACAGCTAGCTATAGTTGAATATAAGACCCTGTTTCACTATTAAAGTCACTTTTGTTAAAAGATACTTTTTAAATGGCAAAATATATATTACTGCTACATTTATTTTATTTTCTATTCGCTTAAAATATATTTGAAACTAAATTAATCTTCAAAAATTAAAAAATAAACAAAAAATTTTTAATTGTAATTGATTTGATCATGATTGAAAGATATTTAACTAAAACTATATTGAGAAGTCTAAATGATATTTAACACAAATAAAACTTGTAACATGGATTTTTTTACGTACAAGAACGTGTACAACACACTAAAATAAATTAAACTTTCTTCTTCTTGTTTTGCTACTCACTTCCACTTCATTAAGAAAAGCCAATGGAAATAAATCATTATTTTTAACAAAGTGCGTGATGGTTGCAGCATTTAACATTTCTTTTTCACTTCCTTATGTTCATTTAACAAATTTGTATAAAGGATCTTTTAAAAGTGTTTTTATTACCAGATGGTTTTTAAAGGTGAAAAGTGTTTTTGTAATAATTAAGAATCAAACTAAATAGAAAAATAAGCTGCATGTAAAATGCCATCAAACTGTTGGTTCAACAATTTTTTATTGTTTATTGTTTTTTTGTTTTTGTTGAAGAAACCAAACAAGTGATTGTTGAAGAATGAAGGTAATTAATGATTGGAGGTTATATAAAAAGAAAGTTTTATTTGCTAAAAACAAATACAACAAGTTTCTAGTTTTAGTTACATGTGTGTATATAAAAATATGAATAGGGTTTTAATGCTTCAAGAATTGACGTGAAAAGTTTAGAGGTCATGACTTGAGTACGTAAAGAATTTGTGCTTTATTTATTTAATTACAAAATTTAGCTTATTATTAAAACGGAAACACAAGCCTTAGTTTCTGAAAATACTTATAGTGAGAGCGAGCATTTAGGACGTTGAAGAGAATCCATGACCTTAGAAAAATAGTTTAGAAATTTAAATTATTTATTTTGGTGTTTTTGTTTACTTTTTTCTGAAATTGAAACCAATTTTCTTATTTTAAGTATGGAAAACATTTTAAGACCTTATTCATATTAAAGAAAATGTTAAATCTTTATTACTCAAATTTGAATGGAAAATGTTTGTATAAATTTAAAAATGTCAATATGAATATACCAGTTAATGTTTAGTATAGTGATTTATTTATTTTATCATATTATTTTTTAAATTTTTATTAAGAAAAGAAATATATGCTATTTATATAGTGTTTTTATTTTGAAAATACTGCCTTAAGGTATGCAATATTTATGAGAAATTAAATTTTATTTATAAACCATTTTTATCTGATAATTCTATTTAAATATTGAACAATTTATAACAAATAATTCATTTATTTTTATTTAGTATGTACATTCAGCATTATCTAATTAAGCTGCTTAAAAATAGACAATATATTCTTATTATATATCTGCAAAAAATACTACATTTCTTTTTTTTTATATTATTTTTAACATAAACAAACATAAACCGCTTTAACCGCAATTTTTCACACCATGATGCTGCAGAATTCATTCTATTTTTTATATTTTTGTTTGACCCAAATCATATTTAAGAACTTTTAATTATTATTAAACCACAAAGCAAAGTGTTGTGGTAATTCTCTTGGGTTTTTTAAAATTGCCTTAATTATATTAGTTTTATTTTGTGTTTTTTTTACAATAATTTAGATAAAACATTTAAAGTTTTATTCTTAATAAACATAAAAGTCATCTTGTATATTTTTTCATTTGGCTAAAGAGCTTATTGACAGATTTTCATTTAAGTCCTTTATAGCCTGTTGCTTAATGTTTTGTTGCTTGCTCATTGTTATTATAAGTATTCATGATTTCTGTCAAAACTTTTATTCTTTTATTTTTATTGTCATCGGCGTCTTTATAATATTTTGAAAAATTATTGGTTTAGTCATCTGTTTTTGAGGGGTTATTAAGGGAAAAGAAAAACTTTTTTTACTTCAGTATTTCTGTTAATGTTTCTTTATCAATTGTTAAAGAAAAAAAATAATAATAATAATAATAATAATTTTCTAGCTTATTATAACTATTTATATGTTTTAGCTCTACTATGTATATTTTGGCCATATAAGTAGTAGCTCTAGATTAAAAGATATGCAATCTTTTTTCATTGCTACCCAAAAAATTGCAGATGGTAGGACAAGGGATCACAGATTTTTTAGTTTATCAGTAGGACCTCTAGAACTCCGGGAAAAAAATAAAGATTTTTTACTTTTGCTTTATCAAAAATATTTATTTTTTGGTTCTGTTATAGCTTTGGGTCTTTCGTTTTTAGCTTCTAGTTATCTAAGTCATTCCAATTTTTACTCTGCACTAATCTCGTTCTTTTTTAATCTTTTAGTACTCTTAGCTTTGCATAAGAGTACCTAATTATCAATTGATTTTACTTCATTATTTTTTATTAATATTTATTATTTTTTTTTTTTTAATAAAATTTTTTCAATAAATATTTATCCATCATTTTTATTTTTATTTTTTTGCATTTTTATTTAAAATTTATGTTTTGATAATACATATTTGCTTTTTTTTAATTTAAGTACTTCATGAGTACTTGTCCATATCAGTGAACTTGCATAATATTATTGACATGAATAGTTTTTCATATTTGGATTTATGTACATATGTTTGTTTTTTGGATGTAATCAATTTTATAATCAACTTCGAAAACAGATAAAATTTGCTACGTATTTAAATTTGCAAATTATATTTATTGATATATTGGGTAAGATAAAAGGAAACATCTAGATGATTCTGCCTACCTTTAAATATATTTAAAATTAAATAAGTTAGAGCGCTATATTCGGCGGTACCGAATCTTTCACACCCTTCACTATTTTGTCAGCAAATAAAAGGAAATGGTATGCCTTAATATTTTCATATTTATACTTATAAAACTATAATAATAGATACATTTGTTCCACAAGCAACGCTTACTTAAAAAAAATACACATTGACTGCATATAGAAAAACAACAACAACGACAGTAATCATTATAGTACTCCTGCTTTCAAGAAAACTGCTTGCTTCTGCAAAAAACACCAACAACACTGACAGTCATTGCAATGCTTTATATCAATTTTGTTTGTATATTTGTATATATAAACGAAAACCACTGCTTGCTTATGCCAAAAATGACTACTAAATTTATATACATATGTTTGTATGTATAAATATGCTAATACAAAAACGACAAAACTGAGGCATTGAAATGCTTCTATTTTCAGCTAAAAAAACACTCGGGCATACATAAGAAATGGTTGTGTGTATATACAAATAACAGCTTAGATATACAAGCCGACCGGTTCGTCACCGATCGATTGTGCTCACACCGGCTTAAATTCAGCCGCCGGAATTATTAAATGTTTATTGAAATTCACTGCAAGGAGCAGTTAATGCTGTGCCTCCATCTGTTACTGATTTTAATAATTTCTTATGCGCCGCAAATTATAGAGTGTCGCAACGCCGCCGCCAATAATTTTGTCTCGACTTGTTTCTCTGCAACAACTACAGTTTGCTTATACAAAACACAATAACACTGAAAGTCATATTTTTCAGATGTTTGCTTATAGCTCTTGGAGCGATATGGGTTATTATAAAAAACGAAATTTTATAAAAATGTTTAATACCGATCTATATAACAACAAAATCCATAGTTTAAACGGTTTGCTCGATATCTGGAATATTGCTGGACCGATTTAGTTCATTTCTTTAGCATAAAAATTCCGAAAAATTCCAGATCTTCTTTGTAAAAACGAAATCCCTAGCTTATTTAGAGGTTTCAGAAAATCGAAAACTAGTTCAAAAAACCGGTTTTATTCACACATCTTTGCTATTAATAGCAAAATCCTGAAAAGGATTTTCGATTGTTTGATATAGGAGTATATCTATTTAATTAATACGAGTACATCTATTTAATTATTTATAAATTTATTTATTATTTATTATGCATGTTATCGGAGGGCTTCATAAACGCCAATTTAACCGACGGACGTCTGCCCCTCTGTCTTTTCGGTCGATATATTTAAAAAAAAAAAAAAAAAAAAAAAAAAAAACGCATGTACATCAACGATATTTTGCACAAATAGTTCAAGAACCAATGTAAACCCGGAAACGAAAAATGGTCATACTCCGCCCACTTTACAGTACTTTTCCCATATAAGGTGATATTTTAAAAACTTGCAGATTGTGTTTATATTGATTCGTCAACCGAATATTACATTCTCATTTGTTTTAATAGATTATGTAACTTTATTTTTTAATATACGAAAAATAACTACTTCCTATTTTTTCCACAACTACAAAAAAAAATTATTTAAAAAATTTCAAAACCTATTTTTTACACAGAATTTTTTGAGATAGGCATGTCCTTGCACCAATTTATTTAAAACTTTGTATATATTAATTTTATTTCTAAAGTAATATGCGTACTAAGCTTCAATTTTCTACAACAACTTCTTATATTTTTGCTCCATCGTTATATTAGAACAAAGCACTGTGCGACGTCCTCGCCGTAATACCATTTATTGGCCATTTAGAAGCATATAATGTATTTTGGATTAATGACTTCCTAGAGGCTGCATGGATTTCTAAGCAACTCTGATAATTATGAAAATTAAACATTTTCCTCTTATTTAGATTGACGTCCTTTTGTATGTATTTTATTCATATAATATATATATATTTTTTTTTGCAGTCTGTCTTATACAAAAATTTATAAACAATGAATTGTATTTCTTCTCCAAACATATAATATGACTGCTTGCAAAATAAATATCATATTTATTTGATTTTATAATTAATTTAAACTATAAGACTTATGCAAATGAACGCATATGAACATGATTTTGAATTCCTTTTAAATAATATGAAATAGAGGTATTTATTTTTGTGCTTTTAATTAAAACGAAAATATTGTTGGAAATTTTAATCATAATAATTTTGAAAATATTTGTCTAACAACAATTAATAAATATATAACTTATTTTAACATACATATTTTTAGCATATAAAATACAGAATAAATTGATTTTAAATATTTCAATCTGAGAAGATGATTTGGAATATTTTAGTTTACATTTCATTTTAATAAATTAAGGATTTGTCTCTCTTCTGTTTAACTAGAAACTAAATCTCATTGATTATTCTTGTCAACTAAGTTTTCACTCTTGAAATATATTACGCTACCAGTTTCAACAATTCCTAATTCAAAGCAATTTATTTTTAGTTATATTTGAAAATTCCCTTTTATCACTTGCATCTTTAACTTGGCCAAAACAACAAATTAGCAATATTTTGAAATTTTGTTAAAGAAAATGTTGGCAGCCAAACATAAAATGTCAATTTTGTTAATAGCCTTCCATATTTTTGGCGCAAGAGTTAGTTGGCCAAGAAATTCAAAGACCAGAGTGTTGTGGTGTGTGATTGAAAGTGTGTAAGAACAAGAAGATAAAATGCATTTAAAGTTTTTGGCGCCAATAAGAAAATTGCTATGCATACTTTGAGGGTTTATTGTCTTCAATAATGAAATCACATCATAAAATTGTTGCATAGTTTAAGGGTTATTATAGAGACAAGACAATGGTGGTTTAAATAGCTAAATTTGGCAATATATTGGTATAATATTTAAATTTTGGTAAAAAATAGAAGCATGCAAATAAAGAAATTTAAATGCAAATATGAAAATATGTTTTAAGAATTGATTTCTTTTTAATATATTATAAAAGATTTAAATTTTATATAGAAAATATAAAGATTTAAGTTACAGTTTTTAAACATATATTGTATATTGTGCTCTTTACACATTAAAACTACAGTATAGTGTTAGACTGATAAAATCGAGTTTAAAATATATACAATAGAAAATTTTTATTATAGCTATAATTTATTTTCTTCAGATATAATGATATCAATAAATTGAAAAAAAAAAAAATGTTACATACTTTGGGATTAATATGTTTTTGTATACTAATTGAAAACATTCCTTACATACTATTAGGGGTAGTGTATTTTGCATATTTTTATTGAATTAAATAAAATATTTAATACATAATGTTCAATTAAATTTTCTAAATTAAATGAAATATATTTTTTTAGTTAAAAAATTAAAATAAAAGCTTTTTATTTCGTATGAAAAAATAAGTAAAATTAAGTTAAATAAAAATATGTCAACATGTGTTGCTTTAATTTAATTTAGTTTTCAATTTTTTTTACATATTTTTTTTTTTTTTACTATATAAAATATTAAATAAAATTGTTCAATTTAAATATTTTTTTCGCTTTTTAGCGGTTGAAATTGTTTTTTAAGTTCAGGCTTACAAGCAATTGTTATTAATATTAATTTAATTTATTTTAACACAACATATAAACTCTATTTTGTTAAACTAAATAAAAACTTTTTTAAATCTCTATTACAGTCAATATTTGCATTAAAGATTTAGTTACTTAAAGTTTTCTCATTAGATTTCACTTGTTTTCTTTTTTCTATATTTAACTATTGCTGCTATAAGTACGTTAAAAATTCAGTTATTTGTATTTTTCCCAAAAACTTCTTGAGTTATATTTATTGCAACTGCAAAATGTTAAAGAACGGAAACGGAGTCGTTGTAGTGTAAAAAGGAATTGAACTGAATTTGAATATGTGCATGTTAAGTGCAATACTATTGAATTTTTTTTTAGTAATAATGTGAAGCACGAATAAAGTTATATAAAGAAAATAACATCAAAAGATATGCTCAAAATCAAGAAAAAATGATAAATTATATTTTAAATTACTACAATATATAAGTAGAAATATATTCATATTTTTATCGAAACAAGAATTAAATTGAAAATAAATTTTATAAAAATATAAAATTACTCTAATATAATTAGGCTTCTAATTTTTTTTAATAATATTAATTTTCTTTAAATAAAATTTTTAAAAATCCCGCAAGATAGCATAAAAATCCTGAATCCCCAAAAACCATTTATTTATTTCTACGTCTGGCATCCCTTTAGGAAAATACATTATGCCTCTTTGTTTTCATTTAATCCTCTTCTAATGCTTTGTGTTAGCTTGATCTATTATTCTCTTTACTATTATAATTCACTTGTTTGTTTTTAAACCATGTTTACTAATCAAGTGAGTATTAACTGATGACGTCATAATGCATAACAATGCATATCTCTCTGTTCTCTGTTCTCTTCTTGTTATTGTTGTTAAGTAAATAAATAAAAAATTCATCATAACTGTATTTCTTATTTCTTTGGTTCAGTTTTAATTTACTTTTTATTAAGTGCTTTTTTGTTTGGAGATAGGATTACAATTTAAATTAAATCTAAAAGTATATTTTAAGATATTATTAAAGAAAGAGTGTTTTTAATTGCGTTTGTAAAGTGAATTAATGTAGCTTTATTATATAACAGTGTGATAATTTAAAATATTTACTAAATTCTTGAGAAAAATCATGCATAATTGAGGTAATAAATGGAAATAAAATTGGAAAAATAAGAAGAGTGATTTATTCAGGCGCAGGTATGAATTTTAATAATTATATGTGTGTACGTATGTATGTATGTATGAATGTATATATGTATGTATGTACATACGTAAATGTCATTAATACAAAATTGAAATAGAAATTATCAATATAAAAAATGTCATTGAAGTTTGTTTCCATAGAATACAACTTGAAGTTTATGTGAGAGGCACTTCGAACTAAATTTCAAAAAAAAAAAAAAAAATTACTCATTTTTTTTCATTCTGAAGCAATAATTATTGTTATTTTTTTTAATTGCGAAAATAGTATTAATACTTTTCATCTATGGAATTTTATAACGAACCTTATAAGATTAGAAATATAACTCATATTTATAAATTAAATTATATAAAATATTTAAAATTAATTATGAAAGACACCACAAAGGAAAACAATTTTATATTTCCTTCAACAGTGTTTTGATTGTAGACAGAATTATGTAAATTTGGCGATTTTAACGTTTTAAGTTTCTTTCCATTCGTTTTGGCGATTTTTTTTCATTTTATCGTTTTGTCCATTTTTTTTACTTTTTTTCATTTTAGCGATTTTTTAGCTTTTTTCTGTCAATGTGCATTAATGTTTTCATATTTATCGTCTAATACAATAAGTAAAATATATAGTAGTAGGGTCCAAGGTAGATCGATCAGCGGAATTTAAACAGCTGATAACCTTTTCTTTTTTTGGCAGCAATATGGCGGTTTGTGTCTAAAATCTGTAATGTCAAATTGTTGTTTATCTTTAAAATCTTTGTTTATATATTTTGTTTACTTTTGGGTTATTGCGAAGTCGTCCGACCCCAAGTTAGCGTTTATCCGCTGACGGTTTTGATTTTTTCTTTTAATTTGATTTTTTTGGCATATTTCTTAATGAATATTAACAAAAATATGCTATAAGATAAATAACCATTATTAAGTGAAAACTGATTTTATTTGTATTAAAGCTAAATGACTGAATTATTTTTAAATTAAAAACTAAAATTAATTTGTTTTGCTTTTTGCTAATTGTATTGTTAAAGAAAAAATTTAATGAAAAATACAAAATAAAAATTAAATGTGATTTTCAAAAAAAAGTAGGCTTTAACCGATATTATTCGCCCTCTGCTTATTACTTTTTCATTATGTTAAATATCAAATGAGTTTTTGTTTTTTATATACAAATGCGTAAAATGTTAACGTTAAAGCTCACAAGAGATTTCAATGAAAAAACAAAATACATAGAATTTTTTTTGGTATTGTAGTGTTGTCGTTACCTTACTTATTTTACCATGGTAGTGTCATTCCATTTAATAGTGCTAAGACCCTCAAAAAATAAATGTAACGCAGCATAAAAAATATATTTTGAAATAAATTTTAAGCACGATTTTTTTAACTATATTCGGTGTGACTTTCTTCAATAACTCAGAAAATAATGGGAGTCCCAGCACGATTCTTTTTTTTCATAAATTTAAAAATATTATTTTTTGAGATAAGCGACCGCGAAATTTAATTCGCGAATTACCAAACATTCACATTCAACATAAAAGCATGTTTCAGGTGCCATTTTAAGGATAATTTAATTAGGTCTAACTAATTATAAACCTCAATAAACGTTGTAACATACTATTGCTAAAAAAAACTATTCGAATTCCTCAGAATCTTTATATATAGAGTAATTCCATTTTAAATTTAAAGATCTTGACCACTCTGAAATTTTCTCCGTAGCCAGTATACCGATAAGGCTTTCTAGCAAAAAAATATAAAAAAATTAAAGATGGACTTTTTTAAATACACGTCACTAAAGAAAATTTTTATAAAAAAAATATGTTAATAAAAATATTTTCAAAAGTTTCATATGGCATCTTAAAATGCAAGCCTTGACAAATCCACTACAAAAAAATTATTTTGATATCTTTTATATATCAAAAGTTATGGCCATTTAAATAAATATGTTAGTCATCTTGAAAGCTATAACGTTGCCACAGTTCTGAAAATAAAAATGAAAAAAAATTATTTTACATGCCTCTGTATCCTCCTCTAAACATGCATCAAATTTTATCTAAATCAGTAACCAAGGGTCAAAACTTTTAAAATTTAAAATGGAATTACTCTAAAAAAAAAAAAAATTGTTTACAGTTTATTAGAATATAAAGATTTCAATTTTGCATAAATTTTAAAGTTAATACAGATCAAAGTTAATTTAAAAGCGGTTTATATAACTAAATTAAAATTCAAGCAAAAAAGTAATTGATATCATACTTTATTCTTCGAAAAATCGCAAAAATTAAATTTTTTAATAACAGTTAGCTTTTTATTTTCACTTTATAACATTTTTTAAGCTTATAAATCAAGATTACCGGCACTTGACTTTTAAATAATTTTTATAATGATTTGGTAGCATTTTAATGCGTGATAAAAGTAATGTAAAAAATTTTGCCCGCTCGCTCCTAGTTTACGAGTTATGGGCCTTTTAAGTCTTGATACATTTTTCTAAATATCTTTATTAATACATATGTGATTTTATTTATATTAAAACCATTTAAAACTACGTTATAATATCTTTCTAATGACATATAACATGACCATATTCGTTAATTCCTTGAGAGGAAAATTTTATTTATTTTATTTTATTTTTTTAATTTATTTTATTTTTTTGATATACCGGCACTTACAAACAATTTTTTGATTTCTAAAAAAGTTTATTCAGCTAATCCAAATCTTTGACTACGGCCGAATACCGGCTACACAGAAAAACCTTGACAAGAATTTTGTTATATTCTGGATCAATTTTGTTTCATTGCACTTACAATATCAATTTAATACCACGAAATTATAAGAAATGAAATGGTATATCAAATACTTATTTTGACCACTGTATATATTTTGGAAGATATTCGTATTTTTACAAAGACAATGTTAATATTCTTGTAAAATTTCATTAAATTTAAATGATTTGTGGAAGCAGTTGGAAATTTTTCTGTTTGATTATAAACGAAACAATACAAATTGAAATAAATACTTTGAATTTATTATGACAGTTTTTGTAATAGTTCATAAACTATTGCAAGTTCCAGAACGCCACCTACCAAGGGCATAGAAAACATTCTCACCATTAAAATATATTTTTAAAAAAATTTTCAAAATACCATTTTTCTGAGAACTATAAATCACGAGATATAGACAATTTAATGTAGAGAAAAAAGTTACTTTGTACGTTATATTAAAGGTAATTTTATACCTTTAATATAATACATTTCAATGAATCTTGTACCATAAATACTTCGAAAGATATTTCTATTTTTTTGCATACAACGTTGAATTTTTTTTTAGCTATTTTAAACTTTGAAATCGCTATAATTCGCGAACCACAGTCTTTGGCGAGTATAATGATGGTACCAATTATCATCAAATTCGGAAGAGATGAGGAAACCAGCTGATTGGTTTTAAATGGAATCACTCAGTAATAAACAACAACAAAACGAGCAAAAATGTTATATTCGACTTGGCAGATTCTGTTATACCCAGCAACTATAACTTACCACCTTAATTTAAAATTTAACCTTATAAGGGACGCATTGGTGCGCCGATGCATTCAATAAAATATAAATTGGAGTTACGACGGACATAATTTTTTAGTATTTGGCCTATAATTTTTTGATTTTTCTCATTTTCAATTACCAAACAAACCATTTCGTAGAGAAATAGTGAAGCCAATTTTTTATTATTTCATTGAAATCTAAACATAATTTGCTTCCAATTTTAATTCTTAGCGATTTTTGAGGAAGCGAGTAATCTATTTAACTTCTCTTTGTTAGTGAATATTTATAACTCGTTTTGTTTTATCTTTTGTAATAAAATTTACAATATATATGTCTATGTAGAGTGTAAAAATGTGACTATACAACACATAGTGCTGATGATCGCAAAAATTTTGGTTACAGTTCTGTATTTTCTAAACTACTGGAAGGATCGAATTTAATTGAAATGAAATGTAAGAGTTGCAGGATAGGTCTAAGCTTTTAGAAAAATTATCTTGTAGTCAGCCTGTAACAATACGAGATAAGCTACAGGGTGTCAAGGTTGACCACCTCGAGCATGAAAAAGTTTAAAAAAATCCTAACTTCTACAGATCAACAAGATTTAAAAACGTTTTGTCAAGAACTTAATATATAATAATATTATATATTTTATGGTTAAAGATATAATTTTAATATAGTTTTTTATTTAATAATTTATTTCATATTTTCATAAAATATGCACTTCTTTCTACATTTTTGTATCGGAACAACCCAGCAAAAAGTTTGTTTTTCTGGTAAGTTAGCAGACATAAATGGAAACAAAAATAAACTACTTATTTTTTGCCTAAATAACTAATTATTTTTGTTCGAGTTGTCTACAAATTCATGTAGTTATTTTTAGACTCTAGGAATACTTAAAAATATGTACCTAAAAAAATAAAAATTAAAAATAAAATACAAAAAAAAAAAAAAAAAATTCAGATTTGAACTTGAACACAAATTAACCATTCGTTTCTAATGACTAACGTCTTACTCAGTGCACCATCTCGCACTTCATTTTCTAAGTGTCAAAAGCTTTTTTAGCATAAAATATCTTTGTAGACATTTTGTTAAAAAAAAACTAACAGCTTCAGAATGGGGTTGAACCAATAAGCTTTTGGTTGTTAATCCAGCGCTCTAGCTAACTATTGAGTACTTATTTATGTAATATAGAATAGGCAAATAATAATGACGTCTCATTACAAAAATACTACTTTAATAAGTAGTTGCCATTACCGAGAACCAAAAAGCTTTTGCTGGATAGTTTAGCGTCAAATCAGTCTATATATATGTAATTATTAGAGCTATAATTTAGACTTGAAAACTTTCGCGTAACTGTTTTTCTAGCCCTATGAACTTTATTCTTTTTAAATTTCACCATTTTCGACTAATACTGGACGTAGGGTGCAACTCCTAATGAAATGAAAGTTTCTTTATTGTCCTTACTTGAAGCCTTGTCTTTTGACAAGTGTTAAAAAATATATTTTTATTAAATAAACTTTGAGAAAAGTGTGAAAGAATCAGACCAGACATTTTTCGTACTCTATTTTAAAATTTTGATTTTGATAATAGATAAAAAATCGAAATTTTTAAAATTCAAGCGCAAATATATTTTTATCCTTAAGAGATATCACAAGTGAGTAAGCATATTTTACATCTCATCAAATTCTTTACAAAAGTTTTTAAATCTTTGAAATTGAACTTGATTTATAGAAGATACAATTTTTTGAAACCTTTTCATACTTGAGGTAATCAACATTGATACCCTGTAGCATATTATTATAGAGTGACTACATGATTATTCTCTATTTTTTTTACTGAAGCTGTAACTAGCTTGTAGTTAAAGTTAAATGCCAACAATTTTAAAATTTTTAATATAAAAACATAAAAATTCGTACAAAGTCTGACCAGACCCATGTGGTCTGAATGTGTCTGCAGAGATACGTAATTTTATTTATTCTAGTGATGTGATATTAATCATTTATAAAAGGCATAATCCCATATAATGAATTTTTAAAATCTTTGTTTTACTGAATCTATTGCTTTGTTTATACTCAATTAAAAATATTGCAAGATGAAATTTTTCCGCTTAAACGATGTTAATATAGTTAATATTTTATTTGCGAACAATTAACTCCAGAAAACAAATCGTGATTACTGAAACTATTTTCAAATAAAGCGTACGTCATTGCCACTTCTTTTTTTTTAACGTTCAGACAATTTTAGACAATAACAGTTGTATTTTTCCCATTCAGTACAACTATTAAGTGAATATATGTCTTAATACAATCTGCAGTAAAAACAGTAAGTTGATTATGGCCAATCTATTTTTATTTGCAAAAATCTTGCGTAGATTTTTAGCGTTTTGGGAAAAGTATATATGACAAGAACAAATCTCAATTCTTAATTATTTCAATATATTATGTTTAGATTAACTTCTAATATTTTTATATATTTTTATATGGGAAGAAATATAATTATTAAAAAAGAAAAAAATCGTAGAGCAAGCCAATTGTATCGCGATAAAATAATTAATCTGTATTTTATTTCATTTTAAAATTGTACTAAATTGTAATTCTATAAAAAAGGCATTTACTTAGTTCCCTTATTGAGAACAAAATTTAGGTGCTACAGCAAATATGTCCTTTTTTATAAAGTAGCAAAATATACATTTCTCTAGAAATAAATAATAAAAATGCTTCACTATTCATTGGCTTCTTAATACATATTTATAATCTCAAATATTATGCAAATATATTATTGCAATTTGTTCTATGTAGTACTCTTATACGCAAAGATACTCACTGCTGGGCTCACAATAAAATCATTTTTATATTCTAAACTTATCTTTTTTGGTGGTATTAGGAGGCTGTTGCCAAGTCAACCAAATCCAGCCAGAATAACTTAAATAAACTAAAAAAAAAAACACATTTTACCAAGACTATCAAAATTAAAAAAAAATTAAAAATTAAAATTTAAAATTGCAGTTTATTTTATCAAATACCAAAAAGTAAAAATAATGCCGTATAATTTTCTCATAAGTTGTTTAAGTGTTAAAACACAAAGTTTTTTTCTTTTCGTTTCATTTTTGTAGATATATTTTCATTTAATGTTATTGTATTTGTTGTAAAAAGTCTCGTCTAATATGCGCCCACCAAATTATAACAAGTATAGAATATGTCTTCTTTTAATAATAAAATATAAAACCACCTACCTGCACTTTTTTTCGTTTTATTAAAACTCATACTATCACATTCATTTCCATCTAGTCTTTTTTGACTTAAATTCCCTTTAAAGTTTTATCAGCATTTTCTATCATCAAACCACCTTCATATTTTTTTTATTCAACAAATGACCTTCTTTTTTCTTGTCTTTCTCTCTGGGTGTCTCACACTCCTTTTAATATTTGCTTTGATTGCTCTTCTTATCTGGTGTTTTTGGCCTTTCATTCTACATACTTCAGCAGTTGTTGTTATTGTTTAGGTATCGTGTTTTTCATTTTGTTTTGCTCGTGTGCTCCTTCCACCAGAAAGTAATAGCACGTTTTATTAGCACGTGATTTTCCTCAAAAAGCTTAGCATCCACTTGTTTTCTATATATTTGTGCATAGGGAATAAAGCTTTTCAGAATTTTCTTTTCAATTCATTTTGTTTTTCTTTTGAAAATCCGGCTAATAAATGCTGTTGGAAAAAGCTATTTGCTACTTTCACTCCACCCAAAAACAAGAACACAAAATCCAGCAATTTTTTTTTCCAATTTTTCTTTTGGCGTATTTATATGTTTTTGCACATTTATATTATGTTGTGTTTCTTCGGTTGTTGTTGCTATTTTCTACTCTAGTTTTTCTGTGTTAAAGACCCTACTGACACAAAATCTGTTAGTTCGTTTTGAGCTTTCAATGGCTAAACACCGGAAATTGTGTACGATTTCAAGTTAAAACGGCGGTTTTATTTGAAAATTTAAAATAGTTAAATTGATAAAAAAAATCTTCCGTAATTAAAAGGAATATAAATTTTCTTCCATTTAGTTATAACAAATAAAATTTATATTTAATATTATAAATTCTTTTAAAAAAAAGTTTAAAAATAATTTCAATGTAATAGTTGTTAAGCTACATATTTTGAATTCAAAAAGTGTGTTTTTTTGAAAAGTAAATTAAATTAAAAATAAAAAATATTAAAAAAGAAAACGTAATGGAGTGTTATATTTAAATACAAATAATAATAAAAAATCAACTATAAGTAAAAGAAATATACTTTAAATGTTTGGGTGTCATATATTCCATTAAAGTCAGTAACAAAAAATCATGCAAATTTTGTACAGAAACTACGTTATTAGATACATTTCTTAATTTAATTTGTTGGTCATGAAACTAAATGGAATACATATATAATAATGAGATAGTAGCAAAAATGGATAAATTTTCTTCAACACTATAACCTTTCTTAATACCCTTGCTATAATATTAAATTAAAAAAAAAACTGACTGTCAGTATTATCACCCAACAAAACTAAACAATTCGATTTACACTTTATTAAGATTCAAAATATTTCAAAAAAATTTGTCGAAATAATTCTACTAAATTTGACCGAAAGATCGTATTATCTCACGACATCCATTTGCTTCTCGTTGCAATTTAGAGGTGGCAGATGCCTTTTGGAAATATGAAATGAAAATAAAATTTTTAGAAGAGGAGTTATCGGATCCTAGCAAATGTCATCTCCAATATTTTTTAAACGATTGAAGATTTATTGCTTTTGATCATATTTATCAAAACATGTTTGACTAAGCTATTTATTCTCTAATAGATTACGTATTATTTGCATTTGAAACTTTAAGTTTCATACCTCTACAAAATATTGAACCAGTTTCTTTAAAATGTCATGACCAATCTTCATTCGTTAATATAATAATTTCAAAATATTAATGTCGATATAAGACTGTTTCATCATCGCACAGCATAAACATCTGAATCTAGAAACATGAAATTTGTATCGTAGGTTCCTCTCCGAAGAACTATAACAAGTAGTAATTTTTGGAAATTCAAATATTTAGGGGGTAAAAAAGTGTAAAAATTAGTAAAATTGGTAACTTAATATCTTCCGGAGTTTAGGAAAAAATTCCGCATCCTTCTTTATTAACAATATGAGCAGATAGGTGTTTGAAAAGTTAAACATATTTATCTTCTATATTAGATAAAAACTGTATTTTGGTATTTTTGTGGTACCCTATCCTAATCCTGAAAAAATGAATTTTTGGTCGTATAATTATACCATACGTTACCACAGGTGGTAAGGGTACTATGCGTTTGAACTGATGTTTGTAACGCGCAGAAAACATCTTCGGACCACCACCTTAAAGTATACCGTTCGACTCAGAAAAGTACAAAGGCGATGCTTATTGGTAATATTAGATTTTACCTTATTCGAATGTTCTAAAATCATATAATGGGATTTTGCTAACTGCTCTTGGTTCTATTGTTTTTAAATACTCAATAGGAAGTAAAATGTCAAAAAAATATTTAATATTAAACTTTATTTAATATTATTGGCAAAATCGCGCGACTTTTTTTAACTCTATATTATACTATCTGTATAATCAAGTTTCTAGCCCTAAATATGAGATCAATTGCTTTGATAAATTGCGTAATAGATCATACCTTATACATACTATATATTTCATATTTTTCTTTTCTTAATATCGGCTGCCATTATCTGTCGACCAGATGTAGCAAAAAGGTTCGAAATCATATAAAGTTTAGATTCCAATAACGTGTTCAAATATAATTTTTGATCATAACTTAAAAGTGATTTGTCCGATTTTCTTAAGCAATATATAAAGAAAAATGGGAATTCAGTGTTAAAATAAGATTTTTTAATTAACTACAAATAAAATCAGATTCATTTTCCCATCGATATCGCGGATCTGATTTACGATCAATGTGTAAAACTTTTTGTTATAAATTTTTCATAATTTAAAAAATATCTATAAGGAATGTCAAAAATTTTAGAAACTGTTTAAAAGTTACTTAATATGCCTTAAATTTCTAAGTTAGTTTTAAAACAAGGAAAACTATTAATGGATTTTGATTTAAATCTAAAAAATTTAAAAATAATGCGCTGAATCTTTCAAGTACATTTTGATCATTTTAGTTTTGTATAATTTACATCTCAAAACATTAACCAGTCGGAAGACTAGACTTGGGAAATTTGTATGTTGTATAGCTAGTTACCATATTATTAGCTGGTGATAAAAACTGAAACCACAAACTAACGATTTTTCAAATTTTTTTTTTTTGAAAATTAAATTAAATTTAGAGAACAGCATCTGCTGTAAGAGATATATTACGTTGATGTCAAAAAACCAGACATAGGATAGCATCATCACAAACTTTCATATAATTAGCTTAAATATTAGTAAAATATATGTTTTTCGCGACCGGCAACGAGAAATTTTATTGAAATTATCAAAAATATCGCGTAAGCAGAATTTCTTAATAAATGGCAACTCCGAGTCAACTGGACGTTTAATATTTTTCAAATATAAACATTTCATGCACCTTTTAAAATTTTCACTAAATTTTCAGATTTAAGTAAGAATCACCTTAATGGATTAAATTGATAATGTGAAAAAAATGTAAGAAAATTTATTTACACCAAACACATTTCGCTTGCTAACAATAAATGAAAGCAATTTATTTGTTTAGTATTAAAATTTACGGGGCGTCAAAAATTTTAAGGACTTGTAATTGTATGAACCAAAAAAAGATGTTCCTAACCTCAAAACTCATCCTCACATATTTCGCATTATAATTTAAAAATTAAAATAATAAAAGCTATTTTCGATGTAAAACTTATCACTTAGTAAGATATATGTATAGAATTTTGCGAAAGTTCACTTTTTGAAAAAACTAAAATCGAGCTTTTTGTAAGGAGCAGTAAGGTTTAAGCTATTATATTTTTCAAACCAGTACCGATATTCATTTGGTTTTTTTAGCAAAATATCCCAAAATATATCTTTTATTACCCACTATTTTTCGAGATTTTTAATCATTAAAAATTTTTTGCTATTGACGAAATTGTGGAAGAAATAAAATTAAAAATTTTTCTTTTCAGTGCAATTCAATAAATATTAAAAATTCAGTAATAGTTTTGATATGCGCTGATAGAAAATTTCTATTTGTTTAAATTTCTCATATAAACCCATACAATATATCGTCATACATGAGTCATATATGAAAATATTTTCAGATGGGAAATTTTAATTTGAAAATTGCTAAATGTAGATATTCTACCAAAATATATAAATATATAATAAAATAAAAATATTCTTAAAAAACGTATGGTGGTAGGCAATCATTTGTAGGTACAACGTTTTTTGTTGTTTATCTAAAGATAAAAACATTTTAATCTATAAAATTTTTTGTAATACTTTTTATGCTCGTAATATATATACCATTAGATTAGCAGTGATACCAGTAAAAAGTGGGAAAAATCGCTCTGTTTAGTAAAAAAAATCGTTTTTTCACTATTTTCAGAAAAAATGTCCCTCCAATTTTCGCTCCTCCATAACATTATATAAATAAAAAATTAAAATTTTTTACTGATAATACATTGAAGATTTACGTAAATGTAGTTTTTTGTTTGTAATTCAATAAAAAAAAATATACAAATAATATTTTAAACAAAAAACGAGAACGCCAAATATATCCTCTCGGCAAATTAGGATTTCCATCAAAAAGGCAAAATTCGCTCCATCTGACATCAATGATTAGTAAGGAATTTTCTTATAGATGTGTGGACTATAAATTTGATTAAAATCCGTTCAGTATTTTAGAAGTTATAAGCGTTAAAATGTGCTACTAATAGTTATAAAAACTCTAAAATATATTTGTATGAATAAAACAAATAAAAGAGCGTCTCAAATTATTAAACTCTTCTCTATTTTATTTCTCATTTCTCTCAATTCAAAGCTGGGCCATTGTTGTTATTTCTTACAAAAGCAAACTAGAAAATTTCCAATGATATAATAACGGTGAATTAGAGTTTTTTCCATCTTTAATTGTAAGAGAGAAGTTATGAACAAAATCGAAAAGAGTTTAATATTTTGAACTGATTTGTTTATTTTATTTTTCCTGAGTCTTATGCAATGTGAAAAACAAAGTAGAAGTAGAAAAAGTAAACAATCTGTGCTTCTTTCTAAAGAGTTTAAAAGGTGTTTTGTTTTTGTTTTTATACTGTTCCTTAATTATTTTTAGCAAGTGTACATATAATCTAGTATATATATATATATATATATAAACTAAAAATATTATGCGATATTCGTTTCTGCCTACTTTGAATAATGTTAAATATCGTTAGAGAATTGACAGTAAATTAGCGTTTTAAGATTTTGTATGACTTCCATTATGTTGAATTATCGAAAAAAATTGATTCTATTATGTTTTCAAAAAGACTTTAGTTTTAAATTTTATTCCATATGATTCAGAATGCTTTATGATGCGAATAATTTCGCGATTCTTTTGAAATATAATTCAGATTTTTTTCTGTTTGATATTACAGGTCCCATTATATTAAAAAGGCTTTATTCGATTTATTTTTATTCAGAATTTTATTTAACACAAAATATTTCTTTATTATTTTAAACTCAAAATTCATTGAGTTGTAACCAACAGGATAATTTTGCTATTTATTGTTACTGTAACTTATTTAAACTGTCTTATTACTGTTGCTATTATCTTATTAATTCTTTGGTTATAGGCGTACCTAATGAGTATAAACTCAAATTAAAATTTTTGTTACAGTAGGAATAAAAGGCGTTTTATAACAATAAACAGTGATGCATACGAACGATTGCCCATTACTGTTTAATGGTTTTCCATTTTTCTGAGAGCTAATTTTAGCTTTTAGCTTATCATATGTTCTAAAATCCTAAAGTGGATTTTTATTAATTGTTGTGAAAAATCTCATTTTGGTTCCCTATTTTTAATAATCAGTACGTACTGAATATTAACAAAATATTTAGTATTAAACTTTAATTAATAACACGTATAATGTTATATCTCTAATCTCCTAACTAAAGTTGGATTATGCGAAAAAATATGCGACTTATTATATTACTTGCTCTATGTGATCAACTCATTGGCCTTAAATGTGAGGTAAATTGCTTTGATAAATTTGCTTATACTTGCTACATATCGAGGGTTTATATTTAAAAAGCGCTTTCTGCATATTTCTATCTGTTCTTGTGTTTTCTATCAATAGAATCAATTTTGAAAAGAAAATTTAATTCTAACGCATGCATACTTTTGCATTATATATTTATAATTTGAATTATGATCGCATTTTCGTTTTTTTTTTAAATTTTTGAAGATGATCTTACTAACCATCAAACTTCGTTTTTTATCTTTTGATTTGTAAGATATCATATATTTAATAAACAGACATGAAACACTGAAAACCCTTAGCAATATATTAAGATCTAATTAATGAAAAATCATGATAAATTATGATCAAGTATTCACTAGAAATTTTAAATGTTTATCAAACATGACTATATATTCCAACCTGTCGTTTTTTTTTGCATTATACCAAACTTTCTTTCTTTCTTTTCTGTAGAAAATTCATAGTATAATGGTAATCCCAGCAGCTCATAATTTTCATTCAATTATTAAGTAAATTTCATTGAAAAGTTAGAACTGACTACTACACCCTCTAAATTAAGATTATCCGCCGAATATTTCAACTTTTACTCTGCAATTTTAATTCACATCTCCAGATTAATATTCAAGTTTATACTGTTAACACTGACGATACGTAAAATTTACCTAATAACACTTTTTTTATTTGAAATGAAAACATGTAAACTTCTAAAAATTTATGATTTTCTTTTTAATATATGTTTAAAAACACTTTGAATTTCGTACCGATAGGACTCCACACACGAGAGTAATAAGAATTTGAAATAATGTAAAATTTACGTACATTAGTATTCTAGGGTTAAAATTGTTTAAAATATGAAAAATAAGTTTACATCAATTGAGATCTTTTAAGTTGCAAGAAAATTTAAAATCTTTCTTTCAAAAATATTAAGTAATATAAATTTGAATGTCTATTCACTTTTGTTTTCATAAATCAATGTTCTCGAGGGCCTAAAAGTATCACTTAAACTAATGCTAAGTTTGGATATTGTTGCTCGTAAAACAGTAAATTAAAATCTAATAAAGCTTATACTGAAATCAAAAAAGAAATTCCCAATTACTTTAGATAAAGAATTTCAGTGATTCTTAACATAAAATATGATTCGTAGAACAAAAAATATAAATACATATATATTTTTAAAATAGAAATTAAAATCTTCAAATTAATTTCTTACGGATAATTGAATATAAGAAGGTGACATTTTTTTCTTTATCTCCAGCAAAGTCAAATTTATAAACAACGACTGACCTAAATTTTAAATTCAAAAACTAATTTTAAATTTAAAATACAAAATTTATATGTAAAATTTGTTTTAAAAGGCATTTTATATTTAAAAGTTGTTTGTGAATAAGGGGGTGATTTTTATAAAGTGACTTTTAAATATTTAATTTAATTTTTATGCTTCAAAAATAATCTTTAACTTTAATGCGTTCTATTTAAAATACA
Organism: Protocalliphora azurea; assembly: GCA_932274085.1. Classification (NCBI taxonomy): domain Eukaryota; kingdom Metazoa; phylum Arthropoda; class Insecta; order Diptera; family Calliphoridae; genus Protocalliphora; species Protocalliphora azurea. The sequence continues at coordinate 144,873,271 of OW026523.1, forward strand.
TATTTGGATCTTTTTAATGAAACAATTTTTTTTATTATAATTTATAATTGTGGTATCATTTGACGATTTAAAAAAAAAATCTATAAAAAATTTTTTTAAACAAATAAAAAAAGACTAAAATGAAGATATTTAGAATATTTTTATTTAAGTTAAGAAAGTAGATCGCCATAATTTACTCAAATAGATTTTTACTCGAAATTAAAAATTTTAATTAAATCGAACAATTTTTTTAATCTTAATTTGTCTATTAATCGAGCAAACATTATTCGAGTGAATACCCTACTTAATAGTGAAGACAAATGCGTTTATTACACAGTATATTAGTAATTATTTTGCAAAAAAAGGTTATATACCATAAATAACTAATTAAGAAATGTCACAACTAAACTTAATTATAAAATAAACTTGCAAAAAATAAAAAACACAAAAATTCTAAAAAAAGAAAATTATTTTTGTATGAAAAGATCTTTATAAATATTTTTAGTTTTTTTTTAAATAGTGGAACATTTTGTCCCAGAACAATTTATATTGCAATTTTTAGTAAACATACTTTTTATAATACAAGAGGAAAAATATTGAAAGGATAGATTTTTTCAAAAATGCATCCTAAAATTGCATTTGCACTGAGAATACAATTTTGAGTGATAGTATTATTTTTTAATCACTTCATTTTAAGAGGATATATTCGTCTTCTATATATATTTCAAATCATTAAAACCTGTTTGCGGCTTATATAATTATTAGTGTTTAATGTTACACACGTTTTTGATCATGAAAATTGTGAAAAAATTCGCCAGTTTTTTAAAATTAAAATAAATAAATAAATAAATAAATAATAATAATAATAATAATAATAATAATAATAATAATAACAATGTAGAGATTCAAATGACTCCAAAGAATAAGCGTGTGCCTAATATTAACAAAATTTGAAGACACGAGAAACAATTGTGAGCGTTCTTTCACGGAATGATTGAAATAAAATTATAATTGTTCTTCGAAACTGCGATAATTTTTTATTTTTTATAAAATTTTTTATTATAAATTGTTTTAATTTTTTTCATAAAAATTTCTCCATAATTAATTAAATAATAATAATTTACCTAATGAATAAATCTACAAACTTTAAAGTTAAACATTTTTCACTAATTGGAATTTTCTATAAATTTTCATAATTATCAAGTAATTTCAACAAAATATATTTGTTGTTTATTTTGAGCAGAATATAAGTTACACTCTTTAAATGTATTAATTTGCCAATGGCATATATTTGGAATAAAATGTAATTAATTTTTATATGAAAAAAAAAAAAAAAATAAAAAAATATTCTCAGTATGAGTAATAAATGTTTGTAATATTAATAAGTCTTTTTTGAAAATTTATGTACTTATAAGCGAAAATTGCCTAAAGACTATTTTTGCTGAAAACAGAAGATTTAATATAAAATGAATATGCATATATAAAGTACGTATAAACGTATGTGAGAAAGTTTTGAATAAAAAAAACTCTAAGCAAAAGCAAATTAATGTTTGAACACGGAGTAGATATTCCACATAATATTATGTTTAAAGTTTGTATTTGTTTGCAGGAAAGTCTATATAATTATATAAAATCCTTGCTTTAAAAGCTAAAAGTGTAAATACAATTTTGTTAATTTCTCTAATAAGTGTTTTAAAATTAACTAATTCAAATATGATACAAGGAAAACCACTATATCCTAAACTAATGTTTGAAAATTGTGCATTGTATTATTTACAATAAAGTGTCACTAAGTATACTTTATTATTAATTTTGAAACATTTTACTTTTGCAAACAAAACGAAATTGTTTTCTATCTAGTACTTTTTATCTAGTACTATTTACATATTATAATTCTTAGAATTTGATAACATCTTGTGTTTTTTTAATATAAAAAATATATGCTTTTATATAAAAAATATTGTTTAATTTTAAAGTATAAAGGTGACCTTAAAGTATGCTTGAATGTAATACCCTGATAAAGTATGCTTTATATTTTTAATATATTTATTTAAAAAAAAAAAAATGTGATAAATGGATTAAAAATTAGAAAAAAAAAAACAAATGATAATAACTTTTTTATTTATCAACATTTGGACTATGATTAATATAACATTTTTAGTTGATTGATAGCTTTAAATGGTTACAAAATTCTACAAAAGATCCCAAGAGTATTTTTTACAAAAACATTTACTTCAAATTTGTTGAAACGCTTTTCAAGAAGTGTACATTTGAGAAGACATTATATTAGAACGTGTAGCTGAAAATTTATAAAATCAATTGTATAAATAATGTTAACAATTTTTAAATTTATGTCATAAAAAATACACTTTATCACTTAATATTCTTTAAAAATGCAAATATTTCCTAAAAGTATGCTTTACAAATAAACAAACAAAATATGAATTTATGTATTATATCAGTTTATGAGATATTCATATATGATATTCAATTCAGATTTTATACTCTGTATTGTATTTAATATTAGTCTTCGGGATTTCTAATTTTAGCAAAAGAACCATAGCTCTAACAAAAATGTGTTTTTCTGCCTACAAATTATGTAAACAAATTTAAAATTTTTACCAAAGAAAAAACAAAAAATTCTTTAAATAAAATTTTTAAGTCTATTACAAACAAGAAATATTTGAAAATATCATAAATAAATTTAAAGAAATTTATATTTCTTTCGGTATTTACTTAGTGGTATGTTTGAGCCCTAAAGTATGCATAATATTATTTAGAAATACCTTATTCATCTCTGGTATCATTATAATTTGCATTGCGCAAAGAATGTAAAGGAAAGCAAAAAACTCCATATGAAAGGGAAATGACAAAGTAATTCATATTTCCCTGCTCGTCCTTTGACAAGGAGATCTCAACGTACATATATATCTAACTGACTTTATTTGTTTTGAAATTTGATGATATTGTGTGAGTTCTTTTCTTTTTTTATATATTTTTTATTTACTGGCTTCTTTTGCGACTTGTTCTTTTGTTTAGATTTTTATGATGAAGTTGGCTTTTCTTTTTTTCTATATAAATAAAAATTTTCTTTTGAATTCTTTTTTTTTTCTCATTTGTATGCATTTGTGTTGGTGTTTGTGTGGTTTGTGATTTAACTTTATTTACTTAAATTTATTTCGTTGCAAAAATTGAACTTATACTGTCTTTTATCCATTCTGTCTGCCAATAATTGTAAACATTTTTTTATTTTTCTGCCAACTTTGTTTTTTCTTTTTTCGTTTTCTATTCATTCCTAATGATGATGATGGAAAGGCATGTGCACAGGAACAAAAGTTACATTTCATTGCATTTTAAAGTTTTTTCAATTATATTTTAAAGTTTAAAAATTTACTTTTCTTTATTTCATTAGAATTTTTGTACCAAATGTATTTTACATTTTTGTTTTTTCTTTATTTTTTATGAAAAGAATGGGATTGAAAGAACAGATTTATTTTAAATTAACTTTTAGATACCTGATAATACTGTAAGACATGAATTATTTGCAAACATCTGTTATATGATTTAACCCCTAAGAGTACAAAATAAATAAAATTCAAATTTGGATTTAAAGAAAATTAAGTATACAACTTTCAGTTGAGAATAAAGAAATACTAACTGCGATTAGCAGAAGGATTATAAACAATTATTATAGGTATGCAAAATATTAAAAGACTCAATTTGCTTATATACCCTTTTAGAGTTAAGCGAAAAAGTAAAAGAAATTTATGCCAATAAATGTCTGCAGGAAAATTATATGTTTCATTCATGATAAAATAAAATTTGTTTTCTTATATGAATTTGATCATAATAGTATTTTACATATAAAAGCTTATTGTTGCTCCTTAATACACACACACACACACACACCTAAAATTATACTATAAAATATGTGCATACATTAAAGCAAATTGAAAAGAAATTTATGCTTCACTTTAAATTAATTATAATATATTTAAATACTGCAACAGTAAATTGTATCTTAAGAAAACTTTAAATTAACTTTTTCAAATTTGGTTTAATTTTAAATATTCTTACACTTAATTTGTGTTTTTTTTTACTGCTACCATCACTACTTCTAATTATACATTTTAATGAAAACACGTTCTTCTTTCAAATTAAAATTTTTTTTTGAAAGGCTGCATAAAATAAAAATAAATAAAAACTACAACTAGAAATAATAGTGAAAAGAAACTGTCAACTTTTTACAAAAAGAGTGAATATTTTTGTATTGTTTTCACTAAATAGTTTAAATGCTTTTTAGCATTTCTGCAATGTGCCTTTTGTTTTCGCCAACAGCATTTTCATTTCCATTTTCTTCACTATTTCCGTTCTTGAATTGCTTTTGTACTGTTTGTAAATAATAATTTGCAAAAAATTGAACGCTGTAGATATAGAAAATTTCTAACAAAATTTAGAATAATACTTCTTGTAAATTTTTGTTTTAGTATATTTGTCATAGTAGTTTGCAATGGTTGCATTTTTCTTTTTGTGTTCATTGAAACTTTTTCTATTCGAAAAATACTTGTAGGAAATTTCTAAACTATTCTAGAGACCCAAAGAATACTAAAAACGGTAGGTGACCGTGTTTTTTTTTTTTTAACAATAATTAAATATATTGCAAAGAAAACGAGACATTAATTAAAATCGGTACATAAATTTCAGCTCAAAAAAGTGATTTAAAGAAATATGTTTCATGATAAATTGTACATAAATGGACTGATAAACAAATACTGTGCCTCAGAATCCTACCCAGTATATAGTTAAATTTTTTTTAAACAAGTTTCCTTTCTTCTTATTCTTTGACGGATTTATCAATAAGATTAGTTCAATTAAAGTCCTAAATAAATCAGATAACTAACGATATTAGATTTATTAAAATTTTAATTTGGAGACCTTTTCGCGTACTAAAAAAATGTTATTCTGCGCTAAAGAAAAAAAGGAAAACAAATAACAAAAAAAAAAAAAAAAGTTAACCCTTTTTGAAAACATTGTTCTTAGCCGATGTTAATTTTTTAATTAATTCACTTTCAATATTATTATCAACAGAATGATAGCGAAAATTTCGTTTTTCTATGTTGCAAATAAAGGCAACACATTGATGCATTCCTTCTCTTGGACATATCTTTTTCTTTCACCCAATCAAATAGGTCCAAAACTCCAAGGGTATAAATATAGAAAATTTTTGATAAATTTTCGTTTTATAGAAAATTTTCGATAAATTCTCTTTTTATAGAAAATTTTCGATAAATTCTCTTTTTATAGAAAATTTTGGATAAATTCTCTTTTTATAGACAACTTTCGATAAATTCTGTTTTTATAGAAAATTTTCGATAAATTCTCTTTTTATAGAAAATTTTCGATAAATTCTGTTTTTATAGAAAATTTTCGATAAATTCTGTTTTTATAGAAAATTTTCGATAAATTCTGTTTTTATAGAAAATTTTCGATAAATTCTGTTTTTATAGAAAATTTTCGATAAATTCTGTTTTTATAGAAAATTTTCGATAAATTCTGTTTTTATAGAAAATTTTCGATAAATTCTGTTTTTATAGAAAATTTTCGATAAATTCTGTTTTTATAGAAAATTTTCGATAAATTCTGTTTTTATAGAAAATTTTCAATAAATTCTGTTTTTATAGAAAATTTTCGATAAATTTTCTTTTTATAGAAACTTTTCGATAAATTCTCTGTTTACAAAAAATTTCAATAAATTCACTTTTTATAAAAATTTTTCGATAAATTCTCCTTTTATAGAAAATTTTCGATAAATTCTCTGTTTACAAAAAATTTCAATAAATTCTCTTTTTTAGAAAATTGTCTATAAATTCTGTTTTTATAGAAAATTTTCGATAAATTCTTTTTTTATAGAAAATTTTCAATAAATTCTGTTTTTATAGCAAATTTTCAATAAATTCTGTTTTTATAGAAAATTTTCGATAAATTCTCTTTTTACAAAAAAATTCAATAAATTCTCTTTTTATAGAAAATTTTCAATAAATTCTGTTTTTATAGCAAATTTTCAATAAATTCTGTTTTTATAGAAAATTTTCGATAAATTCTCTGTTTAAAAAAAAAATTCAATAAATTCTCTTTTTATAGAAAATTTTCAATAAATTCTGTTTTTATAGAAAATTTTCAATAAATTCTGTTTTTATAGAAAATTTTCGATAAATTTTCTTTTTATAGAAAATTTTCGATAAATTCTCTTTTTACAAAAAAATTTCAATAAATTCTCTTTTTATAGAAAATTTTCAATAAATTCTGTTTTTATAGAAAATTTTCGATAAATTCTGTTTTTATAGAAAATTTTCAATAAATTCTGTTTTTATAGAAAATTTTCAATAAATTCTCCTTTTATAGAAAATTTTCGATAAATTCTCTGTTTACAAAAAATTTCAATAAATTCTCTTTTTTAGAAAATTGTCTATAAATTCTGTTTTTATAGAAAATTTTCGATAAATTCTCTTTTTATAGAAAATTTTCAATAAATTCTGTTTTTATAGCAAATTTTCAATAAATTCTGTTTTTATAGAAAATTTTCGATAAATTCTCTTTTTACAAAAAAATTCAATAAATTCTCTTTTTATAGAAAATTTTCAATAAATTCTGTTTTTATAGCAAATTTTCAATAAATTCTGTTTTTATAGAAAATTTTCGATAAATTCTGTTTTTATAGAAAATTTTCGATAAATTCTCTTTTTACAAAAAAATTTCAATAAATTCTCTTTTTATAGAAAATTTTCAATAAATTCTGTTTTTATAGAAAATTTTCGATAAATTTTCTTTTTATAGAAACTTTTCGATAAATTCTCTGTTTACAAAAAATTTCAATAAATTCACTTTTTATAAAAATTTTTCGATAAATGCTCCTTTTATAGAAAATTTTCGATAAATTCTCTGTTTACAAAAAATTTCAATAAATTCTCTTTTTTAGAAAATTGTCTATAAATTCTGTTTTTATAGAAAATTTTCGATAAATTCTTTTTTTATAGAAAATTTTCAATAAATTCTGTTTTTATAGCAAATTTTCAATAAATTCTGTTTTTATAGAAAATTTTCGATAAATTCTCTTTTTACAAAAAAATTCAATAAATTCTCTTTTTATAGAAAATTTTCAATAAATTCTGTTTTTATAGAAAATTTTCAATAAATTCTCCTTTTATAGAAAATTTTCGATAAATTCTCTGTTTACAAAAAAATTCAATAAATTCTCTTTTTATAGAAAATTTTCAATAAATTCTGTTTTTATAGAAAATTTTCGATAAATTCTCTTTTTATAGAAAATTTTCAATAAATTCTGTTTTTATAGCAAATTTTCAATAAATTCTGTTTTTATAGAAAATTTTCGATAAATTCTTTTTTTACAAAAAAATTCAATAAATTCTCTTTTTATAGAAAATTTTCAATAAATTCTGTTTTTATAGCAAATTTTCAATAAATTCTGTTTTTATAGAAAATTTTCGATAAATTCTCTGTTTAAAAAAAAAATTCAATAAATTCTCTTTTTATAGAAAATTTTCAATAAATTCTGTTTTTATAGAAAATTTTCAATAAATTCTGTTTTTATAGAAAATTTTCGATAAATTCTGTTTTTATAGAAAATTTTCGATAAATTCTCTTTTTACAAAAAAATTTCAATAAATTCTCTTTTTATAGAAAATTTTCAATAAATTCTGTTTTTATAGAAAATTTTCGATAAATTTTCTTTTTATAGAAACTTTTCGATAAATTCTCTGTTTACAAAAAATTTCAATAAATTCACTTTTTATAAAAATTTTTCGATAAATTCTCCTTTTATAGAAAATTTTCGATAAATTCTCTGTTTACAAAAAATTTCAATAAATTCTCTTTTTTAGAAAATTGTCTATAAATTCTGTTTTTATAGAAAATTTTCGATAAATTCTTTTTTTATAGAAAATTTTCAATAAATTCTGTTTTTATAGCAAATTTTCAATAAATTCTGTTTTTATAGAAAATTTTCGATAAATTCTCTTTTTACAAAAAAATTCAATAAATTCTCTTTTTATAGAAAATTTTCAATAAATTCTGTTTTTATAGCAAATTTTCAATAAATTCTGTTTTTATAGAAAATTTTCGATAAATTCTCTGTTTAAAAAAAAATTCAATAAATTCTCTTTTTATAGAAAATTTTCAATAAATTCTGTTTTTATAGCAAATTTTCAATAAATTCTGTTTTTATAGAAAATTTTCGATAAATTCTTTTTTTATAGAAAATTTTCAATAAATTCTGTTTTTATAGCAAATTTTCAATAAATTCTGTTTTTATAGAAAATTTTCGATAAATTCTCTTTTTACAAAAAAATTCAATAAATTCTCTTTTTATAGAAAATTTTCAATAAATTCTGTTTTTATAGCAAATTTTCAATAAATTCTGTTTTTATAGAAAATTTTCAATAAATTCCGTTTTTATAGAAAATTTTCAATAAATTCTGTTTTTATAGAAAATTTTCAATAAATTCTCTTTTTATAGAAAATTTTCGATAAATTCTGTTTTTATAGAAAATTTTCGATAAATTCTGTTTTTATAGAAAATTTTCGATAAATTCTGTTTTTATAGAAAGTTTTCGATAAATTCTCTTTTTATAGAAAGTTTTCGATAAATTCTCTTTTTATAGAAAGTTTTCGATAAATTATCTTTTTATAGAAAGTTTTCGATAAATTATCTTTTTATAGAAAGTTTTCGATAAATTCTCTTTTTATAGAAAATTTTCGATAAATTTTCTTTTTATAGAAAATTTTCGATAAATTTTCTTTTTATAGAAAATTTTCGATAAATTTTCTTTTTATAGAAAACTTACAAAAAGTTCTCTTTATGTAGAAAGTTTTCAATAGATTTTCTTTTAAATAAATTTTAATAAATTATCTTTTTATAAAAAAACTTCGATAACTTTTTAAGATAATTTTTACGTTTGTAGGACATTTTCTATTAATTTAAAATTTTGTTTTTAAAGTTCCGGTGAAATATTTTTTATATTTTCCTCTGGTCACTCTAGGGTTAAAACAAGCTTTTAGGAAGATAACAAAATTTCTAGTAGTTAAACTAATTAAATGTCATTGACCATAAAATGGAGAAAATTAAAAAAAGTATTCAAACTTTCTCTTTGGCAAGATAAATAACAAGACAAAAAAAAAAAAAAAAAAAATATACAAAAATTCTTATAGGGAATATTCTCATAGAAAATAAAGCAAAAACAAGTAGGAAATATATAGTTGGTCCAGATCGACCACATGATGCCCTAATCCATTGTGCATGTGCTCCAAATTAGGGTCTTATATTACAGCTGTGGCCAATTGTGAACAAATACTAGCATTTATGTACTTTAGGGAGATTTCCGAAAATGGGCTTTATGTGGGAGCTCCTCATAAAATCTTATACTGTAATATCTTATATCTACTTATACAAAATATTTGTATGGGATTTCTGCACGTTGAATTGATTTTCGGAAGAGGGTTTTGTATGGTAGCTGTGGTCAATTATGGACCGACCTTCATGAAATTTGACATAAAGATACGTATACTAAGTTTCTTTGCACCGAATTTCATTAAAATATTGCTATATTTAAGGTATGACCGTTAAACTCCTACTTTGAGGGAACTTTTTTATGGGGGCTAGGTGAAATAATAGACCAATCATAATCAATTTCAACAGATTTCGTCCTTAAATAAAATTAATTATACATGTCAAATTTCATTGAGATATTTTTAAAGTTGCGACCTGTACTTTATTCGCAAAGTTTACATGAACATACAGCCAATAGACGAACATCGTTAAATCGACTCAAGTCGAATGGTGTATTTTAAGGTGAGGATCCAAAGATTTTTTCTGTGTGCTACAAACATCAGTACAAATGCATAATACTTCAACTACGTAGTGCGGTTTAGTGTATAAATGATGTTCAAAACATAAAGTAAAACCAAGTGTGTCTGTCAAATTTAATTGACCTACATTGCCAAAAAATTAACCATAAACCACCGGCAAATCCCAAGCGCAACAGCAACAACAAAAAGCTGCATCAGCCAGTATACAACAACTATAGAGTGTGACAACAGTTTTCCGTAAAAATTTTAAAAAAGTTTTATATTTTTATTCTTTATTTTTTTAATGTTGCATATAATTTCCATAATAAGTAGGAAGAATAAAGAGATTCTTGGAAATTGAGAAAAAGAGATGTTATAAATATTCTCCTGCAAAATAATAAAGATAATAGTATGACAATTTTTGTGTGTGTGTGTGTCAGCTTCTTCTCTTTAATATGGTTGTATAATAAAAAGGATGTGAAAAACACGACTTGATATTTTTACGTGCTTAAGTAGAAGAAAAACTGACTATAATGTGAAATGTGTACTATTTAGTTTTTCACCATTATTGTGTATTTGTTTTTCTTGGGAAACTTTGATAGTGTTTGTTTTTTTTTTTGACAGTGAACTAACCCATTAAGAAAAGTACGAAATATATATTTTTTTAATTTAAAAATATTGTGAAGATTTTAAGAATATAAAATTTATAATAATTAACAAATAAAACAATAAATTTTATTTGTAAAGATGTCGTTTTCTCAATGGTAGAAAATGTAAATTAGATAAATATTACTTATACCACCTTCTGTCCTTATATTTAATTTTGTCAAATGGAATATGAGTAATTTTATTCTGCTCCACTAACCCCCTAAGAATGCTTAAACATAAGCTAGAAAAATTGAATTTAGAATTAAAGATTTCTATTACGAAGTGAGGGGGGGGGGGGGGGGGGAGAATTGTTATGGTGGTTCTAGATCATGAATAAAACAAAAATTTTACTTTTTAATAAAAATATGAGTAGAGACTTACGAAACCCTTTTTTGGAAGCAAGGCAGTTTCCATAGGTAAGGTAGTGGCATAAAATCAATTAAAGTATGTATGGTCTCCAAAAGGGTTAATAGTGTTGAGCTGATTATAGAAAAAAAAAACAAACAAACCAAAACATCATTATCATGTTGCTTGGTTTTGTTTTACTTCTAGTAAATTTATGCAGAAAACAAGCAGCAACTAAAGAGTGAAATGAAATAGTATGTTGGAAATACAAAACCGTGGAAATATTTACTATGTACAAGTATTCTGTTAAAACATGATTAAATAGTTTTGTAGTTTTTCTAGCACTTCAAAGTAATTTTTACTTTGGCTTAAGAAAAATGAGAGCTGTTTGAAATTTAAACTTAAAATAAGCTTATTAAAAATGTAAGCAATAGTTTGTAATGTTTTAGTAATAAATTACTTTTAATTTCTTATGAATTTTAAGTAAACATTTAACCAAGATTAATGTATGACTTTGACACTTGTTAAAGGCAATAAAGACATGAAATTTAGTTTAAAATTCGTTTGTACTTAACGTTAGTTAAATCGTAAACAACTCAGAAGATTAAAGAAAGCTGACTAAATAAAAAATGTATCTAAGTGCTCTTTATATTATTTGACAATATTGCACTTTATTTTTTATTTGATAACGACCTCTTTAGTAGCTATAAAATACTTAAAATTTTAGTAAACATTTCTTAGATTTTAGGTACTTCTTTAGTTTCATGATTATAATGTTTTAATGTTTTTATTTACGCTCTTTATTTGACTTTTTAATTTTTTTTAATTTTTCCTTAAAGCTAGATAATTTTATGGTACTTCACTAGCACTTACATACGTATATATATATATATATATCGCTCATTTGGTGCAACAATGTCATAACTAATAAAAACGTAAATTTCGATTTCACATCTAATGCATAGTAAATAGTGTGTTTGATTAACAAAGTCTTGTATATTTCATGCAAGATCGCGATAAAAGCATTTTGTCCAAGTTTCATAATTTATTTTATATACCTTGTAATAACGTATCATTTTATTTGTGCCTTTGCTATTGTATAGCCAATATCGTAATGTTGAAAGTGATAAAATTTCAGCATAATATTATTTTCATTCAAATTTTTTAAAAAATATATCAACTTAAAAATTAAAAATGTGTCTCCTGAAAATATATATTTTTTGAATTATGACGTTCTTGCTGCGATATGTAAATTGACACTTTAACACACATTTGTGCATTAAAATGTCTATATTTAATTTCCTTTTTAATGTGGCAATGAAAAATATTGCAAAATATTAAAGAGATTTTGCAAATGAGAAAAAGTGTTTTGGTAACATTCTGCAACAGTCATTTGCACACATAAAGAAAATCGATATAGGCATAAAACTAGAGACCATATATAGTAAAATTTCTTCCTGGATATCAAATTTCCTCTCAAAAGGTCTTGAAAGTTTGGAAGAATACACATTAAAAAAATAAAAAAATAAAAATAATAACAAAAATATAATAATAAAATACTTACAAATATTATATTAACTTTATATTGATGTTAAATAAAAGCTAAGAATCTATGCAATATAACATGCGTTTAAATGCTGCAGCACAAATAGTTAAGAAAATATCCGTTTCAAAATGTTACCCTTTAATATTTATTTTCAAATATATATCACGCTGCAACAGTAATTTTAGCACGTGTAAAAATAGATATATGAATGAAACTAGAGACACTACATGGTAAAATTTTATACTCAGTATTTTTCCAGGATGTCAAATGTTAAGAAAATTTACATTTGAAAATATTGCTCTTAAATATTTATTTTTAAAAAATATCAAATATGCAACATTTAAATAAAAACACTTATTAGATTGGAGGGATTTTGAGCTCTTATTTGATACCCATATTGGGTTGATATAGTCTTTGTAAATATTTGTTTTCATGTGTGAAACAATTTTTTACAAATTTTGTAATTGATAGACATCAAAACTACAATAAATATCTAGATTTTATTAAAAAGTCCACAATCTAATCCCATACAGGCCCACACCGTAAAATGAAATAAATAAATTATATTTCTGGGTTATTAACTTTTTGGATCTGTTTATCTTAATGATTTTACTAACTAAATTACGTAGTAGCTTTATCTCAATGGCGTGCAGTCCCTGCTAAATCTTGTAATTATTGCCAATATTATAATGAAAGAGAAACTCTAAAGCTTAATTTCGTCATCGACATCACTTCGCAATATTAATTCTTTTCTACTTTATTATAAAGAATATTATTATTTTTAGTTTTGAAAATAAAATTCTCAAAATTTGCATCATTTTTGATAAAATAATTTGTGTGGGAAAAAATTCAACTTAAAATTTATTTTATTTCTATAAAATTCTTAAATTGTGATTAATTGTTTGTGTGTATGTGCTTCAAGTTAAAATATAAAATCTATTTCTAACCAAATAAAATTTCAAAGAAATCTTAAATGAAATAAAAACAAATTTTCAAATAAATTAAAACAAATTAAAAAAATAAAGTAAACAAAAATATATACAAAAAACGTGATAAAATTACAAATAAAATATCAAAGTCGAAAGAACAACTAAAAATACAACAACAACTTGTAATATTAATGGATATATTGCCAACACAATAACAGATGGTTGCCAGTGGAATTTAAGCAAGATAAAGATAAAATAAAAAAAAAACAAATTAAATTACGTGTTGTTGTCAACAAGAAAGAAAGGAAACGGAAATAAAATTACCAAAGGAAATAACAACTACAATAACAATACTGTTGTAATACTGAAGTAATGCACCCGTTGTGTCCGAAAACAACAATAGTAAAATAAATAAAAAAAACGTTGTTACAAAAAAAAAAAAAAAAACTAATTACACTTAAATAAAATATAAAATGTTGTTAAAGTGTTAAAAAAATAATAATAAATAAAATAAATGGCAAAAATGTACCTGAGTTCTCTATTACAAACATATAAAAACCAGCTTCTTGCTCTTACTAATCAGAAGCAAATAAAACTATAAAAAGTTTTGTACTATTCAGTCAAGCTGTTGTTAAAAAAGTTTTTAAACAAAAAAGAAAAAAATTCCAACTAAAAATATATAAAAAACACTTAAAGCAATAAAATTGTTTATTATTTATTAAAAGTTGTAACAGCAACAACTGTATATTTTTTTAAATTTTATTGGGAGAAAATTTTAAATTTTTCTTACTCAAAATGAATGCAGCACAGAGTGGTGGTGCTGGTGGTGGCGGTGGTGTGGGTAAAAAAGGCTCACAAATGGAGGTAAAAATGAATAAATTTTAAAAGTTGTATTTGACAGAATGCTTGATTTTTTTTTTTTTGTTATCCCAGAATTTAAGATTTATTTTGTTTCTTTAACCACTTTTGATAATTTTATGATGGTAATAATGATATTTATCTTAAATATTAAAATAATTAAAATAATTTAATGCTTTGTTAAACAAAAATAATATAAACATTGAGTAAATGAAAAAGTTGGGGACAGTAATGGTAAAGAAAATATAAACGTTTTATAATGAGAATCGAATAATTTTTATTCGTGCTTTTCCTTTCCATATCAGAAAGAGTAAAGTTTATATAACCATTAATTATTTTTTATTACTAAAAATTTGAAAATTACAGAAAATAATTTGTATCATTAAATAAGATTTTCAAATAACATTTTTTTATTATTTTTAATAATGTTTGGACCTCCTAACATAAAAATTCTTCATTGTTGTGCTCAAGAGAATCGATAAGAATAAGCAAGACTGCATAATCAACTCTTTTCCATTTCAACCCTTATTTAGAGAAGTATAAACGATTGAAATAAATTTGAAGGAATTTTTGTACAACATACCGATGTTTGGTAAGAAACTCAAAGGATCATAAATGAGCTCCCATTTTTCTATTCAAAAGTTTATGTATCGATTATAGATTTTTTGGATTTTTGTTAAAATGTACATTGGATTTAAGGGAAATGATTTAAATGCTTAATAATGCACCTACATCCGTTTGTATGTTTATTTTTGAGATGATTTAATCAAATCTTATAACATTCTTTTGACCCTATTTATGTTAGTTGAGGGTGTACATCATTGTTGCACCAGAGAATCTGTTATTAAAGCTCAATAATTCCTAAGCGCCAACTATTCCTTATACCCACATATCGAAGTGTTCATCTAAGATCCTAAAAGTATATATATGTATATATTGAAATGAGCAAAATCTGTTGATAAAAAAAAAGTTATGGGCTAAATATTAGAAAACTTTGTGTTCACCGAACTATGTACTTTTCTATTTGGGGGTGTGAGTGTTCAAAAATAAGTAGACAAATTAAAAATCAGTGTTTGAATGATTTAAAGTTTAACATTGATCTTGATGTAAAATATGCTCAGTTTTTTAAATCTGCTTTTGGTTTTATTGTATCTATTTTCGCTACGAAGATATTTGGTTTTGAAATCAGCAAATTTTAATCAGAATAAAAAAACAAAAAAATTTTGATAAAATAAATATTTAATATTTCAGGACACATGGTTTTTAAACGATGTACATTTAATTTTTTTATTCTTTTATTTGAATAATAAGTTCATTATTTATTAAGCGCAACTTTAATTTTTAATTTTTAGGAATTTCAACATATAAATTTTTTTTACAAAATTTTTTGCATTCTGGTGAATATGGTCAAGCTTTTAAATATTTTCCTATAAACCAGCAAAAAATTCGACTTATACTGGCTGCTAGTACATTATTCCATATATTATTTAGCTGCAAGGAATTGCAAGAAAAAAACTTATTGTTTTGTATTTTATAAAACAAAATTATAATTTAACTTTCCTTAAGGGAAGGAAAAGGAACCTCTTAATGCTTCATAAAAAACTACATAAAATAAAAAAGATAACCGAAACACAAATATGTCCATGTGTTAAAATTGTGGTTAATATGAATTTTCTGACTAAATACCTCAAGTTGACATACTGGTAGTTATTTCATTTAAATAAAATATTTATTTCTATTTGAATAAAAATATGAAATTTGTATGAAGATATTTTATTTAGTAGAATACTTTTGTTAAATAAATCAGAAACAAATTAATAATATGAAAATTAATTTATGTGTGGGGGACATAATAGCGAACAATATTTAGTTCCTTCCTACGTTATTTGATAACTAAGTGATATTTTAAATATGTCCGTTCGGACGTCAATCTGGAGTTTAAATATTTGATATCAATACGCGTTAGCATTGTCCATACTGAGTCAATTATAGATATAGTGTTTCAATTGTCTGATCTATAGGTTTAAAAATTCAAAAGCCTTGAATGACTTGTAATGAAATACGCATATTGTATTATGTGCGATAGCTAATTTTATACACAATAAGATAAAAAAGTCGCGAACAAAAGAGTTAACCCGTACAAAAGTTTTTAAATTTTAATCACTCATACCCCAAAAATTACGCTATGCGTCGTAATACAATAACGAAATTTTATGGAAATTGCTCAAGAGTTGATATAAACGTGGAAACTAAAAATGGCGTGATCTGCCCACCTCCCATATAAGGTGAAATTTTAAATTAGTTTGGCACAACAAGTTATAGATGGCGGGTGTATGAATCCGGCAAAGCTGAATATATCATTGTGACTTGTTTTTTTTTTAGATGGAGGAAAATTTATTTAAAATACCTGTTTGTAAATTATAAATTATTGCTCTTTTTCTCAAAATGTTTAATATCTTGTTTTTTCTTTTTTTTTTCTTTTTAGGTAAGTCAAATTTGTGTAATACCTATAAGGATGATAAAATAATAAATAGTTACAAAGTTCTATATAGTGTAAGTTCGTTTTATTTGATTTTAAATATATTTAAATTTATCTATACATTAAGTGTTTTGTTTAATTACTACTAAAAAATAAAACTCTTATTTTCCTAATTCTTAATATTACATCTTTCACATCTAATACATAACTGTTATATGCTGCCTTAAGAATTTTTTTTTTTCATTTTTATTTCCTATTTTCATTTTAACTATAACTTCACCCACTAATTTGAAAACTTTTAATTAAAATTTCTGTTTTATTTTAATTTAGAAACCCCTTCATTTGTAGTCATTTTAAGAAATTTACACTTGAGACTAATAAAAAAAATTCTTCAATTTAAAAATTAAATTAAAACAAAATAGACTAAGAAAAATTAGAAAAGAAAATAACTTCCAATGAATTTCTAGTCTTAATATGATACAGAGTAAAAATAAAAGAAAACAGTGGAATAATTCGCTAAGAAATGCAAGAAAATTAAAACATGTTTTATATGCCAGACCATGACTATGAATAAATGATTTTATTTTCTTATTGATTAAAAATAACAAAGAAATATTTGAAATTATAACGAAACTTATTTTCTTAAAGCAAAATAAAAAAGCCGTAAAAGTGTTTTCACTTTATTATTAAAATACCAGCGAAAAAAATATCTAAACCTCTATTTGTTTTTTTTTTTTCAATTTTTGTCAATTGTGAAGAGGAATGATTTTAACAAACACCAAATTAATTGTTGCTCAGAGAACGAAGAAGTCCCTTTTTTTTATTGAAATTGAGTGATTTTTATTTTTAATTTTTTTACTTTAACAACTTTTTTTTGCAACTCATTAGCTAAGAAAAGGTGTAATAAAAAAATGTTGAAAGTCAAAGAACAAAAAATTTTGTGTTTAAACGGAGTCTTTTAATAACGCTGATCGCCAAAAAAATATTTTTCTGTACTACTTTAAACATAAATAGGTGAAATGGATGGAATATGATATGTTGAACATGAATCTTCTTTCAGTTTTTTTTCTATCAGGTCCTGATTTTTTTTGTGGGTATGTCGTGTATTTTTCCCTTAAAAAGGCAATTACACCATAACTCAAGAACTGTTTGTACGATTTAGATAAATGGAACACCAAAAGATGCAAATCAAAATTGTCTTCAAGTTATTTTTAAATTATTTTTTTATCTGCTCAATTGTTTTGGAGCTATTCGGAAATAAGTGTCGGGAAAATTATTTCTTCGTGTAAAATTGAAGAATTCTTTTCTTGAACAGTTCTTTTAAGAAATGAAAAAAGATGTTCAGTTTATTTTCTCCTTTATCATAAAGTTGGTTATTTTTCGAATAAAATTAGCTCTGCATCATTGAAATTGATGCACAAATCTTGATGTTATGCACAATTAAGTAAAAATAGTCATATATACTTACAATTAAGTGAAGACACATTTGTTACACTAATGGGCAAAAAAAAAAAAATGTAATAATAAAATAAAATAATACGTGATAGAAAAAAAATTAAAACAAATTCTTGTTTAGCATCTGGTCCACCTATTTTTCTTTAAAGAGGAAAAAAAACATTTTTTTTCCCACCATTGTGTCGACTTAATTATAGGGACCCAGCAAAAACTTTGCTTTCCTGGTAAGCCTGCAGGTATAATTGGAAACAAAAATTATCCACAAATTCATGTAGTGAGATTTGAACTTGGACACAAATTAACCATTCGCTTTTAATAACTAACGTCTTATTCAGTACACCATCTCGCACCAAATTTTCTAAGTGTCAAAAACTTATTTTTAGTATAAAATATCGTTTTAGATATTTCGTTATAAAAAAAAAATAAGAGCATCATAATGAGGTTGAACCTCTAGTCAACTCATCCACGTGATTACAATCTTACCGTATTATTATATTATTGGGTACTTATTTATGTAATACATAGTAGCCAAAAAATAATGACGCCTCATTACCGAGAAACTACTTTAAAAAGTAGTTTGCGATTACCGGAAAAAGTTTTTGCTGGGTATGCATGAATATTTTCATTTAATTGTGAATTTAATCAAGATTTGTGCATCAATATTGATGACACGTGATTTATTTTATTTGTCAAGTAACCAATTTTATGAACTTAAAAAAAATCTTCAATTTTTTCTTGAGTTGTGGTGAAATATACTTGGGTAAATTCCTCACTAAGGGGGGAATATTAGACATGCTCATATAAAAATTCAGACCTGATAGAAAAAAGCTGAAATAAGATTCGTGTTCAACGCCATCTATTTCACTTATTCCCCTTCCCCTTTTGAGGGAGGAGTTTTCTGTCGACCAGTGTAATTAAGTTTTTTTTATGTGAAATATTTTAAGCAGCCTTTAAATTTGTTTTGTTATATTGTACTTAATGTAAAATTGTTTACTACATAGTATCCAAAAAAATATAAATAATAATAAATTTATTTCCAATAAGATATGTTTATCTACAGAAATTCTGGATAAAGGATGAAATATTAGAATCCAAAGTTGTTTGGTACTTTTATAAATACATTTTTTATTTCTTCCTCTCGATTAGACTTTTCTTTTATCTAGTCCTTTATTTTAAATAAAAATTATTTAATATTCTAAATTTAAATTTTGAATTGCTCTTTAAACACACCTTAAGTACCTACCTTTCTATTTACCTTCCTTTCCTTAAACTTGAAAATTTTAATTTCCTTTTGGTATTTTAGATTTTTTCCTCGCATTCAATTGTTGTTTTGTTTGCATTTGTAATTGTTTCCTTTTGAAAATATTCAAATACTTCTTTGCATTTTCCAATGTTTTACCTTCGAAATGTATTTGTTCGAATTTTATTTCCATAGATTATTATCGTTGTCGTAGAATGAGCAACATTTGAACATACACACTTAAATAATTTCAAAGATAAATGACAAATACTTAAGACTTCAATTTGTGGATATAAAAAATGTAAATAAATTTTATGAAGAGTGAAAAAATAAAAAAACGAAAAAATGTAAATTTATAGAACGTATAAAACTATTTGTTAAATGTGGCAGTAATGTGAATAAAAATGTGAAGAAATAATGATTTATTGCAGAAAAATAAAAGGAAAATGAAAGAACAAAAGCAATTGTAAAAACTTAGAATAAAGAAAAAATTGAAATTTTTTGGCGCCTTTAAAATACAGGGATTTTGCATTCTTTCTATAGACAGGCATTTCACTTTATCTTCTTGCGAAATTTTTCACAATCAGACAATCTAAATAGGTATTATAAAATTAACTGCTAATATAAATAGAGATGTTATTAAGTTGGAAATTTAAGTGATAACTTAATTCAAAATTATCTTAATATTTTAATATATTTGCAACAATATCGCTTAAATACATTCCCCACAGTATTCATACAATTATATTAAATTACATTATTAGTTTACATAGGTATTTACTATTCTTCTTAAACTTAATATAAATTGTTTCTGTTCTTATCTGATTTAAAAATAAATACTCGTACATGTTATGTGGTTAGATTATAATTTGTTCTGGTTGTTAAATTCCTTGATGTGTGTGAAAGATAAAAGAAAATTAAACAGTTGGAAACAAAAGTATCTCAAAAATGTTTCTATTAATTTAAAAAGAAAATCAAATTAAATATTTCAAACTGAATAGATTTTATTTTTTTCTTTCGATAATATATTTAAAATAAATTTTTATTCCCTATATGTCTCCAACACACTTGGCAAAAAAACAAATTGTCACCTAAAATGCATAAGACCGTAACCATTGAAAAATCAAATGTAGATTTTTTATTAAATTATTATGTACTGACGCAAACTACAACTGCAAAAAAAATTTCATATTCATATCTTCAAAAATTATATCAATATTAAGAAAATTCAAAAGGCCGTAACATCCATCAACTTCATAAACGAAATAGTTGTAACATTTTTTACAGTTAAGAAAAATTCAGTTTGAATAGCGTTTTATGTTTTATCTATTTTTATTTTAAGTGAGCGATGAAATTTTAAAGCAAAAAATTAAAAATTGTGGTTAAAGTATTTGACATTTTCATAATGTTTTTTGCTTCTGCTATAAAAAATTTAAAAGTGTGGTTACAGCCTTTTGCATTTTAGGTGACGAAATAGTCAAGATAAAGCTGTTGTTTGCTACAAGTTATTTTCATTCTTCGTATTTTCCTTCTTTCATCCTTACGCGTTTTATTTTATTCTTGTGCCATTTTGTGGAATGAAAAATTAGAGAGAATTCTTTATTGCGTGTTTATGTCGAGGGAACTCATCCAAAAATTTCTCAATATTTTTGTAGTCTGAACTTTAAGTGATACAAGACTAAATGACACGTTTAAGTATATAAAAATACACAAACTCATCACTAAACTAAATAGGTTTTGCAAAAAAAAAAAAAAAAAAAAAAATAGAATTTAAGTAGAATTCTATAATATTGTTATGAATTTCATGCGCCCTTTAAAAAAGCATTATGACTAGAGGGCGGATTTTCATGCATTTATTGTTTTAAAATAATCTCCCTAAATATGTTTATAAAAATTTTAAATATGCACAATAAATTTTAAAACTATGCACTTAAGTAAATTAAATTTTAAAAACATATTTTAGTGGATTATTTAAAAACAATAAATGTATGAAAATCCGCCCTCTAATCATAACTATTTCTATTAGTGTAATTTTTCTTTTTCATAGTTTTTTTCCTATAAAACCCTACCGTACATACCCAAAAATTAACGTTAGTCAATAACCGATGTACTCGGGTACCTTAGTGTGCTTTTCGTTGATTTTGTACAACAAATTTATAATTTTCTGTAATTGTTTATTAAGATTATGTAATTAGTTATAAAACTAAAAGCAAACTGGTAAATAAACATAGAAGAAACATGTTTGTGTATGTTAACGATGTCCGTCCGATCATAGTAAACTTTTAATGAAGATGCAAGTCGTAATTTTTAAGATAAATGAATGAAATTTGACTCTATAAGATGCAGGAACGAACTTTGTACAAATTAGCTGATAATGGTTACATTTCATCGACACTCATAAATTTTTTAAATATTACATATTTCAGTAAATATAAAAACTAAAAAATTCATAAAAACCACAGGATATAAAAACGGTTGAAATGTGAAATGAAATGAAGACTGGCGCAAAATAGTGATAAAGAGAAAGATTTGTAAGTTATCATATATTATCTCTAATTCCTTTTTCTGGAGCTCCTAAATAACCTAGAAAGTTCAAAATTAGCTTACTTATTGAACTAGTTTTTTTTTCAAATCCTATCGGTGCCAGATTTTATATAATGAAACTTTTGCTTGTCATGGACAAGTTTATTCACTAGTCAAAAAAATTAAATTTTAACTCTAAATGAATAAAAGGGCAATAAAAACTATAAATACTGCAAAAAGAAAAACTTAAAAATAAGGGGTACCCTGGGTATTGACTCTCGTAGATGTCAAATTTTAAACCAATTTATATGTGGACCAAGTTAACAAAATTGAGGTTTATTCAGTTTCGAAGCTTTAGAAACAATTTAATCGCGACGATTTGAAGTTTCGTGACTATATCTTCATTATTAAAAAAATGCGAGCATTTTAAAGTCAAAAAAGTGTCCGGATATGTACCGTAGGATTAAATCAAAAATATACTTACCACTTGTATCATGTAATTGTAATCATGTAATTGTTTGGTACCTAACATTTCGTAGTCATACTTTATTTCCATTTCTCATTAATTTAAAGATGAGTTCAGTGTTATAAAAGGGAAATAAAAAACATTTATTAAAAAAAAAAAAAAAAAAGAAACACATAATGTGTTTGTACAAAACATGCCAGACATGTGGTAAATAGTATTTGTTTTAGTTCTCTATGCTATTTAATTCGAAGCCTTTAATTTCCTATTACACTGTATGACAATCATTTTCAAACATGAAAAAACCGACATATGTATGAAACCAGAGAACATACGTAGCAAAACTCAATTTTTCTTCAGGGCGTCAAGTTTCCCCTTAACAGAACTTGAAATTTTTGAAGGACTCACATTTTTAAACAAAATTGTTTAAACGTTTATGAATATTATATCAAACCAGTATGATTGTCATATCAAAGCTAAGAATGCCTGCAATATAAAATATTTTTTATTTAATTATAAGAAAATATCCTTTTGAAAATTTTTTTACTATTTATTTTCAAATATATATCAGACTGCAACAATCATTCTCACATATGAAAAAATCGTTATATAAATAAAACCTGAGACCATCCGTGTTAAAACTGTGTACTAAGTTTTTCTCCCCCATCTCTAAAAATGACTTGAAAAATTCACAATATGCGCCACTTAATAGAATGTTTTAAAATATTTACAAAAATTATATAGGTCTAATGTGAATTTCAAATGAACATAATATATAATATAATATAACAACATCTTTCATTTAAATGTTGCAGTACAATAAGTTAAGAAAAATATCATTTTGAAAATGTAATCCTATATTATTATACTTATTAGTGTAATTAATTAATGCATTAACTAACTAATTAATTAATTAAATAACTAATTATATTTTTTATATGAAAGATATTTTCCTAACATTTTTTGCTGCAATATTTAAGTAAAAACTCTTGTTTTATTACAATGATTCTTAGCTCTCATTTGATATACATATAGGGTGCAAATAATTTTAGTGAATATTTTATAATATGGACAAAAACTGTCTATATAATTATACTATGTATGAGCTTCAGTTTATTGCATATGTCTTGTTCATGTGTGAAAAATTTGTTTTCAAATTGTTGCACGGTGTTATTGGTTTCGATTAAGAAAAACACATAATATTATAAAATAATATTAAATTTATTCTGTGTGACAGTCAAGAAATTGTAAAAAAAGAAACTGCTGACAATTTTCCTACTTACGGACAAAGTGAAAAAAACATACCAAAATAATCCTTAAAAATGTAAAGAAATTTAAAATATAGTATAAAGAATAATTAACATTATAAGAAGATTTTAGTTATTTGACACCAGTTTACAACTAAAAATTATTTTCAAGGATTAAGTAACACTTTGATCACAAAGATAACTAGCAAACGGCAATTAATAAAAAAGGATATGCAATAAAATTTGGATTATTTTAAAAGTGAAAAAATAAAAAAATTTATATATTAATATATATATATATATATATATATATATATATTTATTTATTTATTTATTTATATATTAATTTTTATATTTTTTCAATTTTAAAATAATCCATAATTTGTTATATATCCTTTTTTTTATTAATTACCTTTTGCTCGTTATCTTTGTGATAAAAGTGTTACTTAATCCTTAAAAATAATTTATATATATATATATATATATATATATATATATATATATATATATTATATATAGATATATATTATATATATAATAATTTATATACATATATATATATATATATATATATATATTTGTATATTTATTTATATATTAATTTTTATATTATTGTTATTGTATATCCTTTTTTTAATAATTGCTTTCTGCTCGTTATCTTTGTGATCAAAATATTTTATGTTTTCTGTCATAGTCTCAAAGAAATGTTTAATTTAAATTGCATAAAATATAACAAAAGTAAAGAAAAACCTAGTGAAAAAATTGAGCTGAAGCGCCATTATAAAACTAAATATTATAAGAGCTAGATATAAATATTTCATATATTTCTAATTTATTTTAAAAAGAGAAATTGCTTTCAGCAATTTCACGTCAGCCTGTGACAAAAGATAACAAAAATTGAGTAAGTAATAAATAGAGTTCAGTTCATACCTAACCGTTTTCACTTCTTTCACAAACTCTAGTTTTTTATTATTATATTTATCTATGATTTATAGGGTATCCAAATTGTTGTATTTTTTTATTTTACGAATAAAACGTATAATTTAAATAAGGCATTTTGTTTTGTTCGATTTATTCCATTAAAGATTATTCGAATTGTTGGAATAATTCAAAATATAAAATAAATCTGTTAAATTTTGTTAAGTTTTCTAAAATTTTATTGTGAAAAGAAAATAAAAACAACTTAAAGTTACATAATTCTTTGTAGATATACTTTGTGCATGTGTCAAACATAAAAACAAAAAATAAAATTAAATTAACAATTATTTTAATAATATATAAATAGAGATTGTCTTCTGTTAATACAAAAAAATAAAAAAAATAAATATGTATATTCAAGGAAATTACTTAAAATATTTTTTTGAAAAAAGAATAGCATTTAAATGACTTGATTTAAGCCGATTTTGCTTTTTAGTTTTTATAAAATTTTATTTTGAAAAGTCTCTTTCGCTGACTGTGGAAGTTGGTGAAATTGTTAATAGTGCATTGAAGATCATTTTGAACTTACCCGTTCTCTTCTTCGTTCTCTCTATATATAAAAATCATCCATAATGATATCATAATTTTATCTTGAACTTTTTAAATTTTTCAAATCATCACTAGATGGTTAAAAAGATTCCCACATCTGTTTATCACAGTTTATCTTCCGAATAATCTTCCAAATATCTCATTTCAATACTCTTTAGTTTCTTTAGTTTTCCTTACCTTTTCAGTTGGGCATGTTCCAGAATTTAAATATAATATAAGAGTATTTAAAACTCTTAGTGTTTCATGTAGACGATGTTTTAAATGTGTGACTAATTGTTGAGAAAAAATATTGTTTACCTCTTCTATTTTTTTTTTTTTTTTCATTAAAATTATGATAATACATTCAAACTCAAATAATGTTACCGAATCTTTACTTAACTCTTTAATGGCTACATCAGGTGGCTTCAAGGTGTTACATAAGTCTCTTAAAGTTTGAGCACTATTCGAGAGTGTGTGCTATTTGCACTTAGATAATACATGATTGATCCATTTATAAATTTTGAGATATTTTCACACCATGTTAGATAAACATATTCATTGATGATTAATATCATTTGTTAGTCTTTCTTGATGCAAAATATAAGACTGCAATATTTTCTGTTTATCATTAGATCTATTGATGATTATAATCAACATATAAACTGAAATTGTTCTATAATTATAGAAAAATTTCAGTTTATATGTTGATTAAAAAATCTTTGAGCCTTTTTTTAATTAAATAACATACAGAAAAAACAGTAAAAATAAAAATGGACTTCAATTACAAAGTTGTTTATATTAATTATATTTTTAATTGATTTTGCTCCAATCAGCAATATTTAAATATTAATATAATATTATTTAAATGATAGTAATTGATTTTGGGCTAAAGTTCAATTAATTTTTTTTTAAGTCAAATTAAAATTATGATTTAATGTTTATCTAAAAGCAATTAAAAATGTTGTTAATTTAATTCTACAATTAATTAAATCCTTCCACAAATAAACTTGCAATTTTGTTAACATTTTTTGTCAAAAATTTTATTTATTAAAAATATTTCAATAACGCAATGCAAATAAACTAAAACGAAAGAAATAATAAACCTCCAAATTTAATGCGAGGAAATGAAACATGATATATAGTTTCGTTTTGGCTTCTTCAACATCTTGTTAAAATTACCAATAATTATGTGTAGATAAGATTTTTAAAACCTTTGATCTCGTTCCAATAATGATTTGCATATAATGATATCAGAACGCCTTTACGTAGGGTCTACACGAGAGATTTTTCTATCATAAAAAACGTCAAATTCTTGCCATGATTAGAATTTATCACGTGTGGACCAAATTTATTTATTTTATTGCAGCGTTAGGATATAATTATTAGCGAAGATAGATTTGTTTTGCTATCAAACATTATTTTGTTGTTGGTTTTTACGTTAATTTTTTTTAAGAAGAAGTGCAATTCTTCATTGCAATCTCTATTAATTATTAATTATAATAATACAATGAAATTTAAAAAAAATAATAATGATAATAAAATTTTACTATTAAATTTTGACAACATACTTGGACGAAAAAAAGTGTTTTATTATAATAAAACTTCATGTACGTGTTCCCAAATATGCTGCTAAAAATAAAAAAATTGCAATAGCTCTGCTGACGTTTTATTACCTGTTATGATAGAAAAATCTCTCGTGTAGATTCCACATTACGACCTAAGATGACATACCAATAAAAATATTCTAGCATAAGACAGATATCTGAACAATTCGTCAAAATTAATCAATGTGAACAGACCTTTGGTATACATATAATCTTCCATAGTACATTTTTCACACAAACTTGGATCTTTAAATTAAATATAATTTCCGGCACTAACGATGGGAAAAGCATCGAAATGATTAAAAATCTAATTTAAAATTTGTGCTTATCAAATGATTATATATTAAACGTGTATCCGAAAGCTGAACAAATCTTTACATATTTATATTTCAGTTTTTTAAACCATAGAATGAGCCCAAATAATTGAAAATATTTGAAAATTGATTTAAAGTTATTTTATTTTTATATTTTTTTATTGACAAGTTTTTCTTTTTTCTGCATGTTATTTTAAAGGCAGTTGATTTTTGTAAAAAAAAAACATTAAATCAATTAGAAATTTAACTACATTAATTAGTAATATAAATAAATTTCAATATAAAATGATTTAATTACTAGAAAGTTATTTGGAATAATTTTTTTCTGCGCAAGTGTTAGAAGCAGATTTGTTAATTTTTAATTGTTCAAGTCCGAAATTAAAATGATTAAATAATTTTTTATTTTCATAATTATAAATTCTTGCTATAATGTTTATGTATTTATAAAAAGAGTTATCTGACCACTCATCTACTGCTATTGAATGGCGACTTTTATATTTAAAAATTTTACCGATTTCTGAAACAATAGATTTTATTTACTTTACTTTTCAGAACAAAAATTGTCAATATAATTTCACTTTTCAGTTATGTACATAACAAACAAATATTT
The DNA here is from genome assembly GCA_932274085.1 of Protocalliphora azurea. Taxonomy (NCBI): domain Eukaryota; kingdom Metazoa; phylum Arthropoda; class Insecta; order Diptera; family Calliphoridae; genus Protocalliphora; species Protocalliphora azurea. Next base: position 144,900,878 of record OW026523.1, read on the forward strand.
AAATTAAAAATAAAATAGTTGTAAAATATATTATATTTACACAAATAGTTAAAAATAAAAAATAAAATAAGTCTAATATTAAAAAAGAAAATTGTTTATCTTCTTTCAATATCTGACATCAAAATATTCGAATTATTCGTTATTTGAATAGTCGCATTTTTAAATTCTTTGAATAATTTAATACGAATAGCTATTCGAACAAACATTATTCGAACGGATACCCTAATGATTTAACTTCTACACATTGCTATAAGAGTTTGTGGGAACAGTTGTATATTTTAACTTTTATTTCTATCATTGCACATTGGTCGAAAATCCACTTTTTGTGGCATAAATTCAAAAATCATTTTAAAGTATTTTTTCTTAAATCTCTATAATACATATTTTTACTACAGTAGATATATTTTTTAAATATGATATTTAATTGTTTACTTTTGCTATTATTTTAATTATTTTGCAAGTATTTAGATTTTTATTAATAAGAGAAACTATCTAAAAGTTTTTTTTTTCTCCAAATTGTTTGTTAAAACCAAAAAATTTCCGCTCAGGTTAAGTAAAATTTAGCTGAAAGAAAATTGACAATTGCAAGAGTTTGCCGAAAAATGCTGACACTGTATATACATAAAATAGACGCCTTCATTCGTGCAAGCTTATGAACAAACATAAGGTTTCGTCCTTCAAAATTTTATGTTATTTTAACAAACAACCCCTTTGACCACAAAACTCAAAAATAATGACAAGTACACTACTTGTATAAAATTTAAAATAAAGATCTTTAAGTAGATCTTCTAGGTTGCAATTTACATTACGCAACATTGTTACATATTTTTCTGGTAATGAGATTCGGCTTTTATAATTCTAATTCCAACCATAGATTAATAACTAGATATTTATGTGGGAGAAAAAAACCTGATTCAATTATCAAAAACATAATTCATGCAACAACAAAATAGATGTAGTCACATATATTTTGTTTTTGTGTTTTGAAAGAAATCAATAATTTTTTTGAAAATTTAGTTTGAAGTGACTCACATAAACTTCTAGTTGTATTCTATGATACCATCTTTAATGCCTTGTCAGATTGACAATGTTACCGTATTATATTTTTATTATATTTTCTTGATTACTTCGTCTATTATAATTTATAAAATACATTCACTTTTTACAAATTTTTAAATTAATATTTTGGAATTTCTGCCAAAAAAATTGGATTTTTGACCAGGGTGCATTGGTTGAAGACTACTCAACCGTAACTCGAAAGTAGTGGCAAAGCTCATATGAACTAAAATATATTAAAGATTATCCTCAAATGCATGGAATAGTTAGAGGATTTTTTTATGATTTAAAAGCATATATATCCTCACTCTATTGTATGCAATATTTTTATATTTCAATTTATCATCCAACTAAGATAAAAATTTTGTTTCCATTTATGCTTAAAGGCAAAATGTAATTATTTTTGCAAACGAATTTGCTACACATTCCAAAAAAAAAAAAGGAATATACATTAAAGTGCTTCACGAAAAAAGTTGCAAATTTAACCCTCTAGAAACGAAGACTAGTCTTCTTATACGATGCCCAAAATATTATATTTGGATGTTTAAATTTATCGCTTTAAATGGAGCAATTTCAAAACACCTTTAAAAATAAGTATTTCTTTTAATATTATTATCAATATTTTCGTTAAAAGAAAATTAACTTCAAATTGTAATAGAGACAGGCCTGATATATTCATATAAATAATTGTTATGTCTCTTTTCAGTCGCGAATTGTTAAGTTTTTACTAACTTTTTTTTGTCATATTTTCCTCACTCAAACATATAATTTTATATATTTCGGAAATTTTTCAACATATATTGGGTTTTAATGTACAATTAGAATGGTCTATCCTGATACCATTGAAGACTGCACGTAATTAATCCAAATTTTATGCATTTTGATCCCAAAAGGTTAAACTAGTAATTTTTTGCAAATAAGTCACATGGAAGTATTTATTGTACTTAAATATAGATGAATTTAGGAAAAATATAATAATTTTTGAAACTTAGTCACTATTTTACACGAATTAGTAGTTTTTATGTTATATGTGTGCTTTTTATTTTCTTAACTAACAATTTATTTGATACAAAAAATTAACAACCAATTATGGTTTGGAAATCCCAAAATATTACTTGTGCAACTAAATGGTCAAATGAATACATATATCAATAGTGAATATTGTAGGGATTTTGCTTGTGGATTTCTCTTATAGATTATGTCAGAGATGGAGAGATGTAATTATTATAAGGGACAATCTATAAGAAAGATTTAATTGTAATTACTCATATAAAAGTAATTATAATTTTAGGGGTAAGAAAGAAACAAAATAACAAGATTAGTGGTAGAATCCGTAGGTTGCTGGTATATACTGCATAAAGAACTCACCTTTTCTTGAGATGAATTATAATTAAAGAGGTAAGTATTGTTTGGGATTTGTAGTTGAATTCAGTTGCAGTTTATTTTACTTTTTTCCTTATTTTATACTTAAAAATTAGGTTGGGTATACAAGTATATAAGTCTAAGATAAGTATTTAAGTTTACAATTAAGGTAAGTAAACTGAACTTCTTTATGGAGATATTTCCAGTGAGTTTTAGTATAGGAAAAACGTTAGGGATAGATAGTTAAATTAGTACTTGACAATTCCAATAAACTTCGGATTTTTTTTTGACGACAAGCAATTAACATTTCCTTTAAAAGCTGCCAGATCATGAGCTATATATACTATAAGAATTATAATTTATTATAATTGAAGTGTTCAAAGTAAGTTTGAAAATAGTGTTGAATGAAACCTTTACAAAAATGCCCAAAAATATAAATTATGATGGAAATTTCCAAAATATTCAAACTTCAATAAAAAAGTATTTAAAGTAAAATATTATAAAATTTTACTAAAATTTTTATTTCGCGAGAATGAGAAATAATTTTCTTTTTCTTTACACATTATGTATTAAACGTCATTTGTTTATTCCCAGCAAAAAATGTTGCTTTCTTGATAAGCTAGCAGATATAATTAGAAACAAAAATAAACTACTTTCTTTTTGCCTGAATAACTAGTTATTTTTGTTCGAGTTGTTCACGAATTTATGTAGATATTTTTAGACTCTAGGGGTACTTAAAAATATGTACCTCAGTGTGCTGTCAGTGAGATTTGAACTTGAGCACAAATTAACCATTCGTTTTTAATGACTTACGTCTTACTCAATACACCATCTCGCACTTAATTTCCTAAGTGGCAAAATTTTTTTTAGTATAAAATATTTGTTATATATTTTCTTATAAAAAACTGACAGCATCAGAAAGGAGCTAAACCAACAACCCTAGCGTTATAGCCAACTCATACACGTGCTATTATACTATTGTGTACTTATTTATGTAATATATAGTAAGTAAATAATAATGACACCTTATTGCCAAGAAACTCTTTAATAAGTAGTTGCCATTACCGAAAACTAGAAAGTTTTTGCTGGGTCATAACTTATAATTTTTCTTTTTTACTTTTGAAAGTACTTTAATAATGGTCCAGGTAACGTGAACGAAATAATTAAACCGAAGTACTTTGGGGATTAGCTTAAAAGATATCTATCTTTAATTTTAGGTGGTTACATTTGCAACATTTTCTTTTGTCTCCATACAAATCAAGGCACTTTAATATACATAAGAATGGTACAAATTTTTAAGCTAAACTAGTATAAATACTTACAAAAAGGAAGAACAAATGAACAATATATTTTGAAGTCGTATAAGAAAAATCACCATTTGAATCTTCTATTCAATTTATGCATTTAGAATTATAAAAAAAAAATATAAGTTAAGAAATATGTTTGCAACTAAATTCTTCCGGTATATATTAACATTTTAACAAATTATTAGGATGTAAAATAGAATCTAAAATAAGCTTACAATTCAATTGGATTCTTTATGCGTTTTATGAATACCCCTATTATAAAAACATATATCGTATTGTTTATATTAAAAATTGCAAACACATTGTTTAATTTTAATATGCTCAATATTTTATTAGAAATTTTTTATAAATATTTAATTTTTTTGTACAATGTGTTAGAATATAAATTTTTCACAAATTTTCATTCGTTCATTCAAAGTAAGCAATATGTTGCCATAACATTGGAGGCGGAATGTACATCATTGTGGGCAACATTCCTTTTCATACAGTGCAAATAAAAAAATTTTAAAAATTTTATTATTTCAAGGTCAATGTAATAATTATTTAATTAAAAAAAAAAAGAAAAACAAGTTTTCTGAATGCTATTAATTACACACGAAATTTTCCAATAAAGATGTTTGCATATATTTTAAATTATTTTTAATTCTTAAGGAAATTTTGTTAAAAAATACAACAAAATTTACTATAAGAAAACAATTAAGGGTAAAAAAATTAGATGCTTTTCTTAAAATTATTAAAAAAAAATAGAATTACAACAAGTAAGAATATTATCTTCTGCTTGATCGAATACTTAATACCCACCATTGGTATGGGATGTACATATATCACAGTGGTCTAAAAATTTCTCGGTAAAATAAATTTTTACTTTTAGTCAAATTTAAAAATGTATACCGAAAATTATCGTTAAACTAGGCAGATATTGCGCATTTTCAGTTTCCGGTTTTTTAATTATACCTGTACGAAATTTCGTTTTTATGGATTTTAGTACTCTAAAATTGCTCCTATTTACATTGAGCATAACCATCTTTGTCCACTTTTTTTGGATTAAAGGATATTTGTCATTTTTGGCAGATATAAAGAATCATTGTGCCAAGTTTCGTATTTCTAAAATTACCCTCAGGAAAAATATGAAAATGAAGTACATCGATTTTTTCTAGTTTTTGATACATAACATTTTTGTTTATGAATCGATTTTGCACATTTGAATATTTGAGCCAAATTTGATTCCCCTAGGTGATTCCTCCCTAGCCCTACGTGCTTGTAACAGAGAGACAAACGAACATAGCTAAATTGTCATAGAATTTCACCAGGGGTCTATGGGGTCTTTGACGATTAGTTCGATATGTTTTAAACGGGATGACAAACACAATATATCTCTCATCTTTTTGGATTGTGAGTATAAAAGTACACATTTATACTCTAAAACAACATAGCTGATTGGGTTATTATGGGTTTGTGCTTGTGTTTGTAATGCACAGAAAAAATCTTCGAATCCCACCTTAAAGTAATCCGTTCGACTCAGAATCACTATCTGAGTTGATTTAACAATGGCCGTACGTCTTGTCAACTAACTAGTTGTCTATCCATTAGTATTTATCAAATTGACTTTTTGTTGAAAAATGTTGAAATCAACTTTTTCGATTGAAAATTATCAAGAAATCGACTTTATTGTATCAGATATTCGAAAAGTTAATTAAAGTCGCAAATAGTCGAAAGAAGTCGAAAAGTAAAAAAATAGTCGAGAAAAGTTGAAATTCGACTATTGTAAAAAAGAAAAAAAAAGTTGAATAATCGACTATTTAAACAGCAGAAAAGTCGATTATTTAAAAATTTAAAAAATCTAAAAGTCGACTTTGTGAACAAAGTACATGCCACAATTTTAAAGAATATTTGTGAAATTTAGTTGGTTATGTTCTGTCGATTATTTCACCTAGCCCCTATACAAATTTCCTTTTGGAATAGAGATTTAACGATCATAAATACCTTAAATAAAGTTATATTCGAATAAAATATAGAAGTTCTGTGTAAGTATCAATCCTTAACCCTAAATTTCATGAAGATCGGTGCATAATTGACCATAGCACACTTTAACGTTCATAAACCCCATATAAATGTTAATATCAAGCAAATTTTCGACATAAATTAGTTTTATATGAGTAAAATTCACAATGTGAAATTGACCAAATGTTTAATATAAGATCGCTTCTTGAATTTTGGTGCATATATATAATGGTGTAGAATATCACATGGTTGGGCTTGACCGACACTTATTTCTTATTTGTTTTACCATAAAATAATAAATGATAGGGTTTGGTAGGCATGACGAAAAATTTTATAAATTTATGTCAAGCATCTTCTAATAATAAGAAATAGATTAGAAATAGAAATAGATTAGAAAAATTTCGTAAATATATGTAGTAAAATTTGTGAAAAATTTTTAATAAATCGTCCTTGAAATTTTCTATAAATTAAAAAAATAAAAAAATTTTTTGTAAAAAGAGAATTTATCGAAAATATTCTATAAATAGAAAATTATTGAAATGTAAAATGAATAAACCTAAGTAATAATAATAATAATAATAATAATAAAAATAATAATAATAATAATAATAATAATAATAATAATAATAATAATAATAATTATAATAATAGTAATAATAATAATAATAATAATAATAATAATAATAATTATAATAATAGTAATAAAAATTCAACCATTTTGCATGAACAAAAAAATTTTCTATAATTTTTTTTTATAAATAGAAAGTAAATGAAAAAAGAAAATGTATAAAAACAATTTATCTTTAACAGTTTAAAAATTTTATCTATATAAATTCTATATTACCCCACTTTAGGTTTAGTAAAACTATGGATTTTCACATATAGCTTTTAAAAATTTTCCACTTACTTATCCATACACATGAATTTATATTATAGCATGAAAATGCATCCACTCTTACATATACAATACTTAATATTCATATGCATACTTCTTTGTACTTTTTGTTATTTCCTTTTAAGCATAGTTAATACTGTTTGGTCATTCTCTTAAATTGTTTGACTATGTGTGAAAATTGCCGCATATATATGCATACATACATACATACATACATACATATATATGTAATACAATGCAAACTCATACATTTGAATGTGAAATAAATTTTAAAATAAACATTTAAAAATATGAACCACTTTGCATTCTATTTTAGCCAATGGCAATATACTCCTTCAGTTAGTTGTCTAACTTATTTTATATTTCTTTGATTAGAACATCTTTTGGAAACTTTAGACAAAATTCTATTTCATTTCTGCTTGTTTTCAAATTTTTTCATTCCTCACCTTTTATCTAGAAAAATACTTACTGAGTTTTTAAAGATAAGAGCGTAAAACTCTTCTGTTTTCTTTTGTGGGTAAAAAATAATTTCTTTAACAAATTTAAAACCGAAGAATTATTGAAAATAAGTATAATAGAAAATACTACAAATTTACGAAAAGAAAAAAATGTTTTAAACAGTTGAGTAATAGTGGGGTAATATGAATTTCTTAAGAATATTTTAAAAACTAGATACAAAGTTAAAATGCAGTTGAAGTATTAAGAGAGTCATTTTATTCTTTGAATATACGTGCTTGTGATAGAATTTTTAAAAGGGGATTTTGACTTAATATAAAGTATAAAGAAAAAAGAAAAAATAAAAAATAAAATAAACAAATACTTTAAAATTGTAATGTTTTATCATTTAATAAAAATAAAATAATAAAGAAATTAAATTTAAATTGCATATTGTTACTTACAATAAATAAGAAATTAAATATCATTATCCTATTAATTAAACCTACATTTATAATAAAAATATATTGACTGTATGTGAAATTTTAAGTATAATATATATGATAACGTTGATCTGGCCGCAAGTTAAAATTAAATTGTTTACACAAAATAATTGTACCCCAAAGATACATGTGGCTTAAGTAGATTGCCAGCACACACACACACTCACAATTAAAGTATGTACTCTTTTTCATGCCATATAAATATTTAAACAATGCATCGTGAAAAGTACAAATAGCATGAAACCGAAACAACAATACTGCATTGTTAAAATTGTTGTAAACCCAAACGATATTGTAGGAACATTTTACGACGCATTAAATTGCTACATACTATGAATGAGTGTTGATGTGTGTTGATGTTATTGTTGCTGGATGTGTTATTATAAGTAAGAACTTTGATTATACAACTAAACAAATAATTAATTGGAATTAAACACACACACACTTACATCTATTAACACTCACACATATGTAAACGTTTTGAAATTAACACTTTCCTATAATAAGACTGTTGACGACAAACCGGATATTAAATGTAATACTCATACACTTACATAAATTATTTACAGCAAGGAAAAACAAAGCATACACACACGCAATCAAAATAATAAAACACTCTTATATAGAATATCATGAATTCCAAGAGAAAATGAAGAACTCGCGATTTTTGTTATTAGAAAATGGTCTAAAATACAGGTAGTATTAAGGTTTAAATATTCATAACTTTTTAAATTGCAATCCGATTTCAATGAAATAGAAAGCGAATGAGAAGAAATTAAGTCCTCTTGAAATTTCATAATTGAAAAAAATACTGTTTAAAAAATATGCATTATAATGCATCTGCATTTTTCAAATGCATTTTTGAAAACGTTCTCCCGCTTCAATTTTTAATTTTATCATAAAAAGTCATTTATTTAAGTTTTTTATGAAGGAAATTTAAGTATTTTTAAAATTTCCCACACAAAATATTATTATATTTTTTTTTAATATTTAAGCTTTTACGCAAAGAGTGTGCAGCTATAAAAATATAAAACTCAGTACATAGATATCCGAGTTTATTGATTTAAAAAGCACTTAAACTGTGCTTTTATACACTTTAAGCTAAATTAGTCAAAAACGCAATATTTTTAAGAAATTTCATTAGATGCACTAATGCATTTGCATATTTTAAAGTACATTTTTGCAGAATTTCTTCGTCAAAAATTAAAAAAAAAAACAAAATATATCGTATTAAAATTTGATAGTTTTCTAATTACTCCTATATATTTTTTATTTCGGCACACATTTGCTCCATTTTTTGGAAATAAACTAAAAAATAACCTGTACAAAAAAATTTATATTTTAGGTCATAGAAACTATTTTTTGAAAGCAAATTAATTTCTGTATGGAAAAATTTGTATGCATCTTTTATGAAAAATAACTAAAAATACCACGCACAGAAAAAAGTTTTGTTGGAAAACAGTTCTTAATAATTAAATTTTTATAACAAAACCTAATAATTTACTGCAGTTAACATTAATTTCTTAGTAAAACATATTTCAATACATATGTTACTAAAAACATAATTGCAATGTAATTAGTATTTCTGAAATAGTAAATTTAATTCGTAAAGTTAATGTTTGTTTTTTTCCAAAGTATTTTAAAAAAAGTCAAAAGAGATAACTGAGTAAAAATAAGTGCGTTATAGTGATGCAACAAATATTAAAGATTGTTGATATAAATTTATTATATAAATTCGATTATAACAGAAAATAAACTAAATTCGGTATCCTTTGCCGTAAGTAAAGTATAACAACAATTATTAGTAGTTGTAGAAATAAATTAAATACAAAAAATCTGTTATAATAAAAAATTCTTAATTCGAGGCTCTCAACCGAAAATAAAGTGCTTTTTCTTTGACATTAAAAAATAAATTAAAATATTAACAAGAAATAATAAATTGTGTATAAACATTTCAAAAATAAATAAGCAAATAGTTTACTTATTTTGGATCACTCTCCAATTTCAGTAAACAGACGCAATATTTTCGTTTGGAAAATATACCAACACTGGAATTGTTTCAGTGATAGTTTTTCAACGTTTATTTTGACCAAAATAATGGTAAATACGCATATTTCTTTACAAAGTATTAAGCAACATTTTATATGGAGAAAATTCTTTACAGATAATCATCAATTTACGATACATCCCTACTTCCGGCAGTTAATCAGGTGTTGTGTACGTGCATCCTAAAAGCTTTTGGAAATATAATCATATTGGAGATACTAGGGCCATTAGGTAGATATACATTTCAATTTTTTTTTTTCAGTGTTAGTATGTGTGTAGTAAATTTAAATAAAGTTTCAAAAAAAAAGGAACAAAATGTTTTAATTCACAATAGAGTCCTTAAAAATTTCTAACTTTTTACAGAATTATTTTGGAAAATGATTGCAATTGTCATATTTATACAGTAATTACAACAACTAAATTATTAGATAGTACTTTGAACCTACCAAATTCGATTAGCAAAAAATGTTTTAATTCTCAATAGAGCCCTTAAAAACTTTTTGAATTATTTTGGGAAAAAGTTGCAATTGTCATGTTTATGCAGTTATTACAACTAAATTGTGAGATAGTAGTTGGCATCGACCAACTATCGATTGGCAACAAATTCGGTTGCCACAACGAATCTGTTTCCTTTTCGTCACATGAAAACTTAAACTAAATTTATACATTTTTAAGTTTATTTGAAAAAATAAAAAATCATAGAAAGAGAGAGAGAACGCTTTCAAAAGTGCATTGCGAAAATACATCTGCGTTGGAAATGTAATTTTCGAAAAAAATAAACAATTTGTATTATTATGATATTCAAAGAAGACTGCATTTCCTTTCTGATATCGTCAAATGAAATCGGCTTTAAAAGAAATGGATGATAAAAAATACGTGAATAAAACCTCGAATCGTGAATAAAACCGCGAATTTTCTATCATTTAAAAAAATTTAAACAGTTATGTGTTACTAGTTGTATAAAGTGTATGTATGCCAAATATGAATCAAATCGGAAGACCAAAAGTCATTTCATATTTGATGTCTCGTGGAATTCATGATGTACTTATACGAGTAAATCGAGAGAATATGTGATTTTGTTTACATACTGATGTATACTATATACTTAAATCGGTATTAATGTGTGTATGTTAGTATCTATAGAAATGTTACAACAAAAACTTCTACTGAGTGATCATTTCACTATTATATTGTTTAAGTGTTGCGATATGATGTTGTTGTTGTTGTGCCTGTTGTTGCTGTGCAAATAAAATCATTTATTTATATTATTTTCTAAAGACAATACAAAGTTTCATACTCGATTACAAACACTGAGAATAAAAATATTTTGTTTAAAGAGAACTCGTTAATTAATGTTATTATTGCGTTCGTTTCAAAATGAAACATTTAATTACATGCGTACAAGGACAATTGAAAATATAATAAAAAGGATTTTTATGAATTTAATAGAATAATATTTATTAAATTAACACTTATGTGATTATTAAAGATTTAATATGCATGAAGGACACAATGTAATCATATGTTTTTAATTAATCTTAAATTTATAAATGTTTTCATTTATTGGCCATTTTAAATTAATTTTATATTATTTTACATAATAAGGTGCGCGTTCACGTTTGCGTATGCAAAGTACAATCGAATTAAATAAAAATAAAAGATAAAAAAATTCATATGTAATCATTAATTTATCTTTTATTTTTACACGTAATAAATCTGTAGAAAAAAACCCTAAAATATATTATTTCATTCATAATTTTAACTTATTACAGTCAACTTTTACAACTTATTACAGCACTTTAAGGCCTAATTTTACAATAATTAGCTTTTGAGCCAAATAAAACTGAAAGAAAGAAATGTTAGAGAAAAACTAAGTCCTAATTTGTCAAAAAAAAATGTTTGTTTATCTAAAAATATGACTAGTTATGATATTAACCATAATTTTCTTGTGCGTATTTAAAATTCATATTGCCAACTGCAATGAACTGTTATCAAATTTAAACATTTGCTTCTAATTTGAACAAAATAATTTAAATCCAATTATCTGTAAATAAAAAACAATTATTTCTATTAAAATATATCTTTATAATTAAATTGTTTGCTATTTTTATTCCATAGTTTTTTAATATTTATATAATTAAGTGTTTATTTGATATTTGTTAACAAAATGTACAATATATATATTTCAAAGCAAAAATTATAAATATAGTAAACATACATATACACAAAAAAAAAAAAAAATAATAATAAATAAATAAAGAAAAATATAATGTCAAAAGAATTTGTTGTTATGGAGAGCATTGGAACAAGTGGTATTTGGTACAGAAAATAACTAGAAGGTTATATGAGAGAAAAAAGCCTAATCAGCTACCAAAAACTTAATTCATACAACAGCTAAATGCATGCAGTCATACATGTTTTGTTATTGCGATTTGAAAAAAATGCAATTTTAGAAAATTTAATTTTTAAAAATTTTAATTAGACTTTGCTCTCAGTTACCTTTCTAATTATTTTCTATGAATTTTTTGTTATATAGATTTTGTTGATTTTAAATTTTCTGCAATATTTGTAATTATTAAATCTAAATACGTATTTGGCATCATATTACAATTATTATTTTATTTTTAGAGCTAACACGCAAATTCAACAACTTAAATAATTTTTGTAATTTGATAAATATAAACGAGTATAGTACATAATTAAATATTTTAAATATTTTAATTCAAAATATTTGCTAAAAATAAATTATATTATAAATTATTTTCATATTCAATTTATATTTACAGAAATAAAATAGTTTCAAATAATTCAAAATTAATTTCGAATAAAATATTTTACATATTATTTCATTTGTTAACAAGTTAGGCTAGAAAAAATGTCATTTAAATCAAATTCCAAAGTCTTCAACTAATGGAAAATTATTGAATATTTTTATTCAACATAAATTAGTTTGAATAATTTTTAATTTTTGCGGAAAAAGAAAACAATGTAATATTTGTTTAATATTGCAATTATTTAATAGGTTTAAATAAGTTTATTGGTTGCGTTACTTACTCAACTCTAGTCATTATGTTTTCCTGTACAAACTTTTTTAAACAGTCGAAGAAATCACAAAGGACATTTTTTGCTGAGAAAAATTCTGAAGCAATCGCAACGTCTATGAATTATATGAATTTTTTTTTACTCAAACCTTTTGTGGCTGAATAATTTTATTTCATATTTTGATATTTTTTAATAAAAATATCAAAATATTTATTTCAAATTTTTCGATTTGAATATATTGTTAAAAAAAAAAAAGAATACTAAAGACTTGTTGAACTTTTGTGTACTTAAATAAAATACATATGAATAAATAAATATGAATATAATTCAAGGTTGGAGTATTCAAATTTAAAAAAAAAATGTGGTTATCTACTTGTAAAAATATATGTTTTATTTAAATATAGTTTTAAATGTTTTATTTAATTAAAAGTGAAACATATATTTTATTTACAACAAATTCATTTTTATGATTTACGAATAAACATTTTTATATCATATTTGATATAAACGAATGTTTTGAAATCTTTTTTTTTTCAGAAAATAGGTTTAAATCTCCATAACCATTGAGGGTATTAAAAAATGATACTTACTTACTTAACCAAATCAGACAAGTTGTTTTCGAGATATGATTCAATATGTGGAATAACCTCGTTAATTTTACAATTAGCGATTTATCGCAAAAACAAGAGAAATCCCTTGCTGCATAATCAGAGTACCTATGTAATTTTTCATTCGAATTATAATTTTCAAACAAAATAAAACTTTTTTATAAAATTTAAAATTAATTTTTGATATTGATACTAAATATATATAATAAATACTGGATTATAATTTTCCATAAAAAAAATAAATAAACTATATGTTAAGTAGATAAAGAATTGTAAAAATCAGTGAAACCGAGTAAATGTTACAATTGTTTCAAACTTGGGTTTGCTTTTAGCAAAATGGCTAACAAGATTTTATTAGTAATACTACACGCACTCAAATTGCAAATTTCTATGATCCACGATCTTCATCGTTCCATTGAACCAGAGTTTTTGATTTTTTTCCACAAGTTCAATATTTTTTGTGTTAGAATTCTATAAGAGGACTGCTCTCCGAGTATAGAATAGCAATATTACTTCTCTCTAACAATATCACTTTTCAAGTTATGTCTGTATCGCTGTTTGGTCAAAAGTTATAAGATGATAAATTTTGAAACTAAAATTTTTGCTATTTTAATATTTTTCTAATTTTTGATCACTCCATGTTCGCCTCTCCATGAAGATGCAACTTGATGTCATATATTTAAAAGGAGGTAATTCTGCTTCGTTAGTGATATGTCCCATTAAGATGCCCTCTTGGCTAAGAGAGTTTAGCCTCTCCAAATCTCAAAAAAAGTACAGCTTTTGGTCAGGTACAATATCAGGACTACTTTCAGAAAACCGGTTTCTTGCGTGAATTGAGTTTTTGAACTTAAAATATTTAATTTAAAAAAATTTAAAGGCTTTTTGAAAATTTAGAAAAATTTCGGATTTTACTTCAGCATTTTTGATTACAAAAAAAATGTATTAGAATTAAATAAAATACATTTCGAGACTTGTAACTATTTATCCTAACATCAAGAGCACTTTATTAATCACGAAATTTATAGAATTTAAAGACACAAATGCTTTTTCGTATTAAATAAATTACTTAGTGATATAAAAAGATTATGATTTCTTCTCTATTAGTTATAGTTTTAAAATTAAAGAAATTCCGCGTATATCATGTAAAACTTAAAATGGATGCTGAAAGTTCGTTAAATAATATCCTAGAAATATCTTAGAGTAAAAATTCTAAAATTAACCCAGCAAAAAGTTTATGGTTCTCCGTAATGCCAACTAATTATTAAAATAGTTTCTTGGTAGTGTGACGTCATCATTATTTACCCACTCTATATTACATAAAGAAGCACTCAATAGTACAATATCAGAGCAATATTGCAATTACGGATTAAAAACCAGAAGGGTGTTGGTTCTACCCCATTCTGATGCTGTTTTTTTTTTTATAGCAAAAAGATATTTTATACTAGAAATGTTTCTTTTTTTTAATTAGAAAATTAGGTGCGATGATGTACTGAGTAAGATGTTAGTCATTAAAAACGAATGGTTAATTTTTGTCCAAGTTCATATCTCACTGATGGAAATTTTTTTATTTTCGTTTAGGTACATATGTTGAGTACCCCTAGAGTCTAAAAATAACTACATGAATTTGTGGATAACTCTAAGAAAAATAACTGACTATTCAGGCAAAAAATAAGTAGTTTAGTTAGCTCTTCAAATCAAATTTAATAAATCAAAAAATCAAACCAAATACCAGAAAAGATAAAATAACATGTCCCACAATTTTTTATAGTAAATCTGTATCTCCTAAACTAATGGTCGGATCAAATTGAAATGTATGGAAAAGTTTTAGAGTAGAACCAGAGCTTTCAGAAAAATGATGTAATACGAAATAATAATATTGTCAGTCAATTTAAATGTAGTGATAGTTCTTTACAATATTTACGAATGTGTGCATTTATAATATAATTAATTGAAATTTAATATTTTGACAATATTTTTAAATTTTAAAGTTTAAACCGCTATAACCTTTAAGCCCCTTCACGAAATTACTTCATATCAAAGGATTTTAAAGATTGAAGTATTGCTTTTTGCTGGCTTAAAGCGCTCTCAATGTGCCAAAAAAAAGGTACGAAATAAATTTTTCTTAAATTTAAACAGTTCTGTGTTCATATTCATATAATCTGTCTCATACAACTTTATAAAACAGATTTTCTATATATTTTTTTTTAATATAAAACATTTATACATTTTATTATGAATAAGGCCTGTGATATTTTAAAGCTTTTTTTATACAGTTCTGTATCAAAATACTTTTCATTAAATGCTTTATTTTTTAAATATCTTTAATATAATTTTCAATTCTAAAAAATTTCTCTCCCAGAATAATAAAAGAAGTATTTAGTGCTATTTATAGCATTTCTCTTATTTTATATAAATTTTTTGCAATTTCTTGCCCGTGCTTTTTTAAATAAATATTTAACTTACAACTTATTACATCAATACCTAGAATATACGTACACACACTTGTCTATACGACTAACATTTGTAAACTAATTCAATAAACTCGGAGGATTACAGAACTTAGAATAAACCATTCGTATTTTAAGGATTTTAAGAATATTAAAATTTGTTCTATATTCAACAAGGATTTTAACAAATTAAATGACATTTAATTTGAATTTCATATGAAGATATTTCAATTAAATTAAAAGGTATTTTCTATTGAAAATACAAATACAAATACAATGTTTTAAATAAATATTAAACATTTAAGGAAAACAAATTTAAGGAAATAGATTTTTCTCTGCGACATACATTTTTTTTAAATAATTACTTTTTTCTATTTGTCTAGTTTTTTTTTTTTTTTTTTTTTTGAATGTAACAATTTATAAAGTTGTTTATGTCATGTAATTTTATATGTAAATTGTTGTATTCGTATATATTTATATATAAAAGCAAATTCTTACTGTTAGTTACAATAAATTATTTGACCTTGTAGCCGACATATTCCTCACGTAATGAGACCATTGAGGTTAACAGTAAAAACAAATAAAAAAAAAGAAGTAAAAGAAAAGCTACTATAGAAAACAGAGATTATAACTAAAGAAATAATCTTGAGATAATTTAAAATGGAAATTAAAAGAAAAAACGAATAACTTTAATTGTACATGCTAAATAATTTTTAATCCATTTAAAAGTAATTAATTACTAAAAATTTAGGTTTGTTAAAAAAAACAAAAATATTTTTTTTCGAATTCATTTCAAACAAAATATAAATTTTTTCATAAAAATTGCTCTTGAATCATCTTATAGTTTAAATTAGTGACCGTATGATTTATAAGAAATTAATTCAGATATTAATCATTAGATCCATTAGACTGTCAAGTAAATATGTCAATGAAAATTTTGAATATAGATTATTTTTATTTATTTTTAAATGTGTATAAAATATATATTATTTTAATAAAAAAAAAAACATTTAATAATAAATATTTTAGTTGTAATGGCAAGTTTCAACAGCCTTTCTCATTACCATTTCATAAAAGGCGTCATGTTGCTAAGTAGTTTTGTTCTTATAAAACAGCCATTAAAAGATTGTCAGGGCAAAATAATTCCTTTGCATACTCATTCTTTTAGGTAATTAAAAATAATGGAAAAACATTTATAATGTCACATGTGTACGTTACATAAAATAGAAAAATGAGTAAAAAGGAAAAAAATATAAAATCATAAGCTGGTGCTTTATTTTATTTTCTACATTTAATATGATTTAAAGCTTTTTTATTCTAATTCATACATGTAAAGCTAAGAGCTTTGTAGAGAATTAATATTGAGAATTTTTTATTATAAAAAAGTGTTTTGTTTATAAACTAAAAATTACACTTTCGTATTCATTTAAATTGTTTAAATCTCTTTGTGTGCAGAACGAAAATACCCTAAAAAGAAGAATAGGAAAGTGATTCGAATTCATATTAGAAGAAGAAAAATTTTATTGCCACAAAAATCATATTCGTATTGCGGAAGGATTGTGCGTCACTGGAAATACATCCAAGCAGTAAGAAATCGATATGCCTGAAAGAAAATTGGGTAACATTGCTAGATAATCATCTAGGTGAAAAAAAAAGATACCGCCAGATAATCTTCCGTAAGATATAATAAATGTATAGAAAAATTATCACTAAATAAATCTTTAAATAATATAATAAAGAAATCTTTTACATAATAAAGCATTCATGCACATAAATCTTAACAT
Source organism: Protocalliphora azurea (assembly GCA_932274085.1). Lineage (NCBI taxonomy): Eukaryota > Metazoa > Arthropoda > Insecta > Diptera > Calliphoridae > Protocalliphora > Protocalliphora azurea. The sequence continues at coordinate 144,918,364 of OW026523.1, forward strand.
CATAAAGCACGAAAACTGAAACGCTCACATAAAATATCTATTTTTAGCTAAAAGATAAATAAATTTCTTCAATATTTTTTCATTTCTGAACAATCTTTTTACAACTGAAAAAATTGTAACTGAAAAATAAAAGTATTGCATTAATTTCTTCCAGGTGATCTCAACGGATATCATCAATTTATTGCAGAGATGATAATCACCTTACTGAAAAAAGGGCGATATTTTGAGGATAAAAATAATGAAAAAATTTTGAATTTTATATACTTTTTGTTGATTATTGCCTAATTTTCTTTAAACTGATAAAAAAAGCAATATTACAAAAATGTTGCTTTGATGATTTTCATCTAGATAATAAAAAGAAGATATTGCGTAAATTTCTTCCAGGAAGATATCTTCCAAATGTTTATAGGGTATTATTCTAGGAAAAAATGATTTAAAATATATATATTCTAATATTGCTCGAAAATTAATGTCAATATTTAGTTTATATAAGATTAGTTTAAACTTTTAAAATTTTTATTATTCCTGGGATCATTTAAATATGAATAACAAATGTTAGATTTTGATGGTTTAGACGAAGAATTATACTTTTTTTATCATTAATTAAAATAAGTCATATACACACACATACAGTGTTGCCATATTAGGATATTTGTCACCAAGTTGAAGATTTTTTTTTGGAAATGAGAGTGAAAAATTTAGTTTGAGGATTAGGGTATTTGTTGGGGCTAAATTTCATGTTTTGGGGATTTTTGGAACATTTTGTTGATTTTTATTTTATTCACAATTAAATACATATACATACAGTGTTGCCAGATTAGGGGATTTGTCGCCAAGTTGAAGATTTTTTTTTTTTTTTGTTTGGAAATGAGAGTGAAAAATTTAGTTTGAAGATTAAGGGATTTGTTGTGGAGGAATTTCAGGTTTAAGGGATTTTTAGTTTATTTCCATTATTTTTCTTTTTAACTTAGGAAAAATTCGAAAAAGTGCAATATTCCGTCCGATACTAATTTTTAGTAAGATATGCCTATTATTTATTCAACAACAGTGCAACGAAGACAATAAATAATAACTGTTATATTAAATATGAAGACATAAAGTTATAAAATTAAGTCCATTCTCAGCAACAGCATGATTATTTATGGATTGGCTAAGAGGATAATGTTAGATCAAATTGATACTCCATTGTTGTTACTCCAATAATAATGAATAATTTAGAAGCCTTCACCTAAACCGCTGAAGTCATTTTAATGAAATTTTATATAAAGGTTGTTAACGACAGGTTGGTTATCAGGTTATGTGATTATATAGTATTATTACAAATAACAAAATCAAAAAGAAATAAATTTTTATTAATGTCCAACAATACAAATAAACTGATCATCAAATAATCTATAAAGGTTATGGGTTAATCAAAGTTAATTATTTGTTTATTTCTCTTAATGAATTTCGCTGTTTGCAATAAAACCACATAATCACATAACCAGATAAGTAACCTATCGTGTACAACACAGCAGATTAATTTTAAGATAGGAGGAACTACATTATATAAATAAATTACAGGTTGCACTTTTATTATATTTTATTTTTTCGATGAAAGTGAAATTTTTAATAGGTCAAAGCTGTATTTTACGTTTTTTTTTCAATTATTTTTTATTAACTTCTAGGTTCCATCAACGCAGGGATATTCTACTAGTATATTATAATTAGTTATTTAAAAATTCAATAAAATGTATCAAAAATAATTGAATCAATAGAACTTAATTTAACATGCTTCAATACCTCTGAAGAAATAAAAATTTCATCTTAGGTATTTGCATTAACTATAAAAACGACATAAATTATTTAACTAAAAAGTTTATTGATATAAATGTTAAAACGATTTCCATATAATCTTATTTGTTTGAAAACTTATAGGAAACTTTCTTCTTCAATATTGACTACATAGATAATTTATCTACCCACACCTTCATACCTAAAAAGGGTATAGATTTTAGTATGAATAAAAAATAATTTAGTTTATACTAATCCCTAAAACAAAGGTATTATTATAGTGGGGATTTATATTAGAGATGAAATTTGAGGATGAGACTCGAAAGAAATCTAGGAACCCTGCACATATATAAAAAATGTTACGTATACTTCACAATGACTTACAGTAAATATTATGAATATAACGTATACGCTATTGCATAAAATTATTACTATAAGCGTCTTCAGTTAATTGTCTATAAAATCATCATTTGTTCATCAATTTTCACGACATAAGCATATTTCAATTGTAGTCTAACTTGCTTTATGATAAAAGATTAAAAAGAGATATTTTTACTTTTTAACAACTTTTTTCGCATTTTGCATGAAAAATTTAATTTATTCGTCACTAATTTCTAAAACTATTGAGCGGATAAAAAAATTGATGCTAAAACAACAATCAACACAAAACGTTTTCGAGTTACACTAGTATTGGTCGTGCTTATAAAAAACTTTTGACTCAAAGCAGATTCTTGTTAAACATGTCAAACTCAACTATATTTTTGTTTAAAAGTGATTCTATTTGTCGACCAGAGTTATAGAACAAAACTTTAAATTTTCTTAGAGTACAGGACTTAGAATTAAGAGTAAAACATCTTGATTATGTTGGCATAAGTGCTGGGTAGTAATAAAGTTGAAAAAATAAATTTTAATATAAACTTTTACTTAACTATTACAATTTTCTATAGCCTCCATAACCAACCACAACTATTACTAAGTTTATGAAATTTCATTAGCTGTAAATTTCTTTCTGTTCAAAAATTGCCTTTTCCGTTTGCAACTAATTCTTTTAAATATATTATTTTAGAAAAAATTTAGACATGACATTTACACATAAAGTAAAAAAAAGAAAACATTATTTTTCTTTAGGGTTTTTTGATGCTAAATTTTATCTTGTCCCTAAATGCCACTAGAGCTTGTATAAAATCTCAACACGTTTTTTCTTTATAGTAATAAAATTAAAAAAAATAAAAATAAATAACAATAAATAAAAATACAAACTGAAATATAGTAGTAAACCAAAACCGCAATAATTTATTTAAATGAAAAAAAAGAACGTATAAAACTTGACTAACAAACATTTGACTTAAAATAAACCCAAAGTAAACAAAAGTTTTACAAGACTCTTTTTCAATATTTTAAATAATAAAAGAAAAATAAATTCGTAAATTCAAAAATCAAAGCAACTGCTAATAACACAGTGCAACACGAAAAAATTTCCTCAATAATTTCAAACCAAAATGAAAGTGTAACTGTAGTTTAACAAAACCCACAAAGGGTTTTCAAAGTTAGTATGGATTTTGGTTTTATGGCCTCTTGAAGTTGGAATTTTTCAATATAGTTGAAAATAAAAACATTTAACTTATTTAGTCCAAAAGATATTATGTGTTTTTTTTTATTTTGTAGAGTACCAGCATTATTATATTAGAATTTTACTGGCTGCCACACCCTTCTTACGCCTATTTTTGTCATGATATTGTTTACTTTATTTGCTTAGACATTATGATTAATTTAGTGAAGAGATTAAAATGAAACACATATAGCACATATGTCCTTGAATGATGAAGGTTTGTCAGATTTTTTGAGCCTCTGGCGTCAAATGGTTATTCAGAAATCGCCAAAAATTGCCAAATTTATTTTTTTTAAGAAAAAAAAATTTGCAAAAATGTTTAGTGTCGCTGTTACAGGGAAAAGTCACTGGAGAAACGGCATAGCGAAGTTTATAACCCTTCTTCAGGACATCATAAATCAGTTTTAAAAATTTGCAATATACCCTCAAAATTTCGTGTAATTTGCAAAACACTGTCTTTGGGTAGGTTCTCGTATAAATGTATTTCCAATTCAATTATTAATTTGTTTATTTTTCCTTTTTAAACTTTTTTGGAAAGTAGAAAAAATAGCCTTTTTAACCGTATGCATTTGGTTTACTTTTGTCAAATACTAAAAGTATATTTTCAAACAATTACTAGAAAAAAATTTTTTTTCAACAAATTTTCGACTTTAACTGCGATTTATTAAAATTTTTTCTATAAAAGCCGATGCAATAATTTTTAAGACCATTTTAGTTGTGAACATAACCAAATTTAATATTTTTAAATTTTTTAATTTAAATTATACAAGTTATTCGATTATTTCTGTACTAGCTTACTAAAACTTTCCACACATTTTTTATTCTATCCTCAAAAAGAAGAAGCCAAGTAAATAACAAATAATATTTTGTCTTAAAATGTGAAGAATTTTTTAAAAAAGTTCAGAAAATACTTAATAACCTTTCAAGTTTCTATTATTTTGTTTTATTCAAAACAAAATAATATTTTTAGAAAAAAAAATCAGTAAAATTTACATCAAAACCATAATTTCTAAAAAGAAAAGGAAAATAAATTTAAAAATGGTGAACAATTCATTATTAAATTTGAGTATATATAAAAGATGGTAATACAATTAAAAAGATTCGTTGTTCTATTTTAAGGATCAATTTAAAAATCTAAAATTAACTTAAAATTTATAAGGCTACGACATCTATAATGTAGGAAGTACCCTGAAAACGGTTCTTTCAAAATAACTCAAAATTTAGTGGGAGTTTAGAAATTTTTTTAATTTGATTTTTGATGTCCTCAAGAATGTCAACATTCCATATTAGAACGTTTTCCAAGTGAAATTAAAACCTGTCCTTTTGTAACAGCATGTAATTAGTGCTTCAAATTTCATATAGTTTTTAAATGTAAAGTCAGCTTCACAAAAGCTAATGATAATTGCAGTTGCTAATAGTAATAGAATAAAAAATAGAATTATAATTTAAAATACATTTTTCTAACATATAGCTCCATTTTAGGAAAACACCTTTGAAAAATTATTTTTTTAAAAGAATAATTGTAACACTAGCTCTGCTTCAGTATTACAGAAAGGCGTTATCGTACTCAGAACTTTTTTGAATTTTATTTGAACAAAACCGGTAAATTTATTAAGTATTAGAACAGAGCTATTATATAACAACATTGGTTCTATTAAAATTAAAAATTATTTTAATAATAATAATAATAATAATAATAATAATAATAATAATAATATAATAAATATTGTAAATTTTATTTTTGCGGGTGGAATTTCTCAATCTATATTGAAGCTCTTTATAAATTAAGGTATCAAATCTTCAAAATAGTCGATTGCTGGTAAGAATCCGTAATAGTTTTTTTCCACAATTCCCTTTTTTGTAAAATTAGACAAATAAATAGCCATTTTGCTTATAAACCGCCTTGTCGCCAAATTCATAGTAATTAAACATTCAACATAAATTAGAGAAGCTTTACATTATACAAAACATTTAGATTTAAGTGCTTTTTTATTTTAACTCATAACAAATGTGGTCCAAAATATCGGAAGTGTAAGAATCCATAACTTTGAAAAATCCTTTGGAGATTTAATGTTATGGTATACTTTCATTTCAAATTGGAATTACTGGGACAATATTCAATGAATTAAAATTATATTCTATTCTATTCTATTCTATTCTATTCTATTCTATTCTATTCTGTTCTATTCTATTCTGTTCTATTCTATTCTATTCTATTCTATTCTATTCTATTCTATTCTATTCTATTCTATTCTATTCTATTCAACTTTGAGAACATATTTTATTTCAACTTAAAACTTATTGTTATTTTGTGTGCCTAAAGCATTCCATAGATACGTACTCCTGCAATAAGTATGTACTAGTAAAATTGTGAGAGTTTGAGAATGTGTGCATCACATAGAAAATACAGTATAAAAATCAAAAGCGTTTTTGATTCCAAGTGAACTAATACTGCAGAGAGTTTTTTCGAATAAATTTGATTTTTTTTTCTATCATTTATGAAAATTGTTTTTTGTCATTTCAAATTAAAACAAATAATTTAGAGCGCTATATTTGGCTATGCCGAATCCCTTATCTTATTCTTCACCACTTTACCAATAAATGAAAAGAAATATAGTGGCTTTATATTTTCATATTTATACCTAAAACAAATAATATATTTCTCCCACAAGCAACGTTTGCTTAAACAAAATAAAAAAATAAAAAACGCAACAACAACCACTTATTAACATATATATATATATATATATATATATATATATATATATATATATATATATATATATACATTATATTTTTTTATGTATGTACAAACAAACTGCCTGCATATACAAAAAACAACACCAATAATCTTTACAATACTGCAGTTGTCAACTTAACTGTTTGCTTATACAAAAAACAACTACACTAATAGTCATTGCAATGCTTCATATAAATGTTTATATACAAACGATAACCACTGCTTGCTTATACAAAAATGACTAATAAATTTATATACATATATTTGCTTATACAAAACAACAACAATACTGAGTTATTGCGATACTTTGTGTGTATATACATGCTTGTGTGTCTATTTTTAAAAATTTATTCAGATTTTTACCTATAACTCGGTTGTTTACGGACCGATATTGTTAATTATAAAATTAACAATTATAAAAAAAGTTCTAAAATGCATTTTGCCCGATATCTTGGATTTAGTTCATTTTTTCAGTATAAAAATACAGAAATAAAATCAAAATCTTCTTTGCAAAAACAAGGTTCCTAGCTTATATAGGGACTTCATACCTTTTACACCTATGGTATAGGGTATAAAAATATGAAAATATTTAAAACTTTTTTACTTTTATTCAATTTTTTCACAAAAATAAAATTTTGATTGAGGAATATGTAGCAAATTCGTCAATCACACACGTACAGAAGGGTTCATCGGCAGTATCTCTCTGCAATAGATATCTATGGTTGCCCTAATTCTTGACAAGGTAATTTCTAAAAAATAGCTGATGAATTATGATGGATTTGTTTGTACTTACGTTCCTGACAATTTTACCATTAACAAAAATAATTTTTACGTACTTTTTTTGCCTTTTTACATTGTTCGGAAAATATTTTACAGTACTGTTATTAAAAACAAGAATGCACTTAAACAAAAACATAAACCATTGTGACACTCGATTTAGTTTTATTGAAGGAATTTTGTAAATTATAAAATATATTAAAAAAAGTGACATGTCACAATATCGCTTACTGTATCTCATGAGGAATATCACTTAATATATAGAGCAGCATATCGTACATGAAACATGCTGACAAGAGAATATTAAACTAATGCAAGATTAATGGTTCAAGAAGCTAAAAAAAAATAAACATTAAACATATCACAAATTACAAAACTGAATCAAAAAAATGATGGAACTAATTCACTAGTTCGTTGGTTCTTTTATTCTCTCCTTTTTTCCCGGCACTGTTAACTCTAACATTTTCCAATACACATTCTACTTTAAAGACCTACACAAACACTTATATACAATAATTGCAGTTCTCTTATCATTCATCTCTTTTGTCATCATTCTCGTATACCCATCTACAGCAACAAATTTATTATATGAATAATGGTTGAAACATTAATTTCTGGGTGTTTTTGCTGTTGTTGAAACAAGCAAAAAAAAAATATCATAAAGTAAAAATTACGAAAGGAAAAAATTATAAAATATTCATTCATTTTTCTTTTACAAACATGTACCGACTTAACACAAACATTTTTGTATACATATATACATTACAGTGCATCGATTTGTATGAAGGCAAAAAAATGTTGCAAATGTACTACCCTAAAATTAAATATTGATAATTTATAAACTAATCTCCAAAATATTTCGTTTTAATTATTTCACTCTCGTAAGCTGGACCATTGTAAAAATACCTCTAAAAATATGGTTTTCGAGAAAGAGTCTACACAATTTTTACCTTTTTGTCAGAAAAAAAAATAAAAATTCAATATGTAATAGACATATGACGTCTAATACGTAATTAGCAAAACATATGTTTTTGAATTATTTTCACTCTCATGAAATTAAAATTTTCTATAAGTTATTTTTACTATTTTTACTTTTTATACTATTTTTTTATAGCTTTAATATTTCGGACATTCATTAATCTTTTTAGTAACAAAACTAATATTTTAGACTAAGTGAATTTTTATGTCAAATAACGGGATTGTTTAAGAAAATATAAATTTGTCAAAAAACTATAAATTCGTGTAAAATAGCATTTAAACTTCAAGTTTTAAAAGAATTTATTATATTATCTGTAAGAATTGCTGATTTAATCTTTTAGCAACCAAATGTACAAAATTTACTCTTTTGCTTTAAAATAGTTAAATATCTAAAATCAGATTAGATCTTTCTAGTATTACCTTAAAATTCAATATATGTTTAAAAGTATCTGAAATATATACAATTACTTGTTTAAATAATGAAAATATGACAAAAAAAGTGATAATAAGATCTTGATATTTTGCGAATGAAAAGAGATGTAAGAATTATTTAAATGCATATTCCATGTTTTATATAATATATTCTAATTAATTTTCTTTTAACGAAAATTTTTATAATGCTGTTGAAAAAAATCTGTGTTTTTAGGGGTGTTTTAAAAATGCTCACGTGTTTAGATTTCAACGAAACCTAAATGTATAAAATACCATGAATGCTGATGAAATGTATATCAGTACAAAAGATAAGTACTCCGTTCTTCTGGTGTCTAATTATAGTTCACAAACTCTGCTTTAGTACTGGCAAACAGAGAAAACAAGGCAATTTTTGATTGCAAACTTATTCTTCACGTAAATGAAATATTCAGACGTAATATTTTGAAAATCATATTTTACTGTACATACATACATACATACAAGTACATTATTTTATATACATATGTTTTTTTATTTCTCCCTCTTTTTGCGAAAAATAAGAATATGTATTTACATGTTGTTGATTTTTTTTTCTTTCCCTTTTCCTAGCAACGTTTATGTTATTTTTATGCATATGATAATGACGACAATGATGATGCTGATAAAATAATACTTCTTATTACACATATAATCGAATTTGGCCTTAAATAGATACAGAGTAAGAAATACTTATGCCCTAGAGATTGTTGATGGCAAGAAGCAAATTAAATAAAAGGAAACATCTAAAAATCTTGTATCTTTTTTGCCTACAGCAAAAATCAATTCAACTTTAAATACACTGAAATTAAGCAAATTAATTAAAGTAGATATTTATTTTTACAAGTGTACTACTTAAAAATATAATTTTTTCAAAAACTTACCAATAAGGATTCAAAAAAATAATCCATATAAAAATACTAGGCAAACACTTTGCCTTCAATGCACTTTACGCTCACAGCATACATCCGATTTTAATCAAAATTATTCCATAAAATCCGTTCGGTAAAAGTTGTTACTAACTCATACAAAATGTATACAAATATATATACATACATGTGTGTGTATATAAGCCTCAAATATAAAGGCATTTCATGTTATTAAATTCTTCTATTTTAGTTCTCATGTCTGTTCTACAACTGTCTCATTTCTAAGCAATGTCATTGTTTTTACAAAACAAAAATCTTTTAATATTTTAATGTTAATGAAATAACAACTTTCAGTTAGAGTATTTTCCACTTTTAATTGAAAGAGTTGTAAGAGCGAAAAAAAAACGCCAACGTGAAAAACTAAAACTAAAATGGAAAAAATTACCAAAAAGGCGAAAAAGCCGGCAAAACTAAAAGAGTTGGCGAAATGGTAAAATTGACAAAAAAAATCACTGATACAAAAAGATCGCCAAAAAAAAAATCGCGTTAAATTTTCTGGTGAAAAATACTGTATACAGAAATAAGTTTTATTTATATTAAACTGTTATTCTTTCAATACATTAGGGGTAGCGGAGCACCCCAGAAATTTAATTCCTTGTAAAAGAAAATTTTTTATAGAACAGTTTTATTATTTTTTATTACTTTTTTAAATTATGAAGTCGAATTTGTTTTCATACATAGAATTTATACTTAAAGTCGCACGCAGTGTTGTCAGTTTAGCCTAAATCTATAATTTTTATTTTGCTTTTAGCCGCAAAATTTTCGTTTTATCTTCTAGCTTTTTTCTAGCCTTTTTAAAAAGGCTAAAATTTCACTATTTCAACAACCAAAGAAATAATTTTTTATTTACTATTACTACTTTTATTTTTATAGAATCATCCATTGAAGCATTTTTATATATTAAAAAAAAACCGAGATCATTTATAAAAATTTATAAAACAAAAATATGAACATTTTCGCCGCCAGCGATTCGTTCTCCAAATCAATAATTATTCGTTAATTTTACATACTTACTATGAATAAAAAAAAATCTCATACGGGCGAAAAATGACCTAAAGATTTGGAAATGCTTAAACAAAGTGGAATTATAGTTCAAAAATTACGGAAAATTGGGGTCCACTATGTCCACTATGTCAGATGAAGTGAATCTTCCCTTTTTGGTAGAAGAGAATTTAAATTTTTTACGAAATTAAAAGAACTATAACTTTTTTATATTCTTCACCATAAATAGTAACGGACTATATAAGTTTATACACTTTTTAATTTCTAAAACATTTATCTGAAATATAGTAAATATTCTGATTACATGTAATAGAGATAAAATATTATAATCCATCTATGTTTCTATTGGAAATGAATTTCCGTACATTTCCATAACTAAAACGCAAGATTTTACTTAATATATTTGGAAAACATTATAAAGGGAACACTCGTATTTAATGTATTTTTAGCTAAGATTTGATCAAATCAAGGTACCATTATAATATTTGTAAATATTTTTTGTTTTCGAAATTAATAATTACTTCAGTGTATTTGAGTCTGACTACATTTGTATATAACTAAAATATTTATTATTAAAAACGACAATTTTATTGAAGAGTTAGAATTGATGGGACTGATTATGGACCAAGTACCAGAAAAACAGGATATCCGTCGTAACTCCAGCTATACTTTTCGACCTATAATATAACATGTACATAATGCACATATACTTCAAGTACCAATGTAAACTCAGAAACCAAAAATCGGCGTGGTCCGCCCACCTCTCACTTGCTAATGTTAAATTTATCCTCTTTTTGCTCACATCCCAGCAACACTGGTCGCGTGATTGAATAGTTTCAATGGACGTATGACTAGTATTGTTAACGTATTTATAAAATTACTCATAAGGACTCGGTCCCACATATAGAAATAAAGTGCAATTTTAATTGACATAATTGTTTCCTACTTCCTTACGAAATTTCTTTAAGTGTATATTACATATAAATACGTATAAAAAATCACCCTCCCATGTACTCTTATAGTATTTTGTAAAAAATTCTAAAAATATGTTAAAAGTAAGCAACAATAAGAATCCAAAGTATTAGAGTCATGTTTATACAAATTATATCGTCTTTATTTTGCAGGCAGTAAAAAGGCATCTTTTTCGTCTTCTTCCCTTGGTGATGAAGAAATTTGCTATTTAAGTGTCATGACAATATGTTGTAAATTATTCAACTATTTATTAAAAGATCATAAAAATGTTTATGGTTTTATAATTTTATATTGCAATATTATATTGATCACATCCAAGCAAAAACTTTATCTGTCCTGGTAAGCTAGTAAATATAATTGAAAATGAAAATAAACTACTTATTTTTTGCCTAAATAAACAGTTATTTTTCTTCGAATTGTCCACAAATTCATGTAGTTATTTTTATGTACCCAAACAAAAATAAAAATAAAAGGGAAAAAACAAAAAAATTTTGAAGTGAATGAGATTTGAACTTGGACACAAATTAGCCGTTCATTTTTAATGGCTAACGTCTTACTCATTACACCATCTCGCACTTAATTTTCTAAGTGGCAAAAACTTTTTTTTTAGTAAAAAAACTTTTTAGACATTTTATTAGAAAAAACTAACAGCATTGGAAAGGGGTTGAAACAACAACCTTCTGGTTGCTAATCAAGTGCTGCAGCCAACTCATCCACGTGATTGCAATATTACTGTGCTATTATACTATTGAGTACTTATTTATGTAATACAGAGTAGGCAAATAATAATGACGTCTCATTATCTAGAAACTACTTTAATAAGTAGTTGCCATTACCGAAAACCAAAAAGATTTTTCTGGGATTTTATATTAAATATTGTTTTTAATATTTGCTTATGAGAAAAAATTTTCTATTAAACTTTTGTCATGCTAAATAAATACTAAATATTTGTACACTTGAAGATATATTCATAATATGTATTCGTATATAGCTTCTGTTGTCGTGCTTTTTAATAATTTTTTTAGCACTCCTTTAAATATAAAAACTATTCTTCCTTTGAGATTATCTATGTTTTTTTAATGTATTTGCGTTTGTACTTTTTGAACAATTTGAAAAGCTTTATTTATTATAGTTTGTGATTATTTATGCCACCTCTAGCAATTTTAGAATATTTTTTTTATTTTATTTTATACGCGTTTTATTAAAAACGAAAACTAAAAAGAAAAATATTAGTCGTGACTTTGATAAGCTTTGGCTGTAGCTTCTGCAATTTGTAAAATTTTGCTCAAATATAATAAATAATGCGCATATTTTTTGTTTCTTGTGGCTTGTTTATTTCTGAAATTATGTAACAACAACTAGATACTTAGGGGAGTTGTTTTCTTTTTAAATTAACCTTGAATTTATTTATGACTTCAGATTTTTTTTTTTTATTTAAAAAATGTCATTGTTAAGTTAAGAATATTAACTAGATATGTCAATTATGTTGTAGGTTTTTATATAAATTATTAAATTAAACAATTAATTTTATTTTTATTTACAGGTATGTAATAAACTTTTGACATAATTAGTGTTTAATAAACTATTTTGAAGGTAAGATTTAAAAAGATTTGAGATTTACTTCTAAATGTTGTTGTTAAATTGCTTTTGAAAGGCAAGAGCATACAAGTAATAGAAAATTATGTTAATTTCTAGGCTACTTATAAATTCATCAAATTAATTTAATTTAACTAATTAAGTTGCTCTAAATAACACCTGCCACACAATAATGCATACATTCTAAAAGTAGCAAACCAACATCCAAACTACTGTTCAAATGCACAACTTACATCACACAGTGGTTCCAATACAAATATCTATATAAATGGACAGAGATGATGTGTTTTTGAGTTGATTTTGAAAAGTACAGATTCCTAGTATTTCAGGGAGGTAATGGGTGAACATATTATCAAAGTTGGTCACCTCGCCAAAAAATAATTTATGCTTCGATTATAAGAAAATGTATATTTAAATAGTCCTTGTAAATATGTAAAAAATGCGCATATAAATATTTATGTCGAAACAAATTTTTTTCTCATTTTTGGTCTCGTTTTCTATTTAGTTTTTTTTCTAACTTACACGCAGAGAAAAAATATGCTTACAGCATTTTCACTACAACAACAATGTTATGTTCTCTTTGTTAATTTTCTTGAATTTTAATAACTTTGTGTTAATGATAACTATGTTCTGCAAGGTTTCGTAATTTAATGCTTCAACTCAATAAAAATTTTAATAAGTTTGACTGCAAAAATTATAGGGTTTTGAATATTTTTACCAGAAACAAAATTTTATTAATATAACAAATATCATAACTTCTATAATCACTAAATATTTGCAGTCTTTTCATTGTTTTTAAACTATATTCTGTTTTTAAACCATATTAATATTATTACTCCCATGACAGTAAAACCTTGTAAATAAATATAATACTTAAGCTATATTATGCAAATATTTGACACGAAATATTTTATCGTGTTTTACCGCAATTTTTGTTACAAAATACAGAGCTGTTTTTTATTCATATTAGGCTCATTTATTTGACTTCTTGTTTGATGAAACAGCTATCAAATATCTTAAGATACGAGAAGGGTAAAATATTTTAAGCCTGTTCAGATTAGATGCAAATTATTTACTCTAAATTATTTTATTAAACACATAACTACCATAAATTTCTTTGACATCAATTATTAAATGAATTTATGGAAAAATCTTATTTTTTTTATTTTATTTTAACCAATTTAAAACAAGTGGATATCAAGGAATGTAAATCAAAAATGATATTTATTTTAAATATAAATATTTATAAAATTTACATAGTAAAATATTTAGATAATAAAGGAAATACCAACTATTTTCAGTCGATTATTTGCAATATTAAAAACACACATTAATAAAAATTTCTTTAAAAAATATATATTTAAAATTTTGTATAAGTGATTTACGTTTATACATAAGAACAACCCTGTTTCCTTTTCTCGTTATTTACAAAGCAGCCCTGTCTTCATAAAACAACACTGTTTTCTTTGCACGCCACTTTCAACTGTATAAAAAATAATGAGTATTATTATGTTTAAATAATAAAGATATTAATATATTGAATTTTATTTAACTATATTTTAATAGATAAAATATAAATTAATCACTTCTTTTTTGTGTACATTAAATAATAATTTTTCCAACTCAAGCCGTATACCGCATCAGCTATTATTTCCCGCTATTTTATCTTGCATTTATTTTGTAAGATTGAACAAAAATTCGCTCAAAATATTGGCAAATATTTCGCTACTTGTATTCCCACGATGTTCATACTAGCGGCATTTTTAGTTAAGGTTGTTATCTTGCTTGAATTTTAAAAATATTTCGTGTTCGTCAAATATTAACGTAATGTGAACTTAGTTTTATTCTTTTCACAAACTTGGTGGAAAATTTTTTAATGTTCATTATAACTTCATTATAATTGTCTACGCTAAAAGTGGTTTTTTTCTATCACCCACAAAATCAATCCTCAAAACCTTAACATATACAAATCTACCTGACAGCACTCTTTCTCACAACAACTAACTATTTTCTCTAACTCTCACAACAACACTTCCCTTCTTTATCTACCTAAAGCTTGATTCTGATTGTTCAATAAAAAATGTGGGTGGGAACTCCCTTGTGAATATCAAAAAGTGGGCGGTAGCAAATATACCATGCCCATTGAGCATCTTTTTGTATAGAAAAATTGATACCGAAGGTACATAAACATACTACTTATAATGGCCTCAAACCTGACAACTCGTGCCAAAATTCACTAAATTTACTCTTTTATAATATTATACTCTGCATTTCCATTTGTGCGTATTCGTAATACAGAACTATAAGGGAACGTGTTGTTTATGTAACGAGATTATATTCGTAATAATATATTAAAATTATTAAATATTGTTTCTTTTTGAAAAATTGACAAATATTTTTTGTTAAAGTTTTTTAAATGTTTTTAGAGGAATGAAAGATTGATGATTATTTTATATAATACATAAGAAATAACAGTAAAAATATATTACTAATACTAAAGTTTTCTTTTTTTCATAAAATTTGCACCAATGCATTCGTTTTTGGCTGGGCGGGAAGCAGTTTAGTAAATTTTTTTATTAATCGATAAACATCAAATTTTTCTAAAATTCACCATTTTCGGCCAATGCTAGACATAAGGTGCAAGTCTAAATCAATGTAAAATTTCTTTGTTTACCATTTGCTAAGCTTTGTCTTTTAAAATATGTAAATAAAAAAATTAATTTATTAACAAAACTTAGAGAAAAAGTATAAGAATAGTAACATATTTTTGTAAAAAAGTAGGTATTTTTCATACTAATTTCAGGATGTTGACTATGAATATTTTTCACTTATAGACAAATTGTTATAATCGAAAAATTGTTTCAGCATACTATTTCGGAATGTATTAGATAGTACAGAATATTTAAAAAAATGTTACCTCATATACCGCAGGACTTACTCCTGAAAAACGCAATAAGTTTGAAGTAAGAAATCAACATTAAGGCGTAAATATCTTTCTAGCTGTAAGAGATAACTTCAGTGAGTAAGCTTCCCAAACACGTTACAGAAATAAGAAAAATTTTGAATTTAGACTTGATTTGTAGAAGTTATGATTTTTTGAAACTTTTACTTACTTGAGGCGGTCAAATTTGCCGTCTTGTAGCTTATCTCATATTATTACAGAGTAATTACAGGATTATTTTTCTAAAAGCTTGTATTCTTGTCTATAACTTTAACATACATTTAAATTTTATCCGATCAATAGTTTAGGAGATACAGATTTATTACCAAAAATTTAATACCATTTTATGTTGTCTTTAATAAGAATTTAAATATGTCTCTTCTTTGTCCAATGCTGTTATTTATTCCCTCTTAAACTCCACGAATTATTTTACATTTGCAAATACAAAAAACTTCTTGCAAACAGAAAAATAAAATAAATCATTGGGAGAAAAATGTTTGTACAACATTAACCTTTACAACATGGCTTTTTTCAACATCCTCAGAAAGGCGATGGTAAAATGAAGTTGGTAATGCTAGTGCTATACTTGTGGTCTATACTTTTTTTTGCATAATTTCGTATTGTGCCAAATGTTGAATTATATTCATTTTATTTTTTGTCAATAATTTGTTTAGGCATTTTAATGGTTTTCTGCGAACAGTCACAGCTGAACAGACTCTTGGATATTTACCATTTATTTAAAATTAATTCTAATAAAAACCTTAAGAAAATCAAACATTGAATCATATTAAATAAATCTTAAAATAATATAATTTTTAGAGATCATCAGTTCACAACTTTTTTATATTATTTTGTTTTATGATTCTGATTTTAAAAAGGACTTTGGATTAGCTGGAGAAAAAATATAGTTGTAGTGACCATAATCTAAGAGCAACATATTATGATTGGAACATATGATCATATTAAAAAATAGAAATAATTATAAATTGCATCCGTTTTTATGGTTTGTTTTTTCATATTATGATTATAGTTTTACATATAATTGAACAATCTTATTATATTATTATACCACATTGTCATAATTTGATTCCATTTTATCGTATTATTACCTCATGTTATCATATTATTATTTCATTTTATCATATTATTATTCAATCTTATTATATATTAATATAAATTATTATTTTATTATTGAAAAATTTTACATATATATATCCATGATATCTTATATTGCCGGGTATAATCAAACGTTGTCTATTTATATTTATTCATATATGAACTAAATGAGAATTAGATTGAAGTTAGACAACAAATTTAAAAAAAACCCTTATATAGTTAAAAACAAACAAGTATTGAAATTTTCCACTAAGTTTGTGAAAAGGATAAGTATTTTACTTATTTGTAATATTTTATTGTTATAGAATTAATAATATTAATATAGTTTAAAAACAGAATATGGTTTAAGAACAAGGAAAAAGACTGCAAATAATTAATGGTTGTAGAAGTAATGATATGTTTCATATTAACAAAATTTCGTTTCTGGTAAAAATATTTAAAAACATATCATTTTTGCAGTCAATCATATTAAAATTCTTATTGAGTGTAAACATTAAATGACAAAATTGAATTAAAATCATTGTTATCATGAACACAAAGTTATTAAAATTCAATAAAATTAACAATGAGTACATAATATTTTTGTAGTGATCATGGTGTAACCATATTTTTTCTCTGCTTGTGTTTAGCAAAAGTTTTGGCTTGTAGTTCTTGAAAAATAAAAAATATAAAAATAAAAACACATAACTGAACTTGAGATCTTAGTTAGCAGTCAATTTGAAAGCTTATGATTTCTATACTTTAGAAAAAGCGAAAATTTTTTTTATGTTCACAAATAAACTATTGTAATTATTTTCAGACCCACATCACCGGGAAAAATAAATGCATTATAATGCAAATTTGTGCAACCTTTTACAAGCAGAATAATATAACAGTACTAAATATACATTTTTGCAATCGTACATAGTTAGTTAGCCTTTGAGCTTTTATAAATGAAAACTACAAACTGCTTTCTTTTAAATAAAAGCGAAAAATATCCTGATATTTTATTGTTTCATTATTTATTTTTATGACATTGTTTTATTAAGCAATTTGCCTTTATGATGTATCCACTCAACTCAAATGAAAATATAGTTTTGTGTTGTATTTCAACATTAGAAAGTAAGCAACCAAGCGTGTAACCGCAAAATCTAAATTTGTAGAAAAAGTTTAAGTCATAAAAGGAAAACAAAGAAAAAAACCTTTTACCAAAAAAAAAAAAAAAAAGCAATAATAAATAATATATATTTAAACAGAGGACAAACTCTTAAAGCAAAGCTACACACACAATGAGAAATTAAATTTAATTTTAAGTGTTTCTGGTTGTTAAAACATTTTCTTTATGGAATTTTAATTGGCTTAATCTTTAAGCCATATATTTGTTTGGTTTTTTTAACTTATCTTTTAATTGTTCTTTGAAATATTATGATTTTTATAAATATTATAAATCATAGGTGAAAAATATCATATTATTAATTTTAAGAATTTAAGAAATTATTTCTAAAATTAAATTTCAATTAAAGAACACTAGCAATATTGCAATTTAGTGAAATTTTATAGATATTTTCTCTTTACCAACCCTCAAGTATTTTAAGTATTTGTGTATGCATGAGTGCTTTCTTCCACCATTCAATATTGTACGTATTTTTATTTCCTTTTACTATAAGCAAGCGTATTTTTGGATCTAGACCAATAAGCCATAAAATGCTTTTCAAAAATATCCCGCATGATATCGCTGTTTTTTATTACCGTTATTCAGCTGAAGCTTTTAACTACAAATAATTCTCATAGAATGTAAAATTCGTGTAAAAAACAGACACAGAAGCGTTTTTTAAATATAAAATAGAAAAAAGGAATATGAAAAGATACATAATAAAAACCATAAAATAGCCACATAAAAAATATTATTCAATTACGAATATGATAAAATTAATGCAGCTTTTTGAAAGATGAATTATTAGTAAACATTGTGACACATTATGATTCCACACGAATATATAAAATTTATATAAATTTTATTTTATTTTAATTTTTCTAACCAAATCTATGGTAGGACCTTTTTAGTTCTTATCATTTAAACAAGTTTTTGTTTATTCTTTAATTTATATATTTTATTTTATTGTATTCTTTTTTTTCTGTCCAAATTTTATTAAGTATTACCTGACTTTTCATTTCAATATAAAATGTATTAAAAATATAAAATATCTTTTGCGTTAACTATTCAACAATATGATTAATAAATATTTCTTTTATTTTTAATGATAAGATCCTATTTATTATAAAATTTTCTATTAACGACTAATTACAAATGTTTGTCTAATAATAATAATAATAATAATATTTTCATTTTTATTCATAAGACAAATGCGACAAATTTTGGTTCATCGAATATTGCCTTAATAATTCCAATGCGAAATGAAAGTATACCGATATATAAATAAAATATCCAAAGGGTTTTGCCAAATTAGTTTGAATATCGATTTTATGGACTAATTAACTTCGTACATTTTGGAGCACTATTTTCATTATGTGTGAAAATAAAAAATAAAATCATTAATTTTAAATATAATTAAATAAATTTAAATTATTGTTTATGTAATTTAAAGCTTCTCTTAAATATTAAATATTATTAAGATTTTTTTTTATTTTTATCCCCTTACCACTACTTTTAGTCCACTTTTCATCATAAGATTGTTTGTAATATTGAAAAGTCATATTATTCAATCAATATAAGTATATATATATATATATATATATATATATATATATACTTAAATATAAATAAATATATATATATATATATATATTTATATATATATATATAAATACTATACTATATATATATATTTATATATATATATATATATATATATATATATATATATAGAAAATAAAAATGCCACGCCCACTTTTTCCAAACAATTCTTTTTTTGAAAGCTCAAACTAAATTTATTACATATATTAAGTATTTTTTGAAGAAGGCTATGAACTAAACAATAAGATAAATGCCATGCCCAGTTTTTAGCCCACTTTTATTAAAAATCAATTTTAATGCTTTGTTGATAATACTAATAGACATCAAATTATACAAAAACAAGGAATATAAAATACTGTATATTATAAAATTAACTCTATATGGGCACCACGCCTCTCTTCCGCCAAATTTTATCATACCGTAACATTTTTACCACTGTCATTAAAATTTTTAATGAATTTTGGAATTTGTTTCCTAAGAAACAAAGTAGCTCTTTTAAAAAAAAGTGGACAGGGCATCTAGTTAGTATTTCCTTTATGCTTCCTATTAATTGTTTTAATTGAATACAGTAAACAAAATTATGACAAAAATGAGCTTAAAAATGGTGGTAAGCTATAAAATAATAGAGACATATATTTACATTTGAATTAAGTTATTTTGATTTTTTTTTATTTCCAACTACACTGAAAAAAAAGGCTCCGAAGAAATCTAACTTCAAAGTTTTTGTTATTTTTGAGTTGGAATTATTGAGGCAATTTCTTCTTATTGCGGTATGTAATAATACTTTCTTAAAGTTTTAAATTTTTGCCTCTATAAATGTAGCAAAATATTTTTCCTTGATATTTGTAATGCAAACAAATATTAAAATTTGTTTGTATTTATTTATAACTTATAGAATGAGTAAGTTGACCTTGTGATATAATATGGCTTGCTAGTTCCACTAACAGACAGAGCGAACAAATTATAAATGCTAAAAGGATAAATCCATTATTTATGTCTATCTCTTGTGCAAACTGATACAAATTCTTTAATTTATCTGAAGTTAAGGATTTCTGAAAAGGATTACCAATTGATAAATAGTATTAATATGCTTATTAAATTAACACACATATTTGTTTTGTTTTTCTTTGCTGTATTTCTTTTATTACTTTTTGTTAGAACTGATCAAATTACATCAATCATACGCTCCAGTATATCATTGCTTTATAAATTAACTTTTTATATATATTTGAACAATTCCACTCAAATTATGTTTCTATTGAATATTTACAATTTCCTCGTGTATTATTTATGTTTATTTTTTTCTCCAGATTTTATTTTTGATATGTATTATTATAAATCAAAATTGTATAAATTTTTTAAACTCAATATATTTTATTTTCTTCTAAACTAAAAATGCATGTTACACAAAATTTACACTTGCTCTTGAAATTTATTAATTTAAAAAAAACTATAACCCGTTTACATTCACACTTTCGACAATTTTGTAGATTTTGTTTGAAATCTGATTTTTATGTAAATTAAATATAAAAACTAAACACTTTTCAATTAGTTGTATTTTATTTTATTATTATTTTTTTATTTAATTTTTAATTTATTTATAAAAATTTTCCTATAAAATTTTATTACTTTTTTAATTTGAAAAATATTTATCTACATACAAAAGTCATTTTTATTTAGCATATTGTAGTATTTCATCAACACACTGAAAGAAAAACAGTGTTCAAAAACGATATTATTTTTTCTAATTTTACTAAATTTTTACTATATTTTGGTGTAAATCTCATACGAAACTAGATTTTGTTTTGTAATTAAAATCTAATAAAATTAAACTGATTTTGCTTGAAATATAATTTAAAATAGATATTGTGCAAATATAAGTAGGGTACTGATTTTCGATGAAATTTACAAAAAAGTGCAAATAAACAATAAAGTTTTTGTGCGTTTTAAATAACGGCTCCAAGAACAATATTTTTTCTTTCTGGTACTGTTAAAAAAAATTTGGCGAAAAAACAAGGTGTTCATAAAATGAAAACAGTGCACAAACTCAGAAAATCTCAAGCTGTATTTTGTGTAGATGTATAAAAAATTGCACATAACTCGTTATTTAGAAAGCTTAAAATTAAAAAAAAAAAAATATATTATATGTAGGAAATAAGAGGAAAGGTAAGAGAAAATCAAAATTGACTTTTAGTGGGTTGGGTTTAGAACAAACGGAACATGACAGAATCGGGACAGAGATATAAAAGAAGGAGGATCATTAAGTGTCAAAGGATCATCAAATGTCTTAAGTTTGTTGAAGCGAACGTTTAACTTTTTATTTGGAAAATATTACTATTAAGCTACTAAATGTGTAAATAGTGTAAATAGTTCCTTCATATATAAATAAATATTATAATGAATTGAGAGTGAAGCTGTATTTTATATTGAAGAGAAATGCAACAAAGATTAATAGTAGCTAAAAGGTTAACCAAAATACTTTTAAACTACAATTGGGGGCTCACTGAGGCAGTGTATTCATTAAAATATCTTACAAACTACAATTCGAAGCTCAACCGGGATAATCTCACTGAGACAGTATATTCAACCAAAATACCTTTTAAAACTATATAACCGGTGATCCATTTCGAGGTTCCCTACTTTTTTAAAGAAAAAAAAAAAAACACAGAAAATTCAAATTTAATGTGGAATGTTTATTATCATTTGAAAGAACATTCTTTGGCATTTATTTTTTGAAGATTATGTCTATCAAATGTTTGCCGTTGCTACGTCGCAGATGGTCCATCCGTTGAGTCCAATTTTCGATGACTCGTTCGAGCATTTTGACTGGTAACTAGCGAATGACACGCGTGATGTTTTCTTCCAAGGCCTGAATCGAAGCGGGTTTGGCTGCATAAACTTTAGACTTTACATATCCCCACGTGTGATATCACATGATCCTGGTGGCCAATTGACCGTCCCAAAACGTGAAATTATGTGCTCACCGAAGTGTTCTCTCAATAAATCCATTGATTGATGCGATTTGTGGGAAGTGGCGCCATCTTGCTGAAACCAAATGTCGCCGAGATCACGAGCTTCAATTTTAGGCATCAAATAGTCGGTTATCATGGCAGGATAAACGTCGCCATTGACGTTCGCACTGGCATCATTTTTAAAGAAATATGGACCGATGATTCCACCAGCCCACAAACCACACCAAACCGTTGTTTTTTCTGCATGAAGTGGCAGTTCTTGAATCTCTTCAGGTTGCTCTTCGTTCCAAATGCGGCAATTTTGTTTGTTTATATACCCATTGAGCCAGAAATGGGCCTCATGGTTGAACAAAATTTACCTCGAAAACGTCGGATCTTCTTGGAACTTTTCAAGAGCCCATAGAGCGAAGCGATATCGTTTGAAAAAGTAGATCGGCTTCAGTTATTGCACGAGCTGTATTTTGTACGCTTTCTATTTAAGATCTCGACGTAAAATGCGCCAAGTCGTTCCATATGTCAGTCCGAGTTGCTGCGAACGGTGCCGAATCGACTCTCCACGGGCTTCGTGTACACTCTCAGCTACGGCCGCTATATACTCACAGCGTGCAGGACGTGGTCTATTCGGTCGAATATTATCCAATAATGAATGCTGGGTCTCAAAATGGGTGGTGGTGTTGTACGCTCAGTAGGCCGATTATGTTGACCATAAGTTGAGCGAAGTGCACGAAACACGTTCCTCACAGAACGTGAATTTTCGTAATAAAGTTGAACGATTTGTAAACGTTGTCTTTGCCGTAAGTCTTTCCATTATGAAATGCCAAACAATACTAAACAAAAATAACATTATAGCATGACACGACTCACACGTGATTCGTCACACAAAGGCTTTTGAAAAAAGTATCTCTAATTATATATATATATATATATATATATATATATATATATATATATATATATATATATATGTATATATATATATATAATTACTGTTTTACTGAAATAATTGACTTTAGTATTCTGAAAGAATTTATGAGTATTATATGTATTAAAAAAAACAGTTATATTCACACATATGAATGCGCCAACGTAAATAAGTTTGTTTTCAAATACTTTTAAATCCTTTAGTGAGATCAATCACTCATATGTGTATATTTGTATGTATAAAATACATTTAATTATTTGCAACATAATTTTTGAACGCAAATTAATTCAGCAATAAGCTTAAAGATTTCAGTTGAATTTACTTTTTTAATATCATTGCTTTACAGCTTTTTAAAGCCCTTAAAAATTATATTTATAATAATGAAACGTTAAGCTTTCATTTATTTATACTAGTAATAAATTAAGTGCTTATTTTAATTTCCTGGAAATATTGGCCAATATGATCAGTGTTGCCAGTTTAGCCTTTTTAAGACTAAATCTAGCCTTTTTAGTTTGTTTTCAGTCTCAAAATTTTCGTTTTATGCTCTAGTTTTTTTTAGCTCTTTTTGATTTTTAAAATTGTCTTAAAGAGTATAAAATGTTAGCATTTCAACAAAGAAGAAAATAATTTTTACAAAATCATCCATTTAAAAATGTTTGTGTATTTATTTGCACAACAAATTGAGATAATTTATATTTTATTTATTTATACTTTTATTTTCGACTGCGGCCCTTTATTCTCTTAAATAAAAATAACAACTAATTTTATGGACTGATTAAGTCGATTATAACTCTTTTTAATATGCTATTTATGAACATAATTTTAAAAAAGTTCCTGCAAAAGCAAAAAAAAATGACATCAGAAGAGAATTACAGTTTAAAGGTTACGAAAAAGCGCTTCAAAGCATTGGGTCGCTCTTCATATGAAATATAAACCAAATTTGTATGCAAATTCTTTGGGCGATTTTTCATGGGGCATCTTGCTGGCAGTCTTTCTATGCTTTATTTATAAATTTATTACAATATATGTAAAAAAAAATATATATCAAAAATTAATCAAAACGAAAAAAAGCTTTTCGTAAATTCAAAAGGCTTTTTTCTGACCTTATTTTAGCATTTAGCCTTTTTTGACCTTTTTTAAATGTCAGTTTTACCCTTTGTTTTTTCTCACAATGAATATAATTGTCACTGAATTAATTATGCTTATTATGCTAAATTATGCGGTCATATAAATAAATGTGTCATAAAAAATCAAATAATTCTGCCGTAGTAGTTATTCACGTTCATAATTACGGTTTTTAAATATTTGTATTAAAGTGTTAATTATTTCGTATTAATTTGTATGATTTTTATTGAATTCTTTTTCATACCTTTTAATGTCATGATTGTTATTATACTTTGCGAAACATTCTAATTAAAAAGGGTGGTTTAAAATGCAATAACTCAGAAACTAATAAATATATTTTCATAATTCTTTCACAACATAACTAATATAAGTCCAAATAATACACATGTAATATATTATGCTGGACGGATAAAAATTATGTTTTAATTTAAAATGGAGCTAATTATAATACTTGAGAGTACATTTGGGAGAAAGAATTATATATTTTAGATTTGCTATAACTTTGATTATTAAATGGAAAAAACTAGTTCGTTCTAACCAACTGTATATTTGACTAAATAAATAATACAAGTTTGTAGAACTTATATAAAATTTCTTATATTTTTTAACCGATATTATTAGGAAATTAAGAGTCGCGAAATATTTTTGCACAAAATTGGACTAAAACATAATCACGAGATCACTATAATACAAATAAGAGAAAATTTTCCTAAAAGCTACATACACTTATATACTAATAAATGATCACCTGAATGACTTTTAAATGTTGAACATAATTGATTAATAAATTATAAACAATTAAAAAAACCTGGTGCCCAGAAGTTGTACTGAGCATGATAGCATGAACATGATATATAGAGCAATACAAGTCTCAAGATATAAATGAGCATAACTTTTTTTATATTACATAAAAAGCTAGTATCTTTTCGGTTGGTTATTGTTGTTGGTATGTTACGGATAATTTCTAAATGACTCAGTTTAATTAATATATCCAAAAGTAACTATAATTGCATGATGGTATAAATTATCAAGTACGTAATTTATTTGGTTATTTATGACTATTTCTGACGTTCCCAAATTTCAATTAGTGTAGTTTCGATATGATGTTTTTGTATGAATCATTTAAAGAAATTTTATGATCCAATAAAATTGAATTGAAAACCTCTGTGCAGCACATACATTAGTATGTATCCAAATTAAAATGTGAGGTTATGAGACAAAATCGCAAATTATTCCAAAGTGGATTAATTTTTATTTGGGTTAAAATCACAGATAATTAGGTAGCATTAGTTTTTTTCATAGTGAAAAAAACTAGTCATTTTATTGCGTTTCAAAAATGACAAAAATCATTTTGGATCACCCTTTAAAAAATATTTTATTTTTTATTTTATTTTCATATTTGTTATAATTTAAATTACAACAAATCTTAAAGCTAAAAGCACTAGCAACAATGGAAAATAAATGTGGCCTTGATTATTGTTTCTGCATTAACACTTTTTATAATGATATACTATTTTCATGCGTTAAATTTATATAATAGGAGATTTTTTTACTGACAAATAAATTAATGTAGGAGTATGTGAATAAAAAAATTCCTAAATATTGTTTTCCTTATTTCCTGTTCATTTGCATATCTTTACAAAAATTGAAATAAGTAAAACAAAAACAACAATATGGCTTCTTATAAACAAGCTTATAAACAAGGTATAAAATAGTATATTTTTTTTTCTTTTGGTTTTTATGTGCAACCTAGACATTTGACATTGTTTATGATACTCTAAGGTCATTAGAAGTCAACACTATAAAAACCGAAACAAAATGAAATCACAACAAAATTTTTAGAAGAAAAAAAAAACACAGAAAATAGAAAATTGTTAAGGAAGCAAAACTAAAAAAAATGTTACAATTTTTATAATAAAAACTTTAAAAATAACTACAATAAAATTTATGGCATCCGCAAAACAGCTTGAAGAAAAAATCATGTTGCCAAAACCTAAATGGGAAAAAATGCCAGAATTTTAAAAGAAAAATGCTACGAAAATGTCAAATATCAAAATAACATAAAAAAGGTGCTATGAAAAAGTGCCAAGAACAAAAAATTTTTATATTATTAAAAAAGTAACATACTGTCACTGCAACAATACAACTATAATAATATTATATTCTCATTAATTTTAATAATATTGTGTTCATGATAAGAATATTTATGTTTCAATTTTATTTATTGAATATGTTTAAATTCAATCAAAATTTTAGTATAGTAGACTACAAACATGTTATGTTTTTGAATATTTTTATAAGAAATAAAATCATTATTATTACAACCACTAAATATTATCAATCTCTTTTCTTAAAGCATATTTTGCTTTCAAACCGTATTAATATTATTACTACCATAACAATAAAATGTTAGAAATAAATATGCTTTTTAAAAGTATGATTGAAAAATTCATAACTTGTTTGTTTTAGAGTAAATTTTGTTTTTAACTTTTGCTTACCATCTGTACTATAATTCTCATTTAGTTTATTCCTGAATTAATAAAAGTAGATAAGGTCTTGTTATATGTAGTATGAGTCAAGCAAAATAAGATGTTGATTAGTTAATAAAAAATATCTTGTGTTACCTTGAAAAACATATGATGCTACAAATAAATAAAATTATTTAATGAACAGATAATATATAAATATTTTTTTATAACTAATAAAAATATAATATAATAAAGCTGGATAATAACATGATAAGATTGGATAATAATAATAACTAATAATAAAATGAAATCATAATCTGATAGCAAAGGATAAGATGGTATAATAATATGAAAAGCTCGAACCATAACATAAAATAAGACACATAATAAAATAGGAGAGTCATCACAACCATAGTTTTTCTCTATACGCAGAGAAAAAATATAGTTGCAGTAACCATAATCTAAAAGCAACATATAAAAATTATAATTATTATAAATAATAATTATTATGATTCCACTTTATCATATGTTTTTCCGGTTTTATAATTTTATGATTTGACTTTATAATATTATGAACCTATTTTATCATATTATGTGCGCTTTTATAATATAAAGGTGTGTTTTTATCGTATTATGATGCGACTTTAGTTGCGGAAAGCAAAAACTGGTCCAAAACAGACATTATATCTTTGAGGAAAACATAACATTTCTCAAAACAAACATTTAGCGATTGTAAAAAATATAATATAAATAAAAATCTTGGCAACACTTAATGGTTGTAGAAATAACTAAATTTCTGTTTCTGGTAAAAATATTCTCCAAATATAATATTTTTATAGTCAGCCATATTAAAATTTTGATCAGGGGTAATCATTTAATTATAAAACATAAAGAGAAACGTGAATACAGTATTATTACGATCAATGAAACATAACTAATAGAACATCATATTATTGTAGCGACCATGCCGCTACTATGTTTTTTTTCAGGTTTAATGCAAAAAAAAAACAAAGAAAATAATATAAAATATTCTAAAATTGATTCTTTAGAAATTAGAAAGTAATAAAATTAAAATAAAACAAAGTTTATGAGTGGATTTTTCAAAATTCTTATTTTATCATAAGCTATCCAAGTATGTGTTATCTGAATTGTAGTATTATATGTTATTCCAAATAACATATAGTTTAACCTTTTTACTAACTAAAATCCGAGTCTTTTACCAAAAATTTATTTTTAAAATCAAATTTATCATTAAATACCAGATATAATATAATCTCCAATTTAAGGATATTTGATTCCGGATTAGGGATATTGATTTGATTCGGATTGTCAATTTATCCAGATTATCGAGGTTTTATTCTGGTCCAGTTTTATTTAAAAAACTATCAAAATATATCAGTTATTTAATAAAGTGAAACACCTTGGATATCAAGTTCAAATTTTTCGTATAATAGAATTCCATATTGAAATTTTTTCTATTTTTTTTTTAACAATTTTCAGTTAACTTGTTTGTACTCTTTTTGCTGAAGAATATCTGGAACAATTTGGTGCTAGATGTAGCATTAAAAATGCTGAATTGACAACAATGTTCACAGATATATCCAAAGTGTATTGTGGCGATAATCATGAGCAAAGATGACATCACTCATACTCGCCTCTAGTTTATATAAATATTTTTACATTATTTGTTATATAATAGCACTGTGTGAAATGTATAAAATACACAGTTTGAATTTTCCACATTAAACTACAAGGACTTTAAAGTTAGATATCAAAAACTAAAGTGTTATTGTTAAGCATAAAGAGAATTTGTCAAGAATTTTATCTTTTAGATTTTTAATATTCTGGCAAAATAAGAAACGATACTAGTTTTCACAAAAAGGAAAAAAATCTTTTTAAGTTTTCTCAATTAGTTTGTTATGCACAAATGTTTTTCACTGCTTCTTGAAAAAAAATTACAAACTTAAAAAAAGTCATGCAAAAGTTTCACCACTTAAGGCTACATAGATTATATACGAGTACAAGATATATATTTGAAATTAATTTGTATTCAATTTTATTGTTTAAATTTAAGTATCCTTATCAAATGGCACATAATACTTCTCATTTATTTGAACAAACTTAATATATCTCTACTTCATCTATAGCAATTTTAAATTCCAACATCTTTCTTTTCTCTGACAAAAAGATATGTCATGACATTTTTCTTGTTCAGTTCTTTATTTTCTTTATTGTCATGTCATTACTCTCATATTTATCCAATTTTCCACTTACGAAAGAAAATAAAAAATACATTGTATTCCTTTTTGCATTAATGTCATACAATTGTTGTTCTGCGCTCGTATTGTTGGTTTTGTGTGTAAAATCTTAAAATAACGTTAACCAGTTGAAATGAACTTCTCAATATAGCAACATTTGCAATAAAACTAAATAATAAATAAACACAAATTGAGACACGTTGCAATGAAAGAAAAAAAAAAACAAAAAGAAAAAGAGGAAATTATTGTTTAAGAGTCATAGTAAATGTGAAAATATATTGTTTTCTCTACACACTACAATTTGGCAGATATAAATGATGAAGAATGGGTAAACCAAAAATCATAAAAAGAACTAGGAGAGACATTTATATATCAGTTTTATGAACAATTTTTATTTAAAACTTTCATAAGTTTAAAAATTTGTTTATGAATAATAGATAAAATATATGCAAAACCCTATATCGTAGGATTCTGCGAAAATAAATCTTAATTATCGCATATCTAAGGAACTATTACTATGACAGTTTCGAAGTTTTGTGGGAATAATTTTCTTGTCAAGTTCCACAATTGATATGAAAATAATAGGAATAGCTTTACAAGGGTTAGTAGCACCCATACAAAATGAATGAAATACAAATATATATATATGTATATATATGTATGTATATATATATATATTTATATATATATTTGTATTTCATTCATTTTGTATGGGTGATACTAACCCTTGTAAAGCTATTCCTATTATTTTCATATCAATTGTGGAACTTGACAAGAAAATTATTCCCACCAAACTTCGAAACTGTCATAGTAATAGTTCCTTAGATATGCGATAATTAAGATTTATTTTCTATGGGGCTAACACTTCCCCCAGAGTTGCCTGTCCTATTTTTATATCATTTATGATTCCACACAATTTTAAATCTTTTGGTCTAACAGTTTCTCATTTAAGCGATAAATAATTTTTACTTCAGTATTAATTATTGCTATTCTATCTCTCTGCTCCAATCCCAAAATAAGGTAGCCTATTTGAACTATATTATTTTCTTAAATTACTAACTAGTTTAGAAACTTTAAAAATCGAACATTTAAATGGCAATTAAATGTATTTTTTACAATGAAAAACCCTTTATATCGTTTTTTTTTTTTTTATTCACATTAAATATTTTAAATATGCAAGATCATCTATCTGTCATTAAATTTGATAATATTGTAAATGAGAAATACAACATTAAAGACAAAGATTTAGTAGCGATTTTAAATAAATATTATAAAAGAGAAATTTTTGAATACTTGTAAAATAAGAAAAATAAACAGTTTTTTTGCTCTCCTGAAAAGTTGTATTTTCGAGATAGAGGGTTTTTAATATAAGCACTAGATATGTATTTGATATGATCTCGTTAAAAAATAATAAATAAAAAATAAAATGCATTTTATATATATATATATATATATTTTTTTTTTTGCACAAAACAGAAAGAAGAATAAATAATTTTAAAAGTCATTATTAATTTTTCTAATGGTAACGTTTTTCGACACGTCTCGCACTCTAAATCGTAACCCCTGATGGGAGCCTTTGGACAGCTCATGTTAATGTATAAATTTATTTGTTTTTTTTTTTTAATAAGAGATCGAAGATTCAATTGTGGTAAAATATCTAATTGGGTCACAAAATTTAAAGTCTATTGTCCAATACTTTGAATTTAGGGCTGCAAAACGAATGTCCGTTAGTCAGTGATATTCAAAGCAATTGCAGTGTAATTTTTATAGAAAGATTGAGTACTCTATAACATTGCTATCAATATCGAAATATCTTTGCGATTATGTTTTAAGGGTTTCTTTCTTATTGCATTAATTCCATCGTTTAGATTGCTTTAATAGTTTTATTCGTAATTTTTTCCCAAAAGTACTCCAATTCATCCAAAAGTTACACGAACTGAAGAAAAAAATACGTCGAAGGCGATTGGGCATATCTGAAATGTGTTTCAGTGCTACAAAACGAAATCGTTTTTGCATAAAATTGTTACCTGTGATAAAAAGTGAATCGACCATAATAATTCGAAGTGTTAGAATCACGCGTGAAACCAGCCAACGAGGAAAATTGGCACCAAAGCCAAATATCCATGGCGTAAAAGTAATGCAATTTATTTGGTGCGCCATCTGTTATGAGCTATAAAAACAGTTTGAAGCGGTCATAAGAGGCGTGTGCTAGACACTATTGATACGTTTGAAAAGAGCATTGAAGGAATAATGGTCAGAATGTGCAATCCGACAATATCCTGCCGCCTTATAGGCCAGATATTGCACCTTCTAATTATTATTTGTTTCCTTTGATTTAGAATGCTAAAATGAAACGAAAATGGTCTTGGTTCTTTTTTGCCTCAAAATGTGAGAAGAGGTTTTGGGACGCAATTAATAAGATGGAAAAAGTCATGGGAATTATTGCATCTACCAATATATTTTGTTGGCAACTTGAATTTTTACACTTTTACTGTAAAATGTATAAAAAAATATTTGTAATCTGCGGAAAATTAAGAATTCTTGAAATGGTCCGCGAGGTCAGTTATGGTAGGGACCCTTCCTCTTAATGATAACACGCACCCTTCGATGCCTTAAAACCTAAAAGAAAAATTAGCAAATTTAAGTTATCATTTATTCTACTTACATATTAGGTCTTCACATACATCTGAAAAATTTAAAAATGTATTAATTAAATATTTCTTTAAGCAATTATTTTGGTTTAATTATTACTTTTGCAAAACAAAAGCTTGACCACGTCTTTTATATCTCCCGCCCATATTGTCCACAACAACAGCAATTACATCAATTGTCAAAAGCAGTTAAAATAGCAAAATAAAAAATATATAAAATTTCGGTAGATCTATAGAAAAAGCTATTTGAAAAACATTCCTATAAAAATATGAAAAAAAATCATAAAATATAAAAAAACTAAGATAAACAAAATTTTACATCCCAGGAATCAAGAAATTTTGATCTTAAATTGAGAATGCTTCGAAGGCAAACTTTTTCTCAAACATCAACATTTAACAATGATTTTAAAACGTTCTAACATTTTTTCGTCTGCAAATTTCCGATGAAGACTTACATTTATTAAATTATACTGTTTTTTTATTAAATTTTTTTTGACATTTTTACAGGTGGAATCTTGGAAAATACGTCAATTCATTGAACGATGATTAAAATTATTCGCACTAATTATCACTTTAACTCATTTTATTGATATTTATTCTTGTAAACCAATGGGGATCGTGACGTCCATTTACTTAAATATAAAATTTAAGGCATTTATATTTAAGGGAAAATAATTAAAATTTACTTATAAAATGTTTTAAATTTAGTAAAAATTTCATCGACTTGATGAATTCATATAGGGGTCGAAGTAAACAATATATATATATATATATATATATATATATATACATCAACAAAAGTGTGAAATGAAAATATTTGTAATTATTACATTTTGTAACAGTACATTTATATTACTATACAATATGTCGACATTAATTGTCAATCTATTGAAGCATTAATAATTTAGTTAGGAAATTCTCTGACATATCACTGATATTAAAATCATAATTATTATGATTTACGCACTAAACTAAAATGATAATAAATAACCATCATATGCTTATGCATAAATTTATACATAAATTCTTGAATAATTCATAATATGTATATAAGCATTTCAAAATAAATTCCATGGACGATTGGATAAACTGTGTCTTATAAAGAAATCCCATACATTGACAAATATTTCCTTAAATGATTAAAATTTAATAAGTTTTTTTTTTTATTGTAGCCATTTAAGCTCATTATATATAAAATTTTTATTATTGCTAAAGGGTAAATATGATATGCTATAATTATGTGTTTGTTAAATTAACTAAAAATTCCCGCTGTGCTAAATTATGGCAATTATGGCATTTTAAAAAGTTTATCTTTTGTGTATTTTACAAAATTTAGAAAATTATGTGGCCAATCCTTTATATTTAAACATTTTGTGAAAAATTATCTATTAGATTTTTTAACATAAAATAGCAAATAATGGTTTAAAGTAGGCTTTAAATTAAAAAAAGAACATATTTTATAACTTTTAATGATTTTACCATTAGACTACAAATAAGTACCCAAATTAAATATTATTTCAGGGTTTTAAATCGTGGAAGTTAACAAAATACACATTATAAGAGCAAAAGTCATACAGCATTTAACATCATATTATTTATAACTCATATTTACCGTAGTAATTGTTTAAAGTGTAAGTTAAACTTCTTTAAAATTTTGTTTATGAAGAAAGTTATTTTTTGCAGTCTTTTATAATTTTTCTTCAAATAATCAATTGGCAAATCAACTGAATGAACACGTAACTTTAGAACGTGTAACTAAATTGCTTTTTTTTTCTCTTTAAGTTAAAAATTATTTTTATGTAAGGCCTGTCCACAAAAAAAAATCTCCTTTGCAATTTTTGTCATAATATGAGATTCTGCTTTGAAATCTCAACAAAAACTTAATTTAATTAAATTGTAATAAATTGTAATTAAATTATGTTGTTGTTATTGTTATTTGCCCTCGTAAAATTTTAGAAGCATTTTCTTATCTCCCCACATTAGTTTTTGTGCATTACTTTTTATCAACATTGGAGCAGTCTGTTCTCCATTTTGTCTGAAAACCTTAGCAGCTGTATACTATCTATTTGCTTTTTATTTATGATAATTTCATCAGCGCCCAATATATCTCAGTTTGGTGGAATTTGTTGGGCACTTTGAATAGTGTACTTCTATATGATCAAAATTTATAATATTTACAGTATTCTGCAGTTGTGGATTTCCATAGTGAATGGTGGCAAAATTTTACTAAAATAGCACTGAACCATTGTGTTGTTGAACAAAAGCTTTTATGGAACTCTTTAAACACATTTCAACATAAATTTTGGTATTTATTAGTCCTTTTACAAACATCTCTTTATCTCTCACATAGTACAAATACTAACAGACAGCTAAATTTTCCCCCAAAAATTGATAATTTTTAAGAAATTTGAAAACTTATATAGACCCCTTCTCTATATGGACATATCACCCGTATAACTGAATTTATCGGAACCTTTACATCTTGATGTATTTTATTATACCTTGAGCTTAGATTTCCAAGTATTTTGCACAAAATTATTTCTCTAATTTTTTGTTGCACCGGCGATGATTTACATTTAATAAATTCTTAAAGTTAAAAACTAAAACTGATAAATTTTACTAAAAGGTGGCAAATCTCTTGTATCGATTTAGTTTATGGTTGCTAAGTAATATTACTTTTTTAAAAGTGGAAATTTTTTTTGTGGACAGACCTAATTTGCACATTTTCTATTTCATGTATTTTTAAGTGAAGGAAATAAGTTCATAATAAACAGGGCAATTAAAAATGTGCTCTAAAAAAGTTTTTATACGCAAAAAAATATCTTAAAATCGAAAATGTGCCCTCGAAATTATAAAAATATCCTTTTAAATTTTTTTTATTTTTTTTTTTTTTGCTAATTTTTCATCCCTTAATTTTTTTAGCAATTGATAAAATAATATTTTCTGTTTGCATTTAAAGGCTTCAAACATTCAATACATTGTATCAGCAAATTATAAAATTTCTATAAATTTATAAGATCAAAATTAATAGGGAATCGGATTTAAAAATATATTTTTAAATTTTTTATATATTTTACATATATTTAAAAATTATGTAAAAAATTCTATTGGTTTTAAAATATTCAAAATTTTTCTCTTGATAAAAATTATACTCTTAAATATAAAAATATGCAAAAATATGCCTTACTCCAATCAGAAATTGACAATCTTTATGATTGGTGTATGATGAATCTAATGGATCTGAATTTAAGGAAGTGTAAACACATGATGTTCTACAGAAGAAGTCCAGTACTCTGCAAGTACACAATAAATAAATATCAACTTGATCTAGTCGAAGAATTTTTTGATCTGGGTGTGTTGCTTGAATGTAAACTATCCTTTAATTTCCACGTTTCGCAAATCGTTAATAAGGCAAAAGGAGTTTTAGGTTTCCTCAAGCGCTGGGGAAGAAAGTTTAATGATCATTACGTTTCCAAGCAATTATTCATATCTCTTGTAAGACCAATCCTGGAATATGCTTCTGTGGTCTGAGATCCTCAATACGAAGTTCATGTAAAGAAAATTGAATCTTATTTTGTCTTCGTAATCTTCCATGCAATCCTAATATTAATTTAATTTACCATCATATGAAAGTCGTTTACAGCTTATTGATCTCCCTACTCTTGAAAGTAGGAGAAAATATATGAATATTTCATTTGTAATTAATTTATTATATTAATTCTGAGTTCCTGCTTCGTAAGATCGAATTCATAATCCCAAATCGTCCAACTAAAAATTATACCAATTATGTCAACTTTGATCCCATGAGACGTATATGCAATCAATTCAACAGTTTCTATCCATATATTGATTTCTCATTAAATCCAATCCGCATTAAGAGGAGTATTTTTAACTTAGTTAAATAATAAGTTTTTGTTATTGAATGATTATGAAAATATTTTATTGTAAATAGTTTAAGAATAATATATATGCTAGCCTGTAAGAAATTGTAATTTCATTGGCTATTAAATAAATAAATAAATTTGCTCCAAAATAAGGATTTCCAAAATATGCAAAAATATGC
The DNA here is from genome assembly GCA_932274085.1 of Protocalliphora azurea. Taxonomy (NCBI): domain Eukaryota; kingdom Metazoa; phylum Arthropoda; class Insecta; order Diptera; family Calliphoridae; genus Protocalliphora; species Protocalliphora azurea. The sequence goes on from OW026523.1 coordinate 144,954,437, forward strand.
AGTAAAAAATCAATGAAAAATGCCTAAAATTGTCTGAAACGTTTTCGTTCATTTGAGGAATAGGAAAAAATATGATTTGGCATATCTTTGGTTGCCCTGATAATAAACAATAAGCAAATGTCATGAATTAAACTAGAATCACAAAGAATTAGAGTTATTTAATAAATGAATATAAGATAAAAATTAACACAAACTAAAAGTATTGATTAATAAATATTAAACAAATAATAGAATTCAACTAAAAAAATAAAAAATCTAAACCAATAAAATTTTGAATTTTGCTAAAAACAAATATACATATATATATAAATATATATTTTCAAATTCAATAATTATAATAGAATCCTTTATAATGGAATCTTTATTAGCATACTTTTGATTGCCCTACATGCAAAATATTTTCCCTTTTTATATAATATAAAATCAAATTATTAATTTCATTCCTTTTTCTGTACCGTCTTTTTAATCAACAAGTTTTATTGTAGTTTTTATCTTATAAGTAACATTTCCTTACATCACTTTACTTCCTTTACATAATATATTTCAAATGAGCCATCTTGTTTCATAATATTTCAATTCAATAAATGATTCTCCCTTAACATATGCTATAAATAATAATGTTGTTTTTGTGTGTTTATATATGTGACTTATGTTTTCTATAGAACTTCGTGTCATTAGATTTCTTATAAAAACAAAATAGACAAAAGGAACTTATTAAAAGGGATAAATATTTTTTTCCTTTTTTTCCACAGTTTGTCTGTGAATTGATTTATGTTAGTGTAGATTTATGTATATTTATATGTTTGTATTTTTTTTTTTCTTATTAAGGTTATTTTGTGATGAGTTTCTTAAGTGGGCATAAGGGATTTTTGAAGTGTTGTTGTATTATTTAGAGGTTTTATGATAAACATAAGAGGAAGGGAATTCTTATTAAAAATTTCTAGAAAAATCCTGCCTATTATTTAGTTTTCTTTCACATCAAAACAAAGTTATAAATTTTAAAAATATGACAATCAAAAATATTTTAAATCACGGCAACAATAAATTTTTGCAAAAACCCGTTTAAATTATGGTATTCTTGGTTTTAGTTTTAAATTGGCTTTCTCATTATTTTGAGGCAAAACAAAAAACAAAATTGTTTACACATGATCACCTTTAACGAACTATTATTTTATCTATTTTATGGAAAAATTTGCACAAATATTTGAATGTTTTGAAAAAAAGCGAAAAACAAACCAAACATCACATGAGTAATTTACATTAGTATGTTTGCATAATGCTCTTGTCTATGTAGCAGATAAACGTTTGTTTAATATTCAAAACAAAACTATAAATTTCAAATTAAAACTGATTGTTATCGTACTTAGTAAAGAAAACGTTTAAAGAAGATACAGCATAAAACTTTATCCTTTTGAAAAGAAACCCAGAATAACATACGGCAACAACACACAGTGGTCCCAAAACGTAATTTTTGTTTTTTGATGTACTTTTGAGTTGATTTGCTGGAGCAGTAATTCTTAGCAGATCTTGGGGCATTGGGTTTACCTTTAAAGTTGGTCACCTCGGGTATCATTTTCTTTTTTTTATGATTTATGATAAAAAAAAATTCGAAGAGATTCTCCTTGTAAATCTCTAAATATATTTCCATGTGTGGCATATATCTTTTGCGAGCTCAATTTGAATACAAAAAGTAAAAATATTCTCTAGATTTCCTACAAAATTCTAAACAATATAGCAGCAAGCATTATATAAATATATTGTTTCGATAAAAAGTTATATTATTGTGAAATTGTAATTTAAAAAAAAAAAATAATTTTTTGCGACTTTTTACAATAATATTTTTTGACTTTAAAGTTTAAAGAAAATAAAACTTTTTTCATAATTCCAAAAGAAAACTGAACACAAATATGTGTAAAATTAATTCGGAAGCATTTGGGGCAACTGTCTCCTGCTATCCATATCTGAAATCTGTCAGTTTTGAAAATTTGTTTTTTCGTTTATTTGTAAAATTCTCAAAAGTCAAAGCAGATATTGAAAAATACAATATTTGGATTATATACCTGCATATGCTTATTAAAAATTATAGATATTTTATAAGCCACGCTTCGTGTAACGACAGGGTGACCATTTTAACGAAAAAAAAGTCAATTATTGAAATACGTTTAGCCCGGATTGGGATTTTGGGTATTTTCGGAGAGCGAAAAAGGTTATATTGTCTAGATTCTTGCTATATGTAATATATATACCAAATGATCGGAAATCCTTTCGGAAATTTTGATATTAAATAAATGGAGGAGATATGTAAAAAATACGGTAATTTTTGATTATCTGAAGCCTCTATATAAGCTAAGGACTTTGTTTTTGCAAAGAAGATTTGGAAAATTTTTTCTGAGTTTTTATGCTGATAAAATAAACTAAATTGGTTCAATAATAACCGAGATATTGGGCTAAATGCATTTTTAACTTTTTGAAGTCCTTGTTTAAGCTACGGATCTCGTTTTTATATAAATCTGTTGTAAATATTTTTCTAAAATTTCGGTTTTTTGAATTAACCATAACGGTCCAAAAACAACCGAGCTATAGGCCAAAATCTGAAAAAATTATTAAAACTAAAAACACACACAAACATATAAAAAATGCATTGCAATGGCTTTCAGTGTTGTTTTTTTTTAGTATAAGCAAGCAGTAGTTGCGGATTGCAAGTGTTGTTGTTTTTGTATAAACCTGTATCTACATACAAACATATGTATATACATTTACTAGTCATTTTTTGTATAAACAAGCAATGGTTGTTGTTTGTCTATTAGTGTTGTTGTTTTTTGTTAAGCAGCAGTTTATTTGACAACAGCAGTATTATAATAAGTTTTGCCGGTTTAGACTTTTTATTTTGCTTTTGGCCTCAACATTCTCATTTTAGCTTCAAGCTTTTTTTCTAGACTTTTTTGATTTTTAAATCTGTCTTAAATAAGCTAAAATGCTAGTATTTTAACAATGAAGAAAATAATTTCTTATTTACTATTACGGATTTTAATTTTACAGAATCATACATTTAAGCATTTTTTATATTTATTCGCACAAAAAATAGAGATTATTTATATTTAATAAAAAAAAATACCTGTGGCGCTTCATTCTGCAACTGACAATGCCTTAACTAATTTCGCGGAGTTACTAAATTGATAATTAAAATTGTATTTTAACATACTTCATCAACAATAGAAACTATTTATGAAATTAATTTAATAAAGATCTTATTAATAAGAAAAGCCACCCAAAAAATCGGAAAAGCTTAACCAGTAATTAATTTTAGATCAAAAATTATGAAAAATCACTTCAAAATATTGGGTAATTTTTCATGTTAATTATATAACTATTTTGTATGGAATTTTTTTAGCTAATTTTCGTTGAGTCATTTTACTGGGTGTTAGTTTATAAATTTATTGCAATTTCTTTTTAATGTTTAATTTAGTCTCTTTTTTTCTTATCTCCGGGCAACACCGATTATAATGATTATTGGTGTTGTTGTTTCTTCTATATGTAGTCAATTTGCATGTATATTTATATATAAAAATATATAAATGTATGTACGCTTGTTTTTTAAGCAAGCGTTGTTTGTGGAACAAAAGTATGTATTATTATTTTTCAGTATAAATATGAAAATATTGAAAATATTTCTTTTTAGCTGTTGGTAAAATGGTGAAGGGTATAAAAGATTCGGCGTAGTCGACTATAGAAAATTTTCATTAGAAGGTTCAAAAATTGACACTATTTAAAAAAAAATGTGTTTCTCGAGTCATGGTCTGAGGAAATTTGGAACTGAAAGTCATGATTTTTACATTTTGCTGTCATTAGAAGGAAGTACTAGTTCTGATAAAGGGCAGCAGAAATTCCTTTTTTAACCCATGCGTGTCAATGGTAGGATGTTATTCTTTTATGCTTCTTGTTCATTACTTTAGAAGTACTTCTCTTAAAACTATGTTTAAAAAAAGTATAAAAATTATGTTTTAGCCCAATTATAGGATAATAAAAATACTTCAAAATTTGAGAAATTTAATTTCCTTAGAAATTATTAACGTTTTGTTATTCCTGCCAAAAAAACATATATTTTCCATTTTTTGTAAGCAATTATTAATAATTTAATAATTTCCAAAAAAAAGGACTGAAATTGCATTTTATTCTACTTTTGAAAATGGTGAAAATGTTTTTTTGGTGGGATGCTATATTCACGTTTTCATGCAAAATTATTATAAACATCCAAATTAGTTTTATTTTTAATTTTTATATAATACTGTTACATTTTTTACCTTTTAAAAACTGTGAATTATTTCCCCCCAAATAAACCGGATACTTTTGATTGCAAATAAAAGCAGTTCAGTTGTTTAAAAGTTGTAACAACTTTTATTTTATTTAAAATGTACAACAATAATAATTTAAATTGTTACTAGGTGTTCTAATACGCACACACTTAAATTTACACACTTTATACAGCACGGCCAATTTATATACACTGCACTGTTATCTAGATGCTCCTCGAAAGCTCTGTCTCTTTCTACAATGTTCTTAACGGACAAACTAATATATTCGAATTTTAGAGCTTTCGATGTTAATGTTGGCAGTTTCAACATTTAGTGTTGCCATACTTACAAATAATGGCGAAAGCTTTTTATTCACTTTTGTATGTTTACAACTATGTCAATAAGTTCTCCAGATATATTAACTGCTATTAACATAAACAGAAAGGTCTAGAAGCATTGAGAACGGTTAAAAAGCATTATATAATTTTAAACCAGCTCTTAAAACCGTTGTATTTCAATTAAAGTACAATTTCGTAACAATATTAATATATTCTTTTATAATATTATTTTTCATATGTTTAAAACAGTTCCTTTTCGAAAAAAAATATTTTTATAGCAGAACAATTCATTCTGCTACAAAAAATTTAGTAAAAAATATTTTTATAGCAGAACAATTCATTTGAATCTCTTTTTAATAAAATCTTTAACTACTGCTTGTATGTATTACTTCTTAAGTACAAGAAAACGTACGCTAATTGTTACTTTGGAAGTAATGAAATAGTACATTCCTAAAATTACTTTTATTTATTTTTACTGGCAATAACAGACATACAAAAAAATCTTTTAAATTTATAACCTCAGAAAACTAAATTTCAATTTATCGGTTATTCGAAACAAATTATTCGGTTTATTCGTTATTCGACTAGATAGACAATTTTAAATTATTCGAAAAAATAATCTACCAAAATTAATCGGATAACGAAATGATGGTTAATCGATTGAATACCCAAATTTCTAGCTAGTATTTTTCTTGAAAACAAAAGAATGTAGATCGCAATGAACTATAATGTGTTAATGCATACATAAATAACGTTAATCATACAAATTTTCCACTTACATTCTATATTTCTACGCGTTTGAGCTGCAAGCATATGTGGAATATCAAAATAAGACTGTTGCCCAATAATCTTGTACTCTTTTGAATTTTAATTTGACATCAGTAGCTATATTTAGAATTAAAGATATTTAAATTCCATTTTAAGAAGCTATAAGAGATACATCTACTACTTTTACTGTTCTATTAAAATTTCACTCCACTCCATTTCCCAGTTGAATATGAACATAAAACTTTTCAAGAAGCAAAAGCAAATAACAAAAGAACATTTCTCTACTTTACTAAAACTTATTTTCTAAACACATTTTGTTTAAAATATTTAAAACTAAAATCGGAAACTCAAAAAGGAGTGGGAAATTATAAGTAACACTAGTATAGCAATGACTACAGCAGCATTGAAAATAGAAAAACTAAGAAAATCCGGTTATTTTTTTTTTCTCTTCCCATTGTGTAAATGATTTTCTCAAAAGTACATTTAAAATTTATACTATTTTTTTTTTTTTTTTTTTTTTTGTATTTATCAGCGCTATTGTTGCAGCCTCTATTTAAAACTTATGTATTGTTTTGTATTAAAAATACTATACAAAACACATTCAAACATTTGTAATAATGTTAATTTATAATTTTCAATGTGTAGGAAAATAAAAATGAAAAATATATAATTTTTGAAAAAGGAAATAAAATTTAATGAACCCTCTTTTGCTTATTTAAAACAAGTAGCAGACCATAAATATTTTATTTATTTATTCATTTTTATTTTAATTTGATATTGTGTATGTGTTGTAATTGTTTATTCAAGTGTAAGTGTATGTGAAATTGAAGGTGGTTGTGAAAAATTTCATGAAAACCTTGACCTACAGCATTAAATTTTTTGTTGAACTTGTTCATTTATTGATTTGTTTGTTTTTTCCATTATTTTATGAAGTTATTTTCAATTGTATTTAGTAGATTTTTATGAAGTAACAATAACAGAAACGTAATAAAAACTGCTCCCGCATTGTACTAAAAGCAGGGATAGAAAATGTCCTATTTTATATTGTACCAACCACAAAACTAAAATGTACGTTTTTGACCATAATGGTAACAATATTGTCAATATACTTTAATTGCAAACATTAGCATAGAAATTTAATTGATTATAAATATATTTGTAATAAATAATTTTAGTAAAAATATTAGCTTAAATTTTAAAATTACAGCAACACATTTGTTGAGTTCAAGTCGACGTAGTAATAAAATTAATTACAATTATATCTTTTGTTGTAATAATATTTTAGTAGAAAGCTTTCGCCAACGAATGTAGGATTGACAGTGTTATTAAAATATCTCTCGATATGTCTGAAAACAATATTGATCCATATTTTATCAGCGATACTTTGGCCAGGAATAGTAAATGTTTAAGTCTTTTTCCCTCCATACCGTTTTTTGTTAACTCAACATTTGTTTTATTATTTGCGAAAATATTATACAAAAGGAAACAAATAAATAAGTTTTTTCTGTAGTAATAAATTAATTTTACATCTAAATTCACAGATTTTATGAACGATCTTATTAATAAAATGGAAACGTTAGCTTATAAAGGCGGATTTTAAGTAGGGGAAATTGGGGTATTATGACATATAGGGTAATGAAGAAAATTTTACTTTTTCGCCTATTTTTATATTTCTTTATTTATTTATTTATTAAAAAAAAGACTACTGATATATGCTTGTCATTATTTCACTACATTTCTAAATTATATTTCCTTCATGAAACCTCTGATATTATTGCTCTTCGAGAGCAAGCAAAAAAATATATTAAAAAAGTTTTTGAAGTGTTGATATTTCTGAGGAGGATATCCAAATCAATCGAATTTTTAAATCGGTGCATACAAAATTAAATACTTTATTTTACGCATATTTCAATTTGAGATAGATTTTGTTCCAAAAACATAACGTTTTTTTTTTAACCTCTAGTTAACATAAAAATATATTTGGCTAAAATGAGATGTATATTTTTAAAAATTTTACACCCATTTTTTGCAAGTTTTCTGAAAATATAGTAAATAATTTTAGTTCTTATTGATTTTGACTCTAATGATTTGAACATAGATAAGAAAATCTAATAAAACAGATCAAAAGAGTGATGCCTTAGTAACAGCAATAGAACATATAAAAATTGGAAATAACTCAGTAAACTCCATAGCGACAAGGCTAAAAGTGTCTAGAACCAACATGTACGATTACATTAGGCAAGACTAACAGATCTTATAATTTTTATGCAAAACATTTCACAATAATCCAATCTATATAACAGACCCTTATGATCTGAGCAAAAGATTGTTGGTTGGTATTTCATAGAAGTTAGATTAAAGTATAATCCACTTTACCCCAATTTACCCTACTATTGAGTATTTGGATTTAGCCTCAAAAGCACTGTTCTATAATACAAAACAAGATGCTGCTCTTTAAATAAAAAAAAAATATGAAAAGCAGATCGTATCAAATTGTACCAAATGAATTGTGATAATATTGTTGCGGTACCAACAGATGTATAAATATACCAAAAATTTACAATTGTACCATGTTTTCTATCCGTGGTTACAAGTCTTCCAATTTTGTTTATGACAGTCTGTATATAATAATCAAAGTTAATATAAATAAAGTCATTTTTATTCAAATAATTAAAAATGTGTGCGAGTTATTTTTTTTTTTTTAAGCTCTGAAACATTAATAGGGTGTAAACATTTTCGTGTCATTGTACTAAAAATTTATTTATTTATTTTTTTTTTCATTAAAGAAACACAGCAAAAAAAAAAAGAACTACTGACATCACCTGAACATGTCAGTAAGTTAATGGTTACTCTTTATTTGTTGCTGCGGTTTAGGTTTAGTTGATGTTACTCTTTAGCTGTGTCTACCTAAATATTTCAGTTTTATATATATATATATATATATATATATATATATATATATATATATATGTTGTTTAACTTGAAACATTTTTTAAATTGATGTTGATTAATGTCTTTTATAATAGTTAGTGTTTATGAATTGTGTTCTTCCAAATATGAATAAAAAAGATTTTGCTAATTCAATATGACTTATTTAGTTTCAGCATATTTCGAATAAATTTGTTCAAGTCTCAGGATTGAAAATATTGCTGCGGTTGGAAAATATTACTACGTATTTCACGCTAACTACTCGTATGATTTACATATTGTAATAGTTTTAAAAAATAATTGTGAATAATTTACAAGAAATATAAAATATAAAAATGTTTAGCTAGCCACAACTAAAGAACCAAATCAACAAATAAATAGTTACCAATTACAGTGAAAACACTTGGACTGTATAGTATAATGTAGTTTGTAGATATGGTTAGTAGATTATTATAACATTTTTAGAATTTTCAATATACCCTCCAAATCAGGAATTGTATAAAAAAAGATTTTTCTGACTTCGCGGTTTTAAAATTTTTTATCTCGAATATATATTAACCAATTTAAGATTTTTTTAACGGAAAAAAGAAAAGACCTTACCCTTTTCAAAATATATATATACATTCATATTGATTTTATAGCAGACCTACACTTTATTAGAAAACATATTTTTTTCATATGTTTTCCTGATACTATATTTTATTGGGAATAAAATGAGCGATAAAATCAGACAAGAATTGTAGAACACATGATTTATTTAAAGTTGTAGAACTCATAAACTCCTCTTGCCGTTATTTTGCATATAAATGCAACATACAAAATACAGGTAAAATAGCAGATTTTGGTGAGATTTATAATTTCAAAAAAACCATATTTTGTATAATTCTAGATTAATGTTATCATTTTAATACTAATAAAATATAGTATCAGGAAATAATAAGGAAAAAATATGTTTTCTGATAAAGTGAGGCCAAAAGTGGCTGCAAATTCAAAAAATACTAATATAAAATAAAAAGAAAAATAATTTGTCTCCTTAATATCTTACATAGTTTTACTATGAAGAAAAATATGTACACAATATTTTAAGAGGGTAAATGTTTTCTTAAGACTTAAATTATATAATAGGTATTCGAGGTACAATTTTTTAACCCGTGAAGTCTAAAAATCTTTTTTTTTTATAGTTACTCCTACTTTTGGGAGGAATATTGAAAATTCTAAAAATGATGTGTTTTAATTCACTTTAAGTGTAAATTTGTATTCAGTTTTCGTCTTTGAAAAATGTAATAAAGTCTTGATTTATATTCGTTCTATAATGTTTTTGTTTAAACAACAAAATTTATTATTTAACAGAATACACACCAAAATCATCGAATATCCCGCTTGTTAAATTGTAGCCATAAATTTTATTTATATGTTATATGACATATATAGAAAACAAGGGAAAACATAAAGGCTTTATGTTTTATTATTATTTATTTTCTTTTTTTTTTTTGAGGAAGTATGCTATTTCCAAAAATTCCTTTTTAATAACAAATATTTAAACTTTTCAAAAATAGCGCTCATATAAAAAACGTATCATTTTTTCAATTACCTTTAGCTTGAAAATCTCATTGATTTTCACAGTTTTGAATTCTTTGAAGCCTAAAGTTTTATCTTATCGTAAACTTGAAATCATACATATATCTAAATTAGAGAAATTTATGATCATTAAACTGTAAAAATATTACTATTAAATACATATTGCAATAGCAACAACAAATTGATTCAATAACTCCAACGCAAAATGAAGGCGTACCAGTAGAAAGTTAGTTCGCATTTCTGTTTTATGGCCTCTCGAAATTTAAATTTTGTCACAGCCCTTTTTTCAATATAATTGGAAGTAAAAAATAAAATACATTGTTTACTCCAAATTATTACACCATTACCACGTATACTCGATTTTTACTGCATGACGTATTTCTGGCCGTATGTTTAAACTACTGAAGGGATTAAAATGAAACTTGGTTCATACGTATGAATATCATTGAAAGAACGCAAACTTTTTTAAAAAGAGTGTTAATAAAATTTCGATGACTCTGTTACAAGAAATATCACAGTATAATAAATGTCGGCAAAATAAAGGCGTGGTACCCTTACAGCATACATTTTATAACATACAGTATTTTCTGTTTCTCGTATATGCTAAATTCGATGTGAATTGTCTTATTAGCATTAAGAAAGTTTAAAAATCGATTTTAAGTTAAAGTGGACTTAAAAATAGACGTGACATCCACCTCAAATTTTAGCCTATAGCTTTCTCTAAATAATATTCGATATATGCGCAAAAACAAAAAATAATAAAAATAAGAATAATAATAATAATTTACAAAAAGCGGTCGTGTCATTTTTTATTAATATTATGTCATATACCAATTTAATTTACATTGCACTGGTTAAGTGGTCTCAATAACAAATTAAGAATTTATAAAATAATTGTAAACCCGTGTGGTTCAATACAGATTTTAAATCTAAATTATAAATCATTGTCAAATCAAATTATAAATCATTGTTAAATTAAATTTAATATTTTTAATTATAAATATTTTAATATCTTATTGGAGTTATTAAGCCCCTGTTATGTGTATAAAATTGAACATATTTGCTTATTGTCCTTTGACAGATTGGAATTAATTCGTAAAAAGCTACAAGCATTTAACAAAAATCCTAATAATATCTAAGAGAAGCTTTGCATTCTATAAAAAAATAATTACCTATAAATATATTGAAATCTACTGATTTGAAAGCTTTTATTTTCAAAAGTAATGAAAAAGGTGTTTCAAAATATCAAAAGTTTAAGAGTCCCTAAAATCGAAGTTCAAACTATCTTTGTTCGATTTCGTTAATCTCTTGGAGTACTTTCATTTCGCGTTGTTCCAATAATTCCAACGCATATTTTTCTATGCGATTAAATAAAAAAAAACATTTTTGAAGTATTGTAAATCACATGATTTTTAATGGTGCTGCAGTTATTTACTTGTATCTCTTTATTTTTATTTATTTTGTATGTCATTTTTCTTATTTTTCTTTTCTTTAACTAATATTTAATTTCCATTATTCTTCATTAGCGCACATGTAAATTTAAGCGTGTATTTGTTTATTTCTATCTACCATAATTGTATCTATTTTCATGATGATGGCGGTAAAACAAATAAGTGACTAAACAGAATAATTAATTCAATGTCTGACGGGTTGACAAATGTATTGAAAACTGATGTCTATAATATATCCATAAATTATTCAAAATGTATATAATGCTTTATAGTTTCAGAAAAAGATAAGAGAAACTAATTTAAATAAATTGTTTTTATTAAATTGAATTTTTAAAATAATTCAAATTTTATTAGATTTATTTTTAAGTCTAGTAAAAGAAATATATATTTTTGGTTCTGCAACATGTAAGTAGTTTTTTGAAACCAAGGATTTTGATTTTTATCTTTTAAATCAAAATAGTTGACTACAAAGTTTTAATTTTTTTTTTTTTAATTAGCGTTAATTTTTTCCAGTCCAGATTGACCACTGAGTATGATTCGCTGTTATACTGGGTCGATACTCTCTTTTTTTATTTTACAATTTCTGTAAGGGTTTTCTGTGCATTTGATTTATTAAGCGAATACTTAATTTTAGAATCAATAGTTTTAGAAATTTTCTAATTTGTACCAATTATTATTTGTCACATCATATTTCTTATACACGTGCATATAAATTATAAGAGTAAATCAAAGATTAATTACATGTTTAATACTATAATTTACTTAACATTAATTTAGTTTTTATGCAAATTTTTATTATTTATGTCGTTTGTCACTAACTCAAACACAACAATAAGGAACCCTGAAATATATATGCGAACATTTTTCAGTTTATTTTATGTAAAAATATTTAGCGTTTTTTTAATAATACATAGGAAAAACAAATAATTTCTCCCCAAAGATTGACGCCAACAGTGAAATGATTTACAAAAATATATTTCTGCAACTTTCAGCAAATTATGCAAATCCAAGTAGAAATTTAATTTACACACAAAATTTATTTATTACTATGAATTGTTTCAATGTCAGCAGTGAATAAATAATTAAATTACTGAAATAATGAATAATTATTATAAATTGCTTGTCATTAATTAGTTTTTATTGTTGTTTATAAACTGTTAATATCAACGTAATAAATTTTATTGTTAATAATGAACAAATTTGGCAAGTGATGTAAACTTTAATTAAAGCAAATTTAGAAAATGTTTAAATTAATAAATATTACGAGTATTTATATTTAAAAAATTTTTTAAATAAAATCTTTTTGTTATAAGTGAACATTTATCTAATGAAATAAGATAATTTCGTAACTTAATTAAAATTACATTACGTATGAGCAATACGTTTATAAATAAATGTTATTCATACGCAATGTTAAAGGACAGCACTGATTCTGGGCCACAAGATTTCTCAGTCAATTTAGGTATACGTGATCAAGAAATTCTAAGACTTTATATCACTTTTTTATTGGCCCTAGTTTTCGGGATAAACTGTTATATAGAAAACTAACTACACTATATTTTGAAACTTATCTTCTGAATAAAATGTCTGAATTGGTTATGTAAAATACCAAAAAATTCAAATTAAAAAAAAAATAAATAAATAAATAAATTAACAGTTTTGATTTTCAAAAAATCATAAATATAGAAAAACGACCAAAAGTATTTCCGTCCTTATGTTGATATTTTAATTATTAAGGGTATTCATTTAAAACCCTTAGCAATTGTGCATATTTGCGTGGTATGTTTCATGAACTACCTTTTCAAATATTGTGCAATATTAAGGATATAAAAATAAGGAATCATTTTAAGTAATTGAAAATTTTTGTTGAAATCAAAGATACAATGATTTTGTTTTATTTAATGTAACTATAATTTTTCACATCGCAGTTATCAATAACTTTTAAATATAAACAAAAGACAGCTGATTTATGAAAGCACAATTAAACAGTGCAAGTTTGCGACACTAAATAGTCACGCAAGTGAATTTCCCTACAATTTGGTAGTTCATTTGCCAGTGTGCAAACTTGCACACATTGCACAGCTTGCGTTGGTTTTTGGTTTTGAGCGTTTCATGAGGATCATTACTTTGTTTCTTTACTAATTTACAAATAACATAAATTAAAAGTTGAAAAAACAAATTTTTATATTTAAGTTATTATACTAATTACACAGAAAGGTCTTAATGTTGTTGTAATAATAATTTATATATTGTTGACGCAAATCACAAAAGAAAAAAACCTATTTACACCTTTTGGTTTCTTAAATAAACCTTCTCCTATTTAACGAAATCTTTTGGTTTATCGAAATTTTTGCAATTGTAAGCAAAATAAAAAAATAATAGTCAATTAAACAAATTTACAATGAAACGAAGAAAAATAAGGATAAATAATAATAAAATAAATTTTTAAAACACTTTTGAATTTAAAAAACATTTAAGTTTTATTGCAAAAATATTTTAAATAGTTTTCAATAAAAGTCTTGTATATGGAATTTTTTGTTGAAACCAAATTAATTACGCCTAATATGTTTCTTTTGTTACTTTTCAAGTTGTACTTTTTTTTAAAAGAAATTAAACAAGACCAGTAATTGTGTATATTTTATTACCTTGTTAATGAAAGTTTTTAAAGCATAAAGGAAAAACTTTATTTCAATACTCATATTCTCTCTTCTACATCAATACATATATATATATGTTGTAGTTAAACACAAAACAGAAACATCAAACTGGCAAAGTAATTTAACAAACTGGTACAGTGAGGTAGAAAAGTTGCTAGGCATTGTAGAACGAAGTCGAAAGTCATATCAAAAAATTATTATTTTTTTTTTTTAAAAGGTTAAATCATACCTTTTTATGATCGCGGAAAATTTTGTAAATCTAGCGAAGAATTGCATTTTTTTTTTTTTTGATTTTATTAAAACCTACAACCACTGTAAAGGTTAATAGAATGCCATATTAAATATAAAAGTTTTTTGAATACAATTTTCAAAGTTTATTTTTCTTATATTACATACAAGTTATCATGCTTGTATAAAGTTGCTTCATAAAAGACTTTAATAAAATAAAATACAAGGGGTTGAAATTGTGTAATTTGGCTTCTAAATGCTTACAGTGTAACAATGATTGTTAAAAACAGAAATTTAGATAATAACAAATTCTTGATAATACAGTTTATATAAATATAATATTCAAACTCTTTTAAAAAACAATTTTTAAAATCTTTTGTGAATTAAATTCTTAACCCTTTAAGAAAATATTACCTAAAAAATATATAGTTTAACACCAATAACGTACAGTGTCATGAACTCATATAATATAATGAATTAAAATAAAATGGAAGGAGTAATATAATGCTTAAAGATTCAAAAATGCAAAACTTATTTAAAATCGCGGCAAGGATGCAAGGATGTGTAAAATTTTGATGATTTCTGACGCTGGATATGTCTAGCTCGAAAATGTCCTTGAAAACAAAATCTATAAAAATGTTGAAAAAACTATTACAGAGAAGAGCGTATTAGTATATACGTTTATTAAATTTATATTTGCTAATCAAATTGAAACCAATATATAATTGTATATTAAATCAGATTAAATTAAAATCCAGAAAAGGAGATTATGAAATCGTATTTTATTATCCTTCCGCATACATCCTTCCAATACAAATGTCCTGCAGATAAAAGAACAATCCTTTTATATATATTTTTTTTCTTAAATATATTCAATATGTAAAATAATAATTACACCAAATATAAAACTTTGTAGGAAAATCTTAATTTTTAATAATAATGTATAGTATTTTTAATGATTATTATTTATGCAGTTAAACAAACATATTGAATTTAATTTAAATCATACAGTTTAAAAACATGTTTGCATAATGTTTGAAATCTTTCGTATTATAAGCTAATACACCCTCCTCATTTTTGTTTAGCCTGGTCAATTAACTAATAATGGTTAAGTAACTCAACAAATGTCTATTAAAAAAAATATGAAATATTGTAATCACCAAACCAATGCTTATGTCCTCTACATATAAAAATAGCGAACATAAGTTTTTCAAACTTCTTCATTTATTTAATGTGAAATTTTACAATTTAGTTACCTTTTCCCATTATATTTTTTGTATTATTAAATTAAATTCACAACTCTTTATTAGTTTTGTTTTAAAAGAATTGTTTATTATTATTATATATTATTACTTGTGTCTGAGCAGCACTATGTTTATGCTACACTTTTATTAAATATTAAAAAAAAAATGCAATTTTAACCCTGTCCCGACGCAGAAAATTATAAAAAAAAAAATTAAAGAAAAGAAAGGAAAAAGAAAATAACTTTTATGAAATGTAAATACTTGTAAACTTAAGCCCTTAAAGTTTAAATAGCTTTTTTCTTGTATTTTTTTAATTGTCCATTAAATTTTTAACTTATTTGATACTAAGACCTTTTCCAATTGATTAAATTCAAAATAGCGGTGAATCAAATGTGACATGAATTTTATACAAAATTTCTGCAATCATATTTATGCAGAATTAGGCAGAATTTTTAGTTTTATTAATCTTTTAGTATTTGCAAATTTTTAAATTTATTTCCCATAATTCAATACCAAACAAAAACTTTCAAATTTGAATCCACATAACTTCTGAAAATAACAACTTTTTTAGAAAATTCTTTTCGCTCTTTCTTAATGTTTTTTGCAAAATGGCATTACCACTTTTTAAAAATTTAATATTTATTTTATTTTATTTTATTTTTTGTAAATATTAAAAATTATTGTTAATATTTACTGTCTCTCTATAAACATATCATATATAGTGTAGGATTTTTTTTCCTTTTTTGTATAAAACTAATGAAATATTTCTCCTATTTTCATTTTCTTTACAGGTAAGTCAAAAGATAAATGAAATTCCTTTCGGGCTAAACTTAAAATAGGTACTTTAAAAATCTAATATGTATGAGTACTGCAAATTACTACATATGCAGTGAGAAAGATTGTCGTGAAGAAATTTGGAAGTTGGTCAGTACATATTTAGTATATATATATATATATATATATATATATATATATATATATATATATATATATATATATATAATATATAAATATATATTATAATATATAAATATATATTATTTTCTACAAAAAAACTTTTCTCAAAAAATTCAATTTTGAAATTAATTCAAAGAAAACTTTAATTCCATTTTATTAAATTTAATAAAAATGTTGTTGATTTTAATAAAATCATTACGTTTTATTTTTATTAAGACACATTTAGTATTTTTCTGTTATTGCAACACTTTTCTCCAATTACCTTTTATTATTTTAATTATTGTATAAATAAATAATAAACCTGTTATAATAATTTTATTAATTCCCTTGTTCATTTAAGCACATTACATAGAATTTATAACGAATAATATTCGTAATAATAGATAGAATTTAATAAATATTGTTCACTTTTCAAAAATTGCCAAAAATTAGTTGATAAAACAGTTTAAATGGTTTTTGGAGGAATGAAAGATAGATATTTATTTCAAATATATATAGGAAATAATAATAATAAAAATATAATATTAATATGTTCTTTGAGCAATTAAAGTAAGAATAAAAGTAAAAATAAAAAAACAGTACCTTTTGAAAAATGTGCCTTTTTCAAAAAATCTGCACTTCTGCAATTTAGCAATTTAGTGCCAAATCTATGTAAATATATTTTATAAAAAAATAGCATTAATAAATTCATCATTTTTTATGGATCGATTAACACGAAATTTTTTTCAAAAATTCACCATCTAAATAATTTAGAATTACTTTATTAACCATGAAATATATAAAGAAAGAAATTATTTTACCAACCAATTTTGAGAAAAAACTGAAAGAATTGTACTATATTTTTGTAAGAAAAAAAAAATAGCAATTTTTAATATAAATTTCAGATTGCAAACTTTGAACAGTCTTCACGACTATACGAATGGAGATAATCAAACAACTTTTTGAGATATTATTTCGGAATATTTAGAAAACAATTTTTCACAGGCTAGCTGCAAGATATTTCTTCTTAAATTTTAGGTCCTTCCCTACAACTCTTCCATATATATCAATTCGTTCAGAACATCAGTTTAGGAAATACAGATTTATTACCAAAATTTTTGCGATCGTGCACCACTACTTTTCTATAAAATTGCCCTTTAACTAGTTATTATTATAATTTAATTAACATTAGAAAAATAAGAATAATACCTTTGCTAATTTTCTTCTTGTTCCTTTCGCCTACAAAATTTTGTGAGTTATTTAATGTAAGCCGTAAAGCTATCACTCCACCACAAAAGAAAATTAGGAAAATAAATATTGGCAGAATAAAATTTATACTACTGCACTTGTACAACTCAAAATGAATTTGTATGAAATATAAACTAAGTTGTACGTGCAATAACATTATTACAATGAACATTTATAATAAGGAAAAAGATAGGGATATTAGCTAAGAACGAATAAAAGAACGTTTAAAATAAATAATATAAAATTTGTTTAATACTGCTATTCAGAAATCTTACGATTTAAGAATATTTTATTTTGGTTTAATTTAGTGCATATTAATACAATGGGAATTAAGAGGTGAATTTTTTTTTTTTTTTCTAAAACTCTACAAATATTTAATTATTATCCTTTTATAACTCTATGTAATATGAAAACTCTTACTCTAACCAACAACTTAAATCTTTTCATATACATATACAAACTAAACACTCTCTCCAATGAGAGTATTACATCAGTATGCAATGCATGAAACTTTACTTTGTACATATTTTTAATTGTATTTGCTACTCAATTCATGCTACAGTATTGCACTGTGGAGCAAATTGTAAAATAGAGTATAAAATTTCTAAAATACTGATACATACTGATGATTTAAAAAAAAGTTGTTCTCTCTTTGCTCGCCACGATTTTTTAAAAGTCTTTCGAAGTCTCGAATAGATTTAAACAAAATCTGAAACTTTTTTCAGCTCATTTTTTAATTAACCTCAATGTCTGCTGCCATTGCATTGTTATTAGCACTTTCATTTGTATTTTCTTTATTTTCGTATCCTTTTGCTTTCATATTGTAGTTGTTTTCGTACAATGTATTCAAGTTTAGTTGTAAAGTTTTGATTTGAAGAATGTATATTTGTGTATTAACACTACCCAGATGTATCCCAGCTACTACTTATTTTTTTGCATAAATAACTAGTTATTTTTGTGCGAGTTGTCAAAAAATGCATGTAGTTATTTTTAGACTCTAGAGGTGCTCAAAAATATATAACTAAACGAAAATAAAAAAAAAAACAAAAGACAAAAAAATTTTGCCGTCAGTGAGAATTGAACTTGGATACAAATGAACCATTCGTTTTTAATGACAAACGTCTTACTCAGTAAACCAGCTCGCTTTTATTTTCTAAGAGACAAAAACTTTTTTAGTATAACAGCATCAGAATGGGGTTGAACCGAGAACCTTCTGATTGTTAATCTAGCGCCCTAGCCAACTGATCCACGTGATTGCAATATTACTGTGCTATCATACTATAGAGTACTTATTTATGTAATATAGAGTAGGCAAATAATAATGACGCCTCGTTACCAAGAAACTACTTTAATAATAATAAGTTTTTGCTGGGATGTTAAAGTGCATTGATTTTTCATCCAAAAATCGATTTTTGGTCAGATGTAGAAATGATCACAGATGAAGCTAATTTTCTCAACTAAACACTTATTTACCAAAATATCGAGGTTTAAAAATTTTTATACAATTTTCATCCAAAAACCAATTTTTGGCCAGATATAAAAGTGATCACAGATGAAGCCTATTTTCTCAATTAAACGCTTATTTACCGAAATATCGAGGTTTAAAATTTTTATAAAATTTTCATCCAAAAATCGATTTTTGGTCAGATATAGTGATCACAGATGAAGCTTATTTTCTCAATTAAACGCTAATTTACTGAAATATTGAGGTTTAAATTGTACTATTAATAGCTTTAAAGATATTTCACAGTTTTTTAGCTCTTATGAAAAAAGTGTTTGTCCATATGAGATTCTATAAACTAAGTCTTTTCGATTGTGTTACCAATCAAAATTTGTTACTTGTGAATAGTTTTCTATAAGCTATGAATATATATTTAACCTGCCATTATATATTGGATTCTTTACAATAAAAACTAAAAAATTCTTATTAGAGCTAGCACTAACGTAGAAAGTAAAAAAAAATTACATGATTAATTAATCGATACTATTAAATGACTGATAAATTTTTCTAAATCTAAATATATTTTGAAAATCCCTTATTTTAATATCACATAGTATGCGTAACATTTAAATAAATAAAACCATTTAAATTACTTTCGGCATTAAACAAATAAAGATTTTAATTTGATTTTTATACTCTTAGCTGATTCTCCGAAATTCAATTACGATTCAATAAAATATTCAATGGATGAAAAATATTGTACCAATTGGTTTTAGATGTATTTGTCAAAAAAGAAAAAAAAATTCAATTAAACAATTTTATTTTTCAACGTCAATTAATAACTTTGAAAACAATTTTTTCTACATAATCTGAAGGATTAGTTTTATTGATTTACAGTACATAGATGCTCGCTTAATATTTATTTGTACTAATTTACAAAGTTTCAAATGTTTTGATTATTGCACAATATTTTAAGCAATAGAAGTTTTTATTTTTTAAAAGTAAATATATCGCAAAACTTTTAATATAAAAGAAAATTTTGCAGAACTTTTTCATGCTCACGTCATTCATTTTGCGAGTGATTTTTTACTGTAGCAGAGTGTACGATTATTTTTCAACTCAGCTAAATATTTGAAAATCAATTATTCATATTCTTATTTTAAAATATATAATACGAAGCCAGCTAAAAATATTTAAAACATCTCAACATATTTATACAATGTCGAAAGCTACCTTTTGTGTAATTTTTTTATGCTTTTATATCAAAAAATTGTTCTAATGTACAATTTTTAACAAACTTTCATAAATTAGTAAAAATAGTGATTAATCATAAGTTATCATAAAAATAATCCGACGGAATTAGCGACTTTAAGTCCGGTAAATATTTAAATTTGCTTGCCACATTATTTATGATAATAATATCAAATCAAAATTGTTATTAATTTATAATTTTCGACTATATCTGCGGTATCTAGTTCTCAATTTTTTAGGAGTGTGAAATATAGAAGAACCGTTGTAGTAAGAGAAGAAGGGTATACTATAAGGTGGAGGGTATACTTTAAGGTGGATGTTGAACAATTTGTTACAAGTTTTTATATTACGTTGTTTTGTTCCACTGTGTTCTATTTATAAAATAAAGCTAAAGTGATTTATAGTGTCAGTAACTTATGTTTTACATTACCTTTGTTCGGTTTAATTCTCTAAAAATATTTAGCCGTTTTGAAGTTTATCGCACTTCTTATTTAAATAGAACTTTTCTAAGAAACTATTTCTGCCATTTAAGATATTTTACTTATAATCACAGATTTGATTTCTATTATTTTACTCCTGTCTTTAAATGATCCCATTTAGTATATAAACTTTCACAAAAGATTAAATATCTAACTTTAAAAAGCTGAATTTTTTCTTAAGACTGTATTAAGATAATACAATTTGGATGAGACACTTTAAGATTTCAATGGAAAATGTATAAAACGTATAAATGTATTTACCAATTCTTAATTCTACACTGATTTACTTAAAAAAAATAAATAAACAATTTATTTGTAAATAGCCAAAAAAACAAAAAGTGAAAAAAATATAATTAAAATTTATTTTGGCTTTAAGATAAAAAACACAAAACTAAAGATTTTAACGTCAAAAATAATATTTTTAGACTTTTTTTAAATATAAGCCCCCGATATCTTAATTTAAATTTAGCAAAAGGGTCGTAGATACATAAATAAATTTACCGCAACTGAATTAAAATTCAGTTTATAACAAAATTGTACATCAACAAAAATTACAAATTGTTTATGTTGTTTACAAATTTGTAAATATAAATCATATATAATATATATTATATAAACATTTAACAATATATTACACAGTGTGACAGTCATGTTCACACATGAAAAAATCGATATGCTTATGTATGAAACTAGAGACCATACGTAGTAAAACTCAGTTTTGCTTTAGGACGTCAAATTTCCTCTTAAAAGGACTTCCTAGTTTAGAAGCATATACATTTTTTTTTTAATTCATAAAATATTTACGTATATTATATCAACCCAGTATGGGTGTTAAATGATAGAATATAACATTAAATTTTATTTAAGCAAATATCCTTTTGCAAATATTACCTTTTAGTATTTATTTTCCAATGTATGTTAGCCTGCAACAATCATTCTTACAAATGAAAAGATCATTATATGGATAAAACTATAGACCATTCGTGGTAAAAATATGTAACCAGTTTTTCTCCGGAGTATCATATAACCTCTCAAAAAAGACTTCAAATTTTAGAAGATGAAAAATTTTTAAGAATATTATAAAAAATGTACGATTATTATATCAACCCAATATGGATGTTAAATGAAAGCCACCAATCACTGCAACAGAACAATATCTTTCATTTAAATACTGTAGTACAAAAAGTCAAGAAAATATATTTTTAAAAAATTGGCCCTGTAAGATTGTAATTTATTAATTAGTAATATACTTGATATAAAGGATATTTTGTTAACATTTTATTCTGCTACGTTTAAATAAAAACTTTTGGTATATTGAAGGGATTCTTAGCTTTCATTTGACATCTATATTGGGTTAATATAATTTTGGTAAATATTTTATATTTTGAAAGTTGTGTATTTTCCGCACGGTTTTTTTTTTTTTAAATAAAGAAATGAGCGGAAAGTAAGATTTTAATAAAAATAATAATATATAGCGGAAATTTCTTTAATCGATTGCCCTTTATAGTAATATATTTATATAAATATATATATATATATATATATATATATATATATATATATATATATATATATATATATATATATTCGTGACTTTTCGAACTTCCCTCGTAGTTATATGAAATGCAATACTATTTCCATCAAGTGCAACCTGTTAATAGACTACTGTCAAATTTTGAGCAAGTGTCGTCATTTACTTTGCGTAAAAAATAGGATTTTTCGAGGTCCTTAAAATAGGCATTTGTTTGTTCAATAATTTCATCATTGGAGCTGAATCTCTTTCCATTTCTTTAGGCTTGGAAATAGGAAGTAGTCACTAGGGGCTAAATCCGGAGAATATGGCGGATGAAGTAGCAATTCATAGCCCAATTCATAGAGTTTTGCTATTGAGACAGCACACGTGAATACTCGTGCTTTATCTTGATGAAAAAGAACATTTCTCTGGGCCATATGGGGTCGTTCTCTTTTTAAATCCTCATTAAATCAGTCTAATAAGTTGGCTAATATTCGCCGTTTATTTTTTTCCCCTTTTGAAGGTAATCGATGTGGATTATCCCGCGTGCATCCCAAAAAACTGTTGATAATACCTTATTGGCCGACAAACTTATCTTGGCCTTCTTCGGAACAGGTTCACCCGGAGAAACCCATTATTTAGACTGCTGCTTGGTCTCCGGAGTACAGTAATGGATCCATGTTTCATCAACAGTTACAAAACGTCGCAAAAACTCATTCGGATTGCGGTTAAACAACTCCAAACAATCCTTTGAAGTTGTCACACGTTTACGTTTATGGTCAATTGAGAGCAAACGCGGCACCCATCTTGCAGGCAACTTTCTTAAACCCATCTGATCATTTAAAATCGAAACCACACTGCCATATGAAATGCCATGGCATAAACAATCTCACGCACTTCTACTCTTCGGTCGGCCAACACCATATCGTGGATTTTTTCGACATTTTCGGGTGTACTGACCTCAATTGGCCGTCCAGAACGTTTAGCGTCATTTGTACTTGTGCGACCACACCGAAAGTCAGTAAACCACTTTTTTACCATTGAAATCGATGGTGCAGAGTCCCCGTAGTATTTATCGAGTTTTCCCCTGGTTTGATTGACGGTTTTTTATTCGCAAAAAATAATGTTTAATGAGCACTTGAAATTCACTTTTTTCCATTTTTAGAAAAATGTATGTTTTGAACAGCTGTTAAACGCAAAGTAAATAACGACACTTGCTCAAAATTTTACAGTAGTCTGTTAACAGGTGGCACTTGATGAGAATAGTGTTGCATTTCATATAACTACGAGTGAAGTTCGAAAAGTCACAGACTTATTGATCCGCCCTAGTATATATATATTCTGTATGTATGTTCCTAATAACAGTTTAAATGGTAGATGCCTAAATGTTATAAAAATTTTATTGCGGGTTTATGTTTCATACAGATTCAGTATCAACAAAAATTACCACAATACTTATTCATACAAACACATACTAATGCATAAGTCAACATATATTTTATGTATGTTCATGTAAAAGGATTTCCACAAACATTAGTTCACAAAATTTGATATTGTTTTAAATAATAAAGTTGGCACATAAACTAAGAATTAAAGAGTTACTATTTATTGCAGAATACTCAACTCAATAGTGTTGTGTGTGATTTAATGAAGTGAGAAAAACTACAAAAGCAGATGAAAATAACTTAAGCAGTAATTTTATGGTAAATTAAACTCAATTAACATAATACGGATAGATAAAGAAAGAAATTTTAATTTTCATATAATCATTATTGTGCCATTAGGAATATACCATTTTTATTGATTTTTATTTCTAGTAAAGAAAACCAACAATGATAAAATTATGGAAAAAGTTCATTGTGTTTCAAAAAAGGTTTCCAAAAAAAATCTACTTTTTAGAAAAAATTTCATAACTCAGTTATTTATGGATCGATTTGATTTTCAATAGCAAATTTCTCAGAACCTTAGCTTAAATCTTGAAATGTTCGCAAGTTTTAAGGGAAAATAGGAAAATTGATATTAGCAGAAAGGCGGACACACAGATTTCGTTATTAGAATGAGTCTAATAAAATTTAATATTATCATTATTTCACCTTTTCACCTTTGCCCTTTTTTATTTCACCTTTTAAATAAACTCATAAAAGCGCTCCACGTAATATAATTATTTTTTAATAACAAACAAAAAAAAAAATCCAAAAACTGTGCTTAAAAAACACAATACAATTTGATTTATCTTCTTTTAGAGTTCATAAGATATTCTTATTTTCTATATTTTATTTAATACACATTTCCTCCTAAATTAATTCATAAAATTTTTTATTGCTGTAAAGCAAAAAAAGCCTTAAGTATTTTATTCTTTTATATTTGTAAAAAATAGTGTTTGCCATCTTCAAATACATAGAAATATTTCTTTGTAAAATATATTAGTTTACAAAATGTGACTAATTTTGGCTCATTAAATATTAACTCAATAATTTTAATTCGAAATGAAAGTATTATTATTAGATTAATAAACCATTGGAAGTTTGTTCGAATTTCGATTTCATGGGCTCTTAAACTTTCGACATTTTTCATTATGTGTTAAAATAAAAAAAAAAAAAAAACGTAAACGTAATTTTCAATATACATCTTTATGGGTGATTATTATATTATATAATGTTTTAGATATTATCAAAGATTTTTATAAAATCTTCCGGTCCTTTTATATCCACTTTTTATAATTCATTATATTATTCAACTTATTTAATTGATTTTAGCACTATATGCATATAGTGCATTCTTCGAAAAGAA
Source organism: Protocalliphora azurea (assembly GCA_932274085.1). Lineage (NCBI taxonomy): Eukaryota > Metazoa > Arthropoda > Insecta > Diptera > Calliphoridae > Protocalliphora > Protocalliphora azurea. Next base: position 144,979,579 of record OW026523.1, read on the forward strand.
ATATAGTATATAATATTAAGAAAAATGCCACGCCCACTTTTTTTAAATTCTTCATTGAAAGTGCAAATTAAATTAAAAATGAAGTATTTCTTGGATAAAACTATGAACTAAAATGTAAGTTGGATGTCACGCTTACTTTCAGTGAAAATAAATTTTGCTACTTTCTTGATGCTACTAATATAACTTATATCAAATTTGATATATACGAGGCATAGAAAATACCTTATATTATGAAATTTTGTTTGCATGGACATTACGCCCCTTTTTCGACCACGTTTTATTACACAGTGATATTTCTTTACCATTGTCATCAAAACTTTTATGAATTTTAAAATTTATTTACTAAGAAGCAAAGTAACCTTTCTTTAAAAAAAGTGAGCGTGGTATCCAAACAGTGTCTCGTTCAAGGATATATATATGTAATAAATTTCATTTTAATTGGTTCAGTAATTTAGACATAAGGTCAAGTCAAAAAAAAAGTAAACAATATTATAATAAAAATGGGCGTAAAAAGGGAGTGATATCCAAAAAAAATCTAGCGTACTAATAGTAATGCTCTATGAAACAAGAACATATAATAACGTTTGGAATAAGTAATTCAAATATTTTATTTTTTTATTTCCAATCACATTTAAAAAAAAAAATCCGAATTTTAAGAGGTCATAAAACCTAATTTCGAACTAACTTTGAGAAACGCTTTAAGCTTTTTGTTAGACTTTTAGTACGCTTTCATTTGGCGTTGGAATTATTATTTCTTGTTGCACTGTGTTATAAATAAAAAAAATTAGAATTATCATATAAATATTCAAAGACTTTTAGTCTACAGCATTTATACAAACATAATTTCATTCATATTTACTTAGTTACATGTGTGAGCCCATAATAATATACAATATATAATTCCTAAATTCCTTCATCATGTTACGAGACATTTCCACATATCTAGTTACAATCTTTTTTTTTAATTTTATGCCAACGCTTTATTTTTAAGTTCTTCCTTTGAATTTTATTTTATGTTTTCTTTTGTGCGTTTTCTATTTTCTTATATTAGGTTTCTTATTATATTTGTTTGATTGGTTTTCTTTTCTATATAAATAAAAGGAGAAGAAATATCTTGTTGATCTTTTACTTTTTTTTTTTTTTTTTTGGTATAAGTGTAGTTTAACTTTATTTAAGTAAATTGAATTTTATTTTTAACATTGATTGTAACAGACTTTTATTTCATCCATTTTGTCTGTCATTATTAGCAAATACATTTTTTTATCCTTTTTTTTCATTTCTAATGGTGATGAAGGTAAGAGGGTTGTGTGCAGTTTTTTTCCTTGATTTGTATTTACTTTTTTGAAGGTATTTCCTTTTTAATGGTAACATTTTTTACTCAGTTGTAATTTATCTACGTTCATTCTTATATATGTTTATATTTATTTTCTTAGGTATGAAAAACTGATTTATTTTAAATTAACTTTTAGACACCTGATGATAATGTAAGGCATGAATTACTAAAAAACATCTGTTACATTGTTTAACCCTCTAATCTGAAAAAAAATTACATATAAAGCTAGTAAAATCTAAAAAAAACAATATATTATCAAATGGAAGACATATTTATCATATAAGAATAACTACTGAATATATTAAATATTTATGAAAAATAAATATTAGTTTTCTACCTTCTTCTAAAAGGATTAAACAAAATTTTGTTAAAACATTATTCAAACTTGCTCTTGGCCCAACTAAACAAAATGACAAATAAAAAAAAGAAAATACAAAAATAGAAAAATAGAAAAATTCGTATGTGAAAAGTTTTTGTACACAAAAACCTAAAAGATAAAAACAACATTTAAAGTTATAACCAATATAAATGTAGAATATAATAGACCTGCGTTGCCAAGAATTAACCACAACTTCCTACAAATAAGAAGCAAAATAATAATAAAGCTTTTGTCAAAGCAGCAAATCCTAATAGTTCATCCAGCAACTAAAATTTCAATGTAATAGCAATATTGTGCTGACTAAATTTACACGTATTCATACACTCTTTCATTTTGACTTTGCTTAGAGAGAAAAAATTTAATGAAAATAATAAGTTGTTTGGTAATTAAAAATATGCAAAATCATATTTTTTTCCTGGGCTTCAGGTAAACCAATTTTTTAGTTATTTATTCGGAAAATGTTAAACTGTTTGGCATCGATTTTTTATAGCATATTTTTGCATATTTCGGTCATAACAGCACATTCTTGCATATTTTATGCTAAGGAGCATATTTTTTGTCATATTTTTGTAGAAATACGAACTTTGTAGAATACGAACATCATATTTCAGCGTTTTGAATAACATTTTTTTCCATGTTTTATATTTGAGAGCATAATTTTGTATATATTATACTAAAGAACATAATTTGGCATATTTTATATATAAGAGAAAAATTTTGCATATTTTACACTAAATAAAATTTTGTACATAAATTGTAATTAGTGGAATTTTTTTTACTCTCATATACGTTTTAAAAATTCGATTTCCTAATAATTTTCATTTTATACATTTATAGACATTTGGCAATTTTCAGTTTTGAATATTTTTAAGTGAAAAAAATAAAAATGTTTAACAATTGCTAACAAACATCAAATTATTTTTATGATAAATAGTAGAAAATTTTAAATTTAGCCGGATGTAAAGATATCTTAAAAGCATATTTTCCACTTTAAAGAGCATTTTTTATGCACGTAAAGCACGTGCGTTGCAGCATACTTTTGATTGCTCTGGTAATTAGTAACCATTAATTTCTGTATTAATATTTTAAGAAATAGTTGGAGCAATAGGATACAAACAGAAATTATAATTTTTATGGAAGAATTATTGAATTTAAGGTATAAGAAAAGCAAAAATGCATAAAAAATATGTTTTATATAATAATTGTTTTTATAATCAGGTATTTTTTAATATGACATGATGAATTACTAATTTATTGAAAGTAATGAAAATAAAACTTATAATTAAATGTATAATAATACTGTGCTCGATAATTAGACTTATTTTTTTCAACAAGATGGACACCCATTGAGTAAAACTAATTAAATTTATAATTTTTAGTTTTTGCGTGAAAATGGCATAAATTTAATAATTAGTTGTTAAATTTCAATAAAATAAACAATTAATAATCTATTTAAGTATAGGATTATGAATCCATATTATTAAATATATTTTAAACAGTAAATTAACTTTAAAATAACAAAAATTATTACTACAATTCCGTAAGTATGTTAAGTATTATTACCAATGAGCAACTTAAAAATAAATAAATAAATATATTAAAAATCTGAAATGATTGAAGTATATATTCAAACAATTTCTTGTTTAATTTGCATCAATAATGTTCGTTTTATTTCTAATTTTTCTATTTTTTGTGCTACTTTTTCCATAATAAAGTTTAAGTTCAAATATCGCGAATACGAACGCTAACTTCTAAAAACGGCGTACCCGAATTAGCTTTACCAGTAGGGTTCCCAGCTTGTTAAAATTTGCGCCTAGCACAGTGTAATTAATCATTTAATTAATATAAACTATCATTTCAACAACATTTATAACTGACTTTTGCATTTAATAAACCCAACTTTTCTTTGAGTGTGCTTCTCTTCCGCTTACTAACACAACTACATTTTTAGTCATTGATATCCTTAAACTACAGCTATCCAACCCAAATATTATTTTTTATCTAAAAATTATAAAGTTTATGAATGGCGGCGCATTATTATGTTTTTTTCTATAGGTTGCATACAATTACAATAAGTAAAAAAATAAGGAAGAGGTAAAGAGCCAAGTAGTTGATATTTTTTCCTGCAAAATAAAGACAATACCATGGAAGTTTTTTCGGTGTGTTTACCATGGTTGTAATAAAATAAAAAGGATATGGAAGAAACAAGTTCTTATTATAACGTGCTTAAGTGGAAAAAAACTAACTATGAAGAGAAATGTGCACTAGTTTTGCTTTATTATGTATCATGTTTCTTCCTTTAATTTTTTTTGCTAAATTTTGATGTTTGTATCGTTCGTTGTTTTCTTTTTACGACATATTCGTATTAATATTACTGTAATATTGTTTAACCCTTTACAGAGAAAAATATTTTCGAAAAAAAATTCAATTAAATTATTAATCAGAATTTTAAAATAATTTAAAATATTTTTATAATTAAAGAAATTACTCAAAATCAAAGTATTGTAACAAATTAAATTCAAATTTTACATACAAAAGTCTAAAATGCAATTTGTAACGTGTAGTTACAAATATTACACCACTAACATATTAAGTAACTGCTGGAACTACTTTAGTAGATGCAATACAGTAAGAGAATTTATAATTCTCATTTAGTTTATATAAATTTAAATACAAATAATCGAGATTGAGACCTTACATGGGAGTAAGAACCAAAGTACTAATCACCAGACATGACTGAATTTCTTTCTTCCGAACCGTAGCCGACCGAGAGCCGAACAATTTATCTCGTCGGATATGTAAGTAGTTTACAGAGTAGCTCATACAATTCTAGCTAGCCGACCGAAAGCCGAAGAATTTATCTGGTCGTAGTAGTATCATCGTAGTTGGCCGATTTGAAGAGCGAAACTTGTAGTTAGATGACTAAGAGTCTAAGAATTTATCTCGTCGGATTGTATTAATTTATAAAGTAGCTCATACGAATCTAGCTAGCCAACAGACAGCCAAAGAATTTATCTCGTCGGATCGTAGTAGTATCATCCTAGTTAGCTGATTGAAAGCTGAAGAATTTATCTCATCGGATTGTATTTTGCAGACGAAACCTGTAGTTAGCCGACCGAGAGCCGAAGAATTTATCTTGTCGGATTATATTCAGAATTTTTCGTAGCTCACACGATCTTATTTAGCTGAAGCATTTATCTCGCCGAATAGTATTTAGTATTAGCGTAGCCCATACGATACTAGTTATCCGATTAAAAGTGAAAGCAAATAACTCATCGAATTATATTTTGTTGTTAGAAACCTACAATTAGCTGACTGAGATCCGAAGATTTTATCTCAGTGGATTGCATCCCAATAGTTAGTTTTACCAAAAGCACTGGTCAGTTAGTCATATAATCATAACCGTCCGGTTGAGAGTAAAAGAATTTGTCTATTCGGATTTATTTTCGCTAACTAACACATTCTAACTGAGATTTAGCTTTGTCAATACTGTCATTATCTTATATCGTAGTTAGGCATATCTTCTTTTCTGTTCGTGTCACGAAAGAACAAGGGAGCTCAGTGGTAACAGTCAAAGGAAGCAGATATTTGAAGAAACTGGGCAGACTGAGTATACCCCAGCTGGAAACAAAACTGCATTACAAATTTTAATTACGAATAATATATAATTAATTATTTTATTAATTGAAATTTAATTTATAAAAAATTGTATATTAAATTATTCAAATTATCACTTATGTTTAATTATATTTCATTAATCTATTAATTGATACAATAATCCAAATAATTGAAAGCCGATAAATTGTTTTGTTTTTAGTAAAAAATATTTGAAAATTTGAACTTCTATCTCCTTTATAATTGATACAATTAAAAAAGTAATTAGAATAGTTTTTATTTCTAATAAATCTTTTAATAGACAATATTTTTTTTTATGAAGAATAAAATATTTTTGAGAAATTTTCAATTAAATTATTAATTAGAAGTTTAAAATAATTTAAAATATTTTTATAATTAAAAAGTTATTCAAAACCAAACTATTTTAACACACTAAATTCAAATTTTACAAGGAAAAATCTAAAATCCAATTTCAATTACGAATACATATTTCAAATACTACTTATTTTTATTTATATTTGATTTTAAATTGATTGATCAATTGAATAATTTATTCAATTAAAAAGTAATTGAAATAGTTTTTATCTTCGATAAATCTTTTAATAGACAATATTTTTCTGTGTTTAAAAATTACTTATGGAAGATACACAGAAAAAATAAATCCTAAATCCTTTTCTCGGAACCCAATCATATAACTTTTCTTAAATATCTCTGTTCCTAATAGGTTATTGCACTTATTTTCTTACTGTAGTATAAAAAAAGACATTTGTTGGTTATAAAAAAAAGCTAAAACAAGCAACCAACAATATTTTTTTTTTTTCTTACTACTTTTATTTCTAGTAATTTTATGCGGGAAACAAGCACCAACAAAAAAGTAAAATGAAATATTGTACAAACATAAAACTGTGGAAATATTCAAACAAGCACAAGATTTTTATTAAAACATGACTTGATAGTTTTTAGCTGTTTTATTATTCTAGCACATAATTTTTCTTTTGTTTAAGAAAAATATGAGCTGCTTAAAATTAAATTTACAATATTCTTATTATATGCTGCATGCAACATTTTTATACATTCCCGAAAATAATCTATTTCATATAAAATTATGTAAGGGTATTTTCAGTAAAAACTAAACCAGGATTAATGTATGGCTTATCTTTTTATCCTGTTTTTAAAAGTAATAATAACTTTTTTTTAAATTTTCACATTACATTCATATTTCCTTTGTTAAAATTAAAACTTTTAAGCATTTTAAGATTAAATTCTTTTATTACTGGTATTTGAGTTTTTCATTTTCTATTGCCTTGTATGATTTTATGTTGCCTCAGATGCACTTATACAATGACACATTAACACATGTTTGTGCATTAAAGTGTTGATATTTAATATCCGTTTTAATACGACAACATTTCCTTATGTTAGGTTTTTGAGTAAAATTTTAAAAATAAAGCAAAATATATATATTAAGTAGAAAAACATAAGAAATTAGTTCATAAAATAAACTATAAGTTCGATATGGCTAAAATTTGGTACTACGAAGCAGCTAGATAGAACAACACTTCCAATATTATTTTTTTATTTTCTAGTATTTTAGCTTTAGTTAAAAAGTCTTATTTTTGTCTATGAAACAAAAAATCTTAAAATTTGTACGGTTTTTTTATAAAAAGTAATCTGCGTACGAAAAAATTTTAAACAACAAATTTATACAATTCTTAAATTATAGTTATATTTAGTTGTCTATTTTAAATTGAAAGAAAAAAATTAATTCTAATTAATTAATTAAAATTTCATAACAGTATTAAACTTTGTATAAAAATACAAAAAGTAGATAAATTAATATATATTTACTTATGTGTCAAAGCCCAAAAAAGATCTACCGGAAAATGTAGCAATAACAACAACAACATGTTGTGGTTTTGGTCATATTTTTACTTATAACATAAGGTTATTGCAAAGGAAATCAAGATAAAATAAAAAATAGAATAAAAAATAAAATAAAAATTAAATTTAGTATTGTTGTCTGCGTTAATAGCACGATGCTGCAATAAAAATACACTTGGAATGTAGCATAGTGTAGTTGTAAATATGACTACGTAGAATATTATACAATTTGACACATTTTAGAATTTTCGATATAGTAAAAAAATCGGGGTTATATCCAAAAAACGATTTTTCGTACCTCGCGGTTTTAAACAGTTTTCATCTCGAACAGCAGTTAACCAATTTCTTACCTTCTTCTTAACTTTTCTTTTTTAAAAAGTATATACACATTTATATTCATATCAAAACTGTATGAGATATAAAGACACAAACACAATCTTTTATTCCTTATTTTTCCAAATACTATATCCTATTAGGAATCTTTTTGTGTTTTGTGTTTCTGGAAAACAAATGAGCTGTCGCTTGATAAACTCAGAAGAGAACTGCAGAACATATTTTATTTTCAAAATTGTAAATCTCACAAAATCTTGTTATTTTACGTGTATTTTGTTTTTTTTTTTTCATTATTTTACATCCCAATAATAAGTCAACAAGAAAATACAAGTAAAATAACAGATTTTTATGAGCTTCACTTCATTTTCTTATTTTGTAGCACCATGCAGTTTTTCGCAGTTTAAGAGAAAATTATTAAAAATCAGCAAGCAAAAGGAAGCGGAAACAAAATCAACAACTGAAACACAATACTAAGAATATAAAACACTCGGTGTGCAATTAAACAACAACAGTAGGATAAATAATAAATCGTTGTTAAGCGAGAAAATAATTTCTAGAAAGAAAAAAAAATAAATAAATAATAAAATATAAATATAAATTTACCTGAATTTTCAATTGCAAACACTTAAAGTCCAACATTCGCCTCTTATTTCTCTAGACGTGAAGAAATGGTGAAAAGATTTATTGTTTTAGTTGGACAAGTTACAAAGCACAAATAAAATAATATAAAATCTGAAACTAAATAACTACAAAATAATAAAGTTTTCTGCTATTTGTTAACATCAATTATAATAGCCACCATTCATTTTTTAAGTTTTATGGTGTGAAGATACTATCAGTTAGGTAAAATTTTTAAATTAAATTTGATATTATTTATTTTATATATCAAGTATAAAATATTTATATAAAATTGTTTATTATTTACCTTAAATTATTGATAATTCAATGGTTATTTCAGCAACTAAAACTGAAGAACATATTGAATTTAAATTTAAAATTTTGATTTGTTCGTTATTTTTCTATTTAGTTATTCATGTTCAAATTTAAAAAATATTTTATTGCCACATCAACGCTATTTAGTACTAATATTAACTAGCTTTAGTGAAACACAAATCTGTTCCGGTGAATGTCTTTTAGGGCTACGAAGATTCAAGATAAAAAGTTTATAAAAAATTGGTATACATTTTCATCGATTTCAATTAGCAACTTGGGTGTGCCTCGACGATTTATGAAATATTAAACATATTGCCATTTTTCGCTTAACTAAAGATATATTTATCATAAATATAATTTTACATCAAATGTAAAAAATGCTAAGATGAAATACGCAAAATTTTAAATCGATTTCAAACGTTTTTGCATTTAACTAGGAACTTGATAACCTTTTTGACTACGAGCTACTTTAGCTTCATTAAAATTGCGCTGTGAGTATGCCTCATCAAAAAAAAAAAAAAAAAACAACTCTTAGAGCCATTCCCGTTTTTTCTTTCCAAGTTTGGGCACCCTCTATAGTGCTGCTGTAAAGGGATCTTTAACGAGATGTATCTCAAACAATTCATAATTATAAGAGCAATAAACCTCCATTCTTTATTTTGCAATACTCTTAATGTCGTAAATTTTCTAATCGAAAAACTGTAAAAAATTAAAATTTTTTAAATTTTGGTTTTACCACTTGTCTACAATATAATTTAACACTGGTCAACGATAATATTGACTGAACACAAGTTGGCCCATGCTAATACCTTGATTGCATCAATCAAAAGAGAGAAAACACTTGTTATTTTTAAACTCTTTTTTGGATTTGTTAACTCTGTTTGCTTGCCGGTAACACATGGAACCATTGCACATCTTGAATTTTTGTTATTTTAATCCACTAGGTTAATAAAACTTAATGGCCTCAAAAGTTAATTTAAAAGTCTAAATTAAAAAAAAAATATATATATATACATACATACACTCATACATACATATATATATATATATATATATATATATATATATATATATATATATATATATATATATATATATATATATATATATATATAAAGAGAATTCCCCATATATTACTTATTTCCCTAAACCATTATTGTGGATATAGTTTAATTTTAATTTTATGAAGACTTTATAATATTCCTGATGATGATAATGTCCATCATAAAAATTAAATTAATTTCACGGTTTGTTAAACGCGGATAAAATAAACAGAAAATGAATGTTTATGTGGATGACAGTAATTGTGATGAAAATAAATTCGTATTATAATAAGAACGGAATTTTATTATTTTTTATTAGCTCCATGTGAAATCTTAAACTTAATATTTAAACATGTTTTAAAGGAATTTTTCTTATTCTAAGGGTACGTTAAACACACGACTTGTATTCTCTATAATATTATGGGTTATATATATATATATATATATATATATATATATATATATATATATATATATATATATATGTATGTATATAGATATATATTAATTGTATGTAAAATTTTTCGAACATCCGGAGAAAATCACCATTTCCGATTTCGATGAAATTCGGTATACACACTCATTACGTTAATGCAAAATTTTAAGTTCTTCAAAACCTTCAAATTCGTTATATTTTTGTTTTTATCGAAATCATTTTTCATCAAAATCGGAGGTGTTGAGGCAAAAAATTGCATTTTTTTTATTCGAAAATTTTTGTTTTCTCTCATAGGTATTTATTAAATTATTAAGATAAAGTCCATATTTATTGTTCTAATATCTAACTGGGTATTGTTTGTGTTAAAATCAATTTTTGTTTGTGTGCTAAGAACAATATGATGTTATATTATACAATGTAATATTTTATATGCGCATTTTTTTATTTTTTTCCATAAATATTCAAAATTTATCAAAATTATAAAATATCATAGTAATACGTACGTACATTAATAAATGACCATTATCAAAAATTTTTAATTTGGCTGCTATCGACTTTAATACGTTCAAATAAAACATAACAAGTTTTCTTTAAGTAAAAGTTGAACGGAATACGTTATAATTAAAACTAAATCAACCTCTTGTAGCATTTCTTCTCCAAATTTTTCAGATATATCATTTTATATAAAAATTAATTTTTAACTAGATTATTTTTATTTTTTTAGGTATGAGTTCTAAAAAAAAATTAAGGGAAATTGAGCACTGATGGAGCATTTTTAAATTCGTTTTTAACTTGGAAAAAATTTCTCTACAATTGCCAAAATTCTGGGTAGTTTAAATAACTAATGCTCTGTAGGACTAAAATTATATTTCAAACTCTGGTTGCTTCTACTGTAACGACAAAATTCAGTCTAAAGAAGCCAAGCAATAACATATTTTGTCGCATTTTAAGTAATCTCGTTATATGACAAATTGTTTTGTAAATTTTTATTGTTTTTAGTTCGATATTATTTAGGATCATTTTCTCGATTATTTGATGTACAAAACTTGTAACTTGGAACATGAGAAAAGTATACATTCCAAGCTAATACAAAATATTGAAAATATTTTTATTTTTTTACTATTGAAGAAAATTGATCATTCTTTGCCCCAGAATTCTTCTCAACCTTGTTATTTAAAATGTTTTTAGCTTCATATAGCTTTAACATGCCTCATACTTGATTTTGAAGAAATGAACACAAAGTGGCTGTTATACAGCCGAGCTCTGAGAAGTTTCTCTATTTTTTGGCTTGGAATTAAATTTTGTAAGTTTTTCTTCTTCGGTACCAAGTTTTACCTCATTCTTTTGGGACCTTGTTAAGCTTTATCAAAATTTACTCAATCAACAATTTCTAGTTAGTTCGAAAAGAAGTAAAAATCAAATCTTATTTTATACGTATTTCTTTGGCTGCCATCTGCATTTGGATAAACAAACGGATTTCAAGAATTCGATTTGCTATTAAATCTTACATGTCTCTAAAAGACATTGTAATCAAGAAAGATATTTAAAATTAGCGGCAGTAAGAGTTATTATGAAAATTTTGTGTTATATTATAATATTATTTTGTTTAAAGGTAGAAATTTTAATTTTTAGTAAAATTTTTTGAACAGAGCAAAATACAACTTTATAGTGTTATTTCGAAAGTGTTACTTAAATTTGTTCCAAATTTAAATCAAAATTATTTATTAAATACAGAGTTTTTTTCTATCAATTTCCTTGCATTCATTTTTAAAAAATTTAATTTTCACTAAATCTTAAAAAATTAAATTTCTTTTTAGTAAGTATTTTTCTATTTATGGATGGAAAATGAAGATATTTTTGAGTATCAAATTAAATTTCAAATGGTACTTTTTTCATCACTGGAGTACTAAAATTCATACTTTTGGCATTTATTTATTATCATTTTATATATCTAAAATGAAGAATTAAAAACGATACCAATTCAGTTAAATATTATAGTTAAATATAAATATTTAGTTAGTAAAATATAATACATTATCTAACGTCTTTGAAATTCCGAATATTTTCACTTTTTCTGGAATTCAATTTTAGAAAAAAAATGCTTCTATATTATGTTTTATTTTCTCTTTAAATTTATTTGAATTGCCTTAATTACATGTGCATTTTCTTTATTTCAAAATTAATATCTCTAAAATATATTTCAACTTAAAAAGTTTATTTTTGAATCGAATTGTAGAATAATCAACCAATTTTTTGATAGTATACAACGACTCGATAAAGGTTGATACGATTTCACTTTTTCGATACTATTTAACATTTAAAATTACCGAAGTACTCCTGGTAATTTTAAATGTTGAATAGTAACAAAAAAGTACAATCGTATCAACTTTTCAATCCCTGATAAATACATCATCGCATTTTCATTGCACCTTCAAGATTTATTTGTTCTAAGTTTACTTTTTTAAAATTAATTATTGTCGTCGTACCAGCAGCAGTTGAAAAAACTTTAACGCAAACAATTTTAAATATAAATGACAAATGCTTAAGATTTCAATTTGTGAGTATAAAAAATTTAAGTAAATTTTATGAAAAGTGAAAAGAAATGAATGAATGAATGAACAAAAAATTAAACATTTTTAACTTCAAAAAAAACTATTTATTTAATAATAGTAATATATATAAAATAATGAAAATAATGATTTATTACAGCAATTAAGAGAAAATTAAGGAAAAAATATCGAATTTCTAGAACATGAAAAAACAACTAACAGAAAAATTATATAATTTTAATTTTTTTTCAACTACCATACTTTTTTTTGTAAATGAAATAAAACGACATCAGATGTTGGCAATCTGACGATTTTTAAATAATAAAGAGTTTTGCATAGTACAACTTACATTTTCGATATATATTCATCTCTTGTAAATTATATAAATCCACATAAATTACAAAATATTTAAATTTTTTTTTAAAGATACTTTAAAACTTAATAAGAACAAAGATAAAAAATTTTCTAGACAAACATATGTATGTGGTTAGATTTTAATTTGTTGTGGTTGTTAAGTTTCCTTATGTGTGTTGAATATAAAGAAAACAATCAGTAACTAACACATCTCAAGATTTTTTTTATTATATATAAAAGAATGCAAATCAAATTAAGTATTTCAAATTGTGTAAAGTATCTTTTATTTCAGAGATAAATTTAAAGTAGATTTTTATTTTATTATTTGCAAAAAAAAAAATAACAAATAGTCAAGTGTATTCTTTTAGAAATATAAGTGACCCTTTTCCACAACAACTTTTTATTTTTTCTCATATTACATTCTTTTTCATCTTCTTTGTGATATTTTAAAAAGGCCAAGAAAAGAACAAATTCTCTAGTACATGCTTTTGTCGATAAAACTCATCCAAAAACATACTTATGTCTCCAGATCCTCTGAACTTTAAGTGATAAATGATTATGTGACATATTTAAACATATAAAAAATGACACTCTCACCATTAAAACAAAATGAATTTGTGCTAACAAACAATTTGAATTTGTTAACTTACAATGAATTTCAAGTAATTTTTAACAAGTTTTATTAAAGAAACGACTATGGTAGTAATTTACCTTCTCTATGTACAACCAATATTACTCTAGATTAAAATACCAAATCATATCCTTTTTTTGTCCTCTCTTTCAGTATGTTGGTTGCTTAAATGTCTTAGATTTGAAACAAGCGACAAAAAAAAATGAATTGTATTTTTTAACAGACAAAAAACTACTTAAGATTTAAGCACTCATGATTAGAAAAAAGAAAACAAAAAAATCTCTGAAGCGTAAAGCTCAGAGATGAATTATTTTATTAAATTTTAAATAGATCAGAAATACTAAGAATTATTAGACTTACGTAACATATTTTAAGTTAGAACTTTTTTATTCATTTTATTGAATAGATAACTAAGTTTAAGTTTTCTTAAAATATTATTTTTACGGGCTGAATTTCATGCTAAAAGCATTGGATTTTTATTACATATTACTATAAATATACTTTCTTTTTGCGCTTAAAAATATTCAAAGATAACACCGTACAACAGAATTTGTCATACATGAACGAAACAGTATGTATATGCATATAAAAGCAGAAACATTTTATGATAGGACTACATTCTCAGTTTTTAATTTCGTGCTCGAAATTCCTTTTGAAAGGACTTTAAAATTTCAAAATCAATAATTTATTTTTTAAATTATTTTGAACTCTGTGAGTTGCTCAACATTATTGATATGAAATATGAGAAAATATGATTCAAAAAATCCAGTAAAATTTTTTCCTTAGTAATCTCGAAAATGTCCTTAGATATTTCATATTTAAATATTCTTGAGGATTTCTAAAAATTTATTTTAAAATTATATTAATTTTAAAAACATCATAACGGAATTTCTGAATCCCACTTTTTGTCCTTTTAGCTTCAAGAGTTAAAATTTTATAAAACTATAAAAATATCCTGTCAGTGTTTATGTAAATTTTGTTTTCGTTATATATATTGAAATCTTAAATAAATAGTTTTTAATAATAATTAACAGAGTCGTTTGTTTAGACCTAAGAAGGAAGCTTATAGAATATAGTTCAAATCGGTCCATTATTTTACTTTTTTCCCACACAAATATTACTCAGGAAATCGCTTTAGTGATTACAATTATCTTATATATGCGCAAATTTTTATATGCTTCTCTATTTTTACGTTCAAATTTCAAGAGGTTGGGTAAATAGTTTACTATAGTTTCTATATGAGGCTCCCTTTCAGGTAATACTTTATAGTGTACTCATATAAATACCATAAAAATTTCATGCAATTTTATACGATTATTTTATATTTAAATACAAATCATGCTATTAAATTTCGCAGTCATTAGTCAGTCACTAATTGACCCTACCTCTCATGCAACACCAATAACAGAAAGACGCATAATGTCAAATAAATAATTTATTTTCTGATTTTATTTGCAAAAATTAAAATTTATATAACTATAAATGACATTAAAAATTTCAAGAGGATCGGTCCATAATTGAACATTGTTTCCATATAAGAACCTCTCTAGAAAATCACTTTAGGCACCCAAATTTCATATAAGTGCCAGATTATGAATTAAATTTGGCATAAATAAGTTTAATATAAGTATATAAGCCGCAATATGAAGTTTAACAAAGATCAGTCCATATATGATCATAGTTTCTATATAAGGACCTCTCCAGAAAATAAATTTAACGCGTGTACATGGTAATATATGGTATTATATGGTTACGCTTGACTGACTATAGCTTTTTTCTTGTCAAAGATATTAAATATAGTATAAAAATAATTATAGCCTATTATATTTTCGAAGATTAAAATTATAAGTAATGAATTTAAAGCCAAATAAATATAAGTATTTAACTTATCATCATTTTGAAATATATTTTAAAGTCATGGAAATAATATTGTCATGTTACACATAAAATAAGAATTATTTAAATGTAAATGCTATGGTTTCAAAAATAACTATAATGGCTTTGAATGCTCGATATCTCACTAAAGTGAGAACTAAGTTTGTACATTTATTCTTAAGAATAATTTTCAAATCGCTGTATAAATTAAAGTAATGAGGTTAAAACCATACAATTTTGGTACTTAACAGTGCAATTTGTATCTTTAATATATATTATTTTGAAAATTATTTGTTGGAAAATTTCAAGAATGTTAAAGGATGAAATATTTAAAGAACTTTTTGCAAGTTTATTTTTAATTATTTAAAGAAAAAGTTTTGCGTTATTGTGGAAGAATTCTTCTCTTTCATTTGATATCCATATCACTATATAATATTAATTATAAATTAAAAATTGACCTCTTTCATCCTTCAAAAGTTTAAAGTCCTTTGAAAAGGAAAAATGAATACGAAATGAAAAAATTGATCTATATTTTGACATGTATAGGGAACTTATAATGCGCGAGACAAATTTTTGATTTTTTTTGTACAGTGTAATATATTGCATCAGGAAATTACAAATGTCCTTAAATATAAAAAATACAAAAATAATTCATTTAAATTGCTAAAATATGCTGCTTGAAATAAAGACTTTCTATGAAAATATGACAAAATATGTTGCTAAGACAAAAATTTCCTCTTAAGAATAAAATATACAAAAAAGGAAAAATTTTGAGTTGACCTAACTGTAACTAATATAACTAGACTTTAAAATTGTTACAAATTAAATTAACAAAAACTAATTAAAAGTGAATTTCATTATTGCCAGTTTAGTGCCACAAAAGTTAGAATTTGTTTTGTATAAAAAAAAAAAACTAGAAAATGTTTTTGTATAAAAAAAAAAACAAAAAAATATGCCAGGCACGTGTGCTACTTTATCTACAATCTATATTTCCTGGTATTGACTTCGAATGGCAATAGGAAAAAAAGCAAAACGAAAAAAAACAGTGCAACGAATTGTATTATGCGTGACGGCGTAAAGTTTCTTAATAGAAACTGATGACAATATTTTTATTTCCAGTCAACTCGGATTTTTTAACAAAGTAGTAGAAAATATACTAAATGACGACAAAAAAAGTCCAATCAGACCGTGTTGTGGTGTGGGTGTAAATATATCATTAAATGTTATGGAATCCTTAAGTTAAAATTTAAAGGAATAAAAAGAAAGCTTTACATATGTAAGGAATAAAATAGGATTAAAATGTTTTTATAGAATTTTAATTAGATTTAAAGATTAAGAAACAAAATTTTAATTTATATTAACTATTTTTGGGGTCTTTCTCTCTAATGAAAACTTTGTCTATTGTCTAGTAATACACTTAAATATGTTTAAATAAATAACGAACACTTAACAGTAATATAGTATTTAAAGCTTTAAAGAAATATTAGAATATTACTCAATGCTAATATTTCTCTATACTTTTTTCAAAGAGTCCAAAAATTGTGTCTTTAATTTAAATTTTTGTTTCTACAAAGGAAATTTCTAAATCACATGTAAGCATTTTTTTACAATCTTTTTTTTTGCTATGAATTAGTGCAACACAGGAATTGGAATAAATATGAAACTCCTGATGTCAACTTCTACTGCTACTCCAAATTAAAGACCACTCATCCCTACAAAATATTTCCATACATACTTGGGATAGCAAAAGCAAGAGGATTTAAAAGCATTTTCATAACTATATTATACGTTAAGAAAAATTAAATAAATACATGCAGGCCATGGATGGCAAACATGGTACAATTGTACTTTTTTTGCTACATATTTATATCATAAAGTACCGTGGTACTAAAAAAACTCATTTGATATAATCTGATGTGGTTTTATTTACTTTTTATTTAAGCAGCAGCATAAATTATTGTCGAAATATTAAACAATGGTGAAACAATGAGTCTGAATTAAAACAAATGCAGAAAAAAAAAACAAAAATAGATTACAAAATTGTTTATATTAATTAATTTTTTTTTAATAATTTCCCTCCAGTCATCAAAATGATAATATTAATTAAATGAAAATAATTGATTTTTTTTTTTTTAATTTCAATTAATTTTTTTCAATCAAGTCGAATATATTTACTATAGAATTTTTTGCTTTGAAATAAAAGAAATATAAATTGATTAAATTCAAAAATTAACTAAATCTTTACTATTGTTAAAAAGTATTTCTCCAAATAAAAATTCATAAATATTGCATTTCAGTTATGTATTATAAAATTATAATTATCATTATTTGTGTACATAAAGTGCATGTAAAATACGTTATAAATATATTTTAAGTGTATTTAGCAATGTTGACATTATTAATGCCAAAATAAGTTCTAATGTTGACAACATATTGATTCAATACACATTAGAGTATCCCGTAAAAAAATTATAGAAAGACTCTTAAAAAGCTACACTTTGATGTTCGATTTAGTTCCCTACCGAAAATTGAAAATCACGTTTCTAGTAAATTTGAAGTAGGTTTCAAAAATTTCTTTACATTGAACTGATTATGGCAAAATATTTATATTTTTTTCAAAATTTTAGGTCGTAGTAGTATCATCATGTGTAACTTATAACTAAATATTTATGTGAAAAAGATAAAAATACTTTAGGTGAGCTTATAAAATTTTAACTCTGTTCCGTTTATAGTCAGATTTAGTGGTTTTAATTAGAATTAATCAGAAGCTATCAAAAAACAACAAAATGCCAAGAAGTTTTAAGTACATGAACACTTTTCTGCAAATTCTGACTAAAATCAGTAAATCTGTTCAGTATTGGAACAGTTTTTTTAACCTATTAAAAAAAACTCTAAACATTTTGTGCCAAAAGAACTATGCCTGCAAATTTCAATCAATTTTAGAAAACTGAAGATAAATTTTAGACATTTTATATTTTTTTTTTCCCGTATTCATCGTTGTCGAAGTCTTTCTATTTATATCGAAATCGTCTAGGGGCGCTCTAATCGCATGGATATGAGATGATACATGTAGTAAATATATAAAATATTCAAACATAATATTGTAACAAAATTTATAATAATATTGTGATACAGCTCCAAATAGTCATATATTCCATCGTACTTGTTAGAAATTGAAAATTTATCTGAAAAAAGAACAATCATTGAAAAAAATTAAAAAAATATATATTTATTCTGATATAACTTACCATTGGGACGCTTGCAAATTTAGAAAAATACAACTTCTTATACTGGAGCTAAAGATTAAGAATCAAATTCCTTAGAACTTGACCATTTAGACAAAAAATTACATGAATTTTATATTTGAATGTATGTAAAACCTAAAATATTTACCTTTTTCCATAGACTGAAATTATCGTAAAACTTTTCTAATAGAAAAACAAAAGAATAGTAATTATTCCACTTAGAACAGATACATTAAATTTAATAAACTTTACCACAGGAGTTCTTCATAAGACATATAAAAATTTTGGAATTTATCAAAACGTATAAATTTTTTACTTATTTAAAAATATTTTTAATTTCTATTTCTCAGCCTTCAAAATAAAAAATTTATTTTGTTTTCAAAAAAATTACTACTTTTTTTCATTTTAATAAAAACATATAATAAGCACAAAATTTTTTTTATTAAATTTAAATTTGTTATCAAACAGTACTTTAATTAAAAAATTTCTGGTTGTAATTTTTTCTGTGAAAATTAAAAATTATTTCAATAGTACTTAAAAATACCTTCATAAGATAACCTTAATGTTATACAAAATGTTCATTAATTTGGGAACGTAATTCAATTATCGATAATTATCGATAAACCGATTGTTCTAGACAAATGTGAGATATAACAGTAAATATTAATTATGAAAAATAGTATTATGCCTACATATCAATGACTTAATATAGAAAAGGCGTAGAAATGAATTAGTTGTTTACACAAATACGTTTATCAGATCTATAAAACACATTAAAAGAAATTCTAAATTATGTAACGCTGTTCTAAAAGTAATATATATTTGATAATTATCATCATAGCTCATTTAGTTTTCTGAAAGGAGGTGTGATTGGAAGAAAACTACCAGGAAACTAAATTCCTAAGTAATCGAGATACGTCTTTTCTATCTCAGCAAAAAAAAAACGAGCAAGAACTTTTTCACCACTTCAAATTTGGAATTAAGTGCATATATTTCACTTTTTTGTAAGTTAATAAAAATTACTTCAAAAAAAGTGAAAATAAATGTATTTTTGGCAGTAGAAAAAGTGAATAAATGCTAAGAAAGAATTTTTATTATCTATTATCAAAGCTAAAAACATATTTTTATAAAAAGAAGAATATAAATATAGTTTTAAGGGACATACTTAAAAAGCAATAAATAAGAAGCATAAAAGCAGAATATTGTATTAATGATAACCATGGGTTAAAGTACTTGCTTCCAGTGAAAACACAATGTTGAAATCATTACTTTTTTAGTCCTTTTTCAGTACTTTTTTGTTAAGGTATTAAGCCAATGATGTATTTTTCAAGAAGCAGTTAATTAACAGGAATATAAAAAAATACAAAAAATTAAAATAAATTCACAAAAAAAATTTTGCAGATGGACTTTGACAGATGGACTTTGATAATAAAATATTTAATTGGCTTCATAAGTTTGGTTCTGGAAAATACAGTTTTGGGAAAAACTATCTCAATTGTTATATATAACACTAGAATATGTATAGGTTGGTTGGTGGATTGGTTTACGTGGTATCCCATAACCTTACGGCCAATCAATTAGACTCGCCAGGTGAATGAGTTGTATTGAGTCTGTAATGAGATAGAAGTGTTGGAAAGAACAATGAGAACATAAATTAATTAGATCCATCCTGTAGCATTGAGATATTTAATGATGTCACTGAGTCTAGTGTCAGATATCTCACAGAGGTTGTCTAATTGGTACCTTCCCAGAAATTTATGTCTGCTTGTGTTCAAGGCTGGGCACTCATATAGAAGATGATATACTGTCTTCTCCTTCTCGTGATTGCTACAACTACAACAGTATTCATTGTAAGAGAGACCAAGTCTGCTTGCATGCTTCCCGATCATTCAGTGACCTGTAAACAATGCTATTAGTCTCGAGATGTCCTTACGTTTGTAGCCAATGTGTTGCGTTGAGCGTTTTCCGTTGTAGGTAGGCCACGTTTCTTTCGCGACTCTACATTTGTCCAGATTTCGCCATCTATTTTTCGCCTTCTCTAGATAGTGTTTTTGGATTCTGTTTTTGACTGTTCCTAGCGGGATTGCGACAGAAACCGATAAGGAGGCGTTCATAGCAGAGCCTGCCCGAGCTAATTTCTCTGCCTATTCATTACCATAGTAGTCCCTATGCGCAGGAACCCAGACTATAGTAATATCATAAAGTCGACTTAGTCCTAGCAGTTCCTTTTTACACTGTCTGACTAGAGTATAGGTAGTTTTAGGTGATTTGAGCGATAGTATTGCCGCTTGAATGTCGAGAAATAAACCAATATTCCCTTGAATATTTCTATCGCGAATTAATTTACTCGCTTCCCTGACCTCTAGTATTTCCGCTTGGAATACACTTGCCTAGTTAGGGAGTCTATATGAGTGTCTTGGAATTAGATAAGACACCAGAGCCGAACCCGCAGTTCATCTTTGAGCCGTCAGTGTATACCCTAGCTCCATATTGAGTCTACGCCTGATATTCAAAGTGTTAAGACGTTAATTATGGATGCTCCGCCAAAAACTTTGTGCGCGAAATGTTTCAAATCGCTTAGTTCTAATTACATTGCTTGTCATATTTGTAAAGCAAAACTTCATTTCATTTGTGCAAAAATTAGTGAAAAACATATTAATTTATTAAACGAAAATATTAATATTGTTTTTAATTGCAATGATTGTCTTGGTGCTTCATCTGAAATGATTTCTCTTATTTCATCTTTTTCAGTCGAGTTAAGAGAATTGAATAATCAAATACTCTCAACATTAAGTCAAGATGTAAATGCACTGAAATCAGAGTTCAATAAACTTTCAAAAAACCTTGAATTCGTTAATAATAAACAAAACAAGTGGACAAGTGGTCCAATTGCTGTAAACAATAACAATGTTACTAATCAAACAAATGCAGAAATTGTTGTTGGTGCTTCTAGTAATCATAATAAACAGTATGATGATGATGCTTCTTCTTTAACTTCTAATCCAACTGTTACTACTGATTGAAGATCAAACGTGTTTGATGCTGACAACCAACATGATGAGTGGACAAAAGTTCGTGGGCGTAGACGAAGAAATCGTGTTCTTGCAGTCGGTGAAAATATTTCAAATGATCTTGCTGTTGTTGTAAAGAAGAAATATTCACATGTATCTTCTTTCAAACCATCAGTCACAGCTGAACAAATACTCAATTTTATTGAAAAAAATACTGATATTGGTAAATATCACCTTGAATGTACGAGGTTAGTTAAAAAAGATGTAGATGAGAATACATTGAAGCATGTTAATTTTAAAATTGGGGTTTCACCGTGCTTTTACAATGAATTAATAAAACCGACTTTGTGGCCTATGGATATAAAAATTAGACCGTTTATTTTTTTTCCAAGAAAACCAGTGGAGTTACCAAATGCAATATAGATAGATTATCTCAATTAAAAATCTATTTTCAAAATGTTTCTGGGATGCGATCAAAAAGCAAAAATTTGTTTGATTTTTCATTGCAATGTTGTTATGATATTTTTGTAATTGTGGAAACTTGGCTAAATGCTGAATTCTTGGATTCAGAGTATTTTGATTTAAATTTATACAATGTTTATCGCAAGGATAGATCATTTGAAAGGACTGGCTGTGAGAGAGGTGGTGGTGTGCTGATTGCAGTCAGAAAAACTCTAAATTCGCATATCTGCTTAAATGTTGTTGTTGATGAGTTGTTGGATCAGCTGTTCGTAATAGTTCATGCAGTTGATGGTTTGATTTGCCTTTGTTGTTCGTATGTTCCTCCAGCAAGTTCTTATGAGTTATATGCTTCTCATGTAAATAATATTTTATTTTTTTATGAGAAAATGGGACTAAATACTCGTTTTCTAATTTTTGGTGATTTTAACTTAAATAATTTAGTGTGGTTAGATTCCAATAATAAATTAATACCATTCAATGTAAACAAAGATTATGAAATTAATCTAATTGATTCTTTTTTTGATATGGATCTTCTTCAAGTAAACAATATATTTAATAAATTAAATAAAATATTAGATTTAATATTTGTACAATCTAATTTTAAAACTAAAGTTTATGAGTGTTTAATTCCATTTTCTCCAACTAATCTATATCATAATTCTTTAGTTTTAGAAATTGAAGATATTAAATTTCTTAAATGTTCAAATTCTTTACAATTTATTAATTTTGATTATAATAATTGTGATTTTGATGCTCTAAATTACGATTTGATTAATATTGACTGGAAAAAATTATTTTATGATAAGAATACGAATACATCATATGATAATTTTTTAAATACATTTTTAAATGTATGTTATCGACATATTCCAATGAAAGTTAAATTCTCATCTAGTCATCCTTGGTATTCTAAAAGGTTGAAAATGTTGAAAAATAAAAGAAATAAACTACATAAATGTTACTTAAAATCTAAATCAGATGAATTACTTTGCCAATATAAATGTTGTGCTAAAGAATTTAATTTCCTTAATAAATTCTTGTATAAACAGTATATAATGAAAATGGAAAGTAATATAAAAGCCAATCCTAAATATTTTTGGACTTTCATTCGTTCTAAATCTGGTTCAACTGGTATTCCGTCTTCTATGTTTTATAAAAATATTTCTTCGGATAAACCTGAAGATATTGTGAATCTTTTCGCAATGTTTTTTAAATCTAACTTTGATTATTCCTCTGGCAATACATATTTTGACAATAATATAAATACAGATCTCAATTTGGGTCAATTCATATTAAGTATTGATGATGTGTTAGATGCTATTAAATGTCTTAAAAATTCGTTTAAAATTGATGTTGATGGTTTGAGTTCATGTTTGATAAAGAAATGCTCGACATCAATTGCATCGCCGATTTTGGAAATTTTTAATAAATCCCTTTCTGAAGGAATATTTGCTGATCGTTGGAAATTTACTATTATTTCCCCTATTTTCAAATCTGGTAATCGAAACGATGTTTCTAATTACAGATCTATTTCTAAGTTGTCAACATTTTCAAAAATGTTTGAATACGCTATATATAAAATTTTATATTTTAATACTAGATCATATATAATCAGTCAACAGCATGGTTTTCGCAATAATAAATCAACAATTTCTAATCTCGCTGTTTTTACGGATTATTGTATGTCACAATTGGAAAATGGGTATCAAGTTGATGCTATATATACTGATTTTTCGAAAGCTTTTGATAAAATTTCACATTTTATATTATTGAAATTATTTTATTTGGGTATTCATTCCTCTTTTTATTCATGGCTGTCGTCATATATCTGGTGTTCCCCAGGGTAGTGTTTTTGTATGCTTTCGATATTCTAATTTTCTATTATATGCTGATGATTTAAAGATATTCACTAAAATTAGTTGCATAAGTGATGCTAATAAATTACAATGTGACTTAGATAATTTAAATATTTGGTGTGCCAATAATCACCTAAAATTCAATTTCAATAAATGCTTTCATGTTTCGTATTCACGCTCACATATTCCTTTAAGTATAATATATAAAATAGGTACTGATAGTATTGGTAAAACGAATGAAATTAAGGATTTGGGTATCGTATTTGATTCCAAATTGAGTTTTAAATCCCACTTAGATTACTTATTACCAAAAGTTTTCTCAACATTAGCATTTTTAAAAAGAAATTCATCTGAATTTTCGGATCCATATACACTGAAATTGTTATATTCTATGTTTGTGAGATCTAAACTTGAGTATGGTGTCATTATTTGGAGTCCACATTGTAGTACTCATATTGCACGAATTGAAAAGATTCAAAAACGTTTTATTCGTTATTCTTTACCGTATTTACAATACATTTATCCCCTACCTTCTTATGAATCCCGCTGTTTACATTTGGGAATGATTTCATTGGAAAAAATACGCAAAATTCAGTCAATGTTATTTATATATGATTTAATAAATTCAAATATCGATTCAATAGAATTATTGAATAAAATACCATTCTATGTGCCTTATAGATTGTCTCTTCGACATAGGAACATATTTTATGTTGGTTTATATCATAGAAATTATGTATTAAATAATCCAATAATACGATCATTAAATTATTTGAATTCTCTAAATAATGCTCATATGTTGGAATTTACAGCATCAAAAACTGATTTTAAAAACTTTGTACTGCAAAACATGAAATAATATTGTAAATTATTACAAAATAATATGTTTATATTATTCATTAGTCTGTAAGGAATATTGTTCTATAGACTTAAATAAATAAATAAAAAAAATAAATATTGTTCAAGAAGATTTTCCCTTCTCCATTCACTTGTTAATAAACTTAATATCCTCGCATGCCCATACGTTCTTGATCTCCAGCTTTCCGTTGCAGATAATCTTATCGTACTATTGGCTGATGTTTCAATAATGTGTAGGTCTATAGGTGTTAGGTGCAATATAGTGTTCAGAGCTTCTAATGAACTAGTACGTAATGCACCTGCAATGCCAATGGAAGCGGATCTTTGTATCCTGTAAAGTTGATCCACCATATGTATAGGAATAAAGATTAAAAAATTTACTACTTTTGATGTAATGTATAGCTGTTGAAAAATGGACTAATTGAGCTTTTGTATGTAGAAATTTCAAGATTTATTGTAGGGATTCTGTACATTCCGCATTTGTTAGAGAAAAAAACAAGATTACGACCAAAAAAGGAATAATTTTCTACGGTATCGAGTTTAATTCACATACAAGATATGAACTCAACAATTTTATAGCTACAATTTTAAAACTGCTGGTAATATTTTTACTAAAATTGTTTAATAAAAATATATTTATAGTCTATTAAAATTCTATGTAAAATTTTGTAATAAAAAGGAATTGACAAACTGGTATCATAATTGTCGAAAAAGTATATTTTATTTTTTTATGGTTGGTACAAAAATTAAAGAAGCCACTTTTCACTCCTGCTGCAAGCATATTTCTGTTACACCCATGACCGAAACAAAAATTGTGCACTTGTTTGAGTTTAAAAATAAAATGCAATTACTTTAAATGAATTTACCTATTATATCTCATACATATGTATGTACGTTGTATATTATTGAGCTTCACTATGGAAAGTTATAAAAGGTAGGATAAATTCTTAAATGCATTTCCTGAATTTCATAAACTTTTTTTTGATTACTTTATTTTATACGACATTAAAATAGACGACAAGTTATAATATCGTACAAAATAAAATATAATTTTAAAACAATATTTGATTAAGCTCCACTGTTTCCTTTTTAGTCAAAAAAGAATATATATATATATATATATATATATATATATATATATATATATATATATATATATATATACATATATATATATATATATGTATATATGTGTGTGTTTTAATTAAATTTTAAAATACACTTTATTCATTTTCATACCTGTATAGAACATGTTTACTTTTGTGCTCTATCGAACACAATCAATTAAATGGATTTAACAGTAATGATTGTTCTTTTATTTTCACAAAGGAATTAAACTGAAACTGAAAAAATACGATAAAAATCTTGAAATATAAATCTTTTATCGCCATAGAAACAAAACAAAAGATCCTTAGAGTTTTCAACAAAAGATAAATAAAATCTGCAATAACATGAACTTTAAAAAACAGCGAATAAAACCTACAACATCGTTAATGCAGATAAAGATTTATATTTCAAATAGTAAAATTTTGAAAAAATAAACTTTTTACAAAGAATAGATACAATTTGTTGGTGTATAATATTTATAATAGAAAAATATATCGGGTATCTATTGTTGGGGATACTTATTGTAAAAGTTATTAAATTTCCAACACAAAACATGCGCAGATTCAAACTCAGAATAATCCTACTTAACATATTTTCGTTATTTTTATTTTAAACAGTACAAACAAATTGTTTTACTTTCGTACATTCAATATTTAATTTGAAAATTCTTCAATCAATACGAGTACATATTTAACAGTCAAGAGAAAATGTGAAAATCAAAAATATTTTCACACATTTTTCCTCACATATTCATATATAAAGCTACCTTATCGGTATTTGTGATAAGGAGGGTATATAAATAATTGAGAAAAATATATATGTTTAATATTTTTGATATTTCAGGGTGAATTTTAAAATACTTAATTATTCAATTTATATCAGATGCTAATTTTAAAATAAATAAATTTTACAAACATCTAAAGGCATCTTAAATTTTGTTTAAATATGAAGGAAGTGATTTTATAAACACAAAATATTGGCCTTTAAAAAAATAATTAAGTGTAAACAAATAATTTATACTTAATAAATTTTGATATTAAGACAAGAAAATTTTAAAAATTATAAACATAATTTACAATTTTAAGCAAAGGAAATACACTCACTAAAAAACAATATAGTCAGTGAAAAGTTGTTTCATCCAATAAATTTATGAGTTTTCTTTGATTTTCTTTCATAAGCAGAATGTGAAAATGAAAACAACATCAAACTGAATATTTATATTCTCTCTTACAAACTTTAATTTACATAATTATACTGAAAGTGTATTTTAACATAAATTCTCTTTAAAATACTAAAGAGATACACATTTTCTCTGGTTTTTAAATTATAGTTTTTTTTTTTGTGTTTTTCTTTTTTAAATTTTAGTACACATATGTAAGTATTTGTGTAGTATAGAACACGTATATGGAATTTAATGCGAGACTCATTTGAAGACGTGGGAATATTAAAAAGTTACCTCAAATTGTAATTATTTTAGTCCATAATAGTTCAAAACTGATACTCCAAGATCGCCTTATATCCTGCAAAAACTTTCTAAATATTTCACTCTTTCCACGTAAAGTAAATTTTAAATTAACCCACTTTTAGTTTAGTGAGACTTGCTACACTCACTAGTTGTTTTTTAAACAAACTCATATGCATACTAATTGATATATACTTACATGCATACATATTTTTAGTGCTTTATAGTTATTAAACCATAGTTAATATGGGTTGGTCATCCTCTTACATTCTTCGGTTATGTGAGAAATAATTTACACATATAATACACACACACATATTTCAATGTGATATATGGAAACAAACAATAAACGGGAGATTAATTCTTTGTATTCACCCAGGAAGCATTTTAATCTTAACAAAACATTTTAATTTTAATAAAAAATTTAATAATGACAGTCTGTTTCTTAAGACGGTTAAGTCGATTAGAAAACGATACGAAAGTATCGTGGCTGAGTTTAAATCGTACGGATAGTAGAAATTCTAACGTAATTCTGATTGAAATTTTAAGGGAAATTTTGATAAAGCTGATAAAACATCAGATAGTGTTAAAAACAATGGATTAAAATCTGATAAGATATTAGAAAATGTTCAGAAAGTCTGATGAAAATCTTAAAAAACACAAGAAAACGATCAGAATTTCCGATAAAAATCTGAAAATAAATTTGTAATTTATACGAACTTTCTTACCTCTATCCGACTTTTAAAAGTCTACATACGAAGAATTTTATTTATAACAAAATTTATTTACAATAAAATTAAATAAGTAAAAACCAAATAACATTTCAACTCTTGGATATAGTTACGTGGAACTGCAAAAAAAAAATACATTATTGATTAACAAAATTTTATTAAATAAATTTACTTTTAATTTTTCCATGAAATTTCCATAAAATTTCAAAAATTCCGAAAACGTGCAGATTTGTCATATAGAAAACGGTTGTAAATACAAAAAAGTAGATCAGAACTTATGCAGAATTTTTGGATAAAGTCTAAAGAATTACGGAAATGTGCAGACTAAAGAGAAGTATGTCTGAAGTTTGTTTAAATTTCTGAAGAGCAATGTGCAGGCATTCGGTTAACGGTCTGATCTAGCATCCAAAAATGTGCAGTTTTCTGACTAATTTATGAAGGAAATTTATTTGTCTGAGAAAGCATCAGATTTTTGCTGACATTAGACACTTTGGCAGAAAATGTTTGCCGGACAGTTACTAAGGGTCAAGGTAAAAATCTCATATTTTGTGTGATATATGTAATCTTAAATATTGCTCCGAATATAAAATTAAAACAAAATATAGCAGATATTTCTACTTGTATGAATATCTATTATATCTGGAACTATACGAAGTTATATTAACAATAAATTATTATTGTAATTGTGATAAATTAACCATGCCATTGACATTCATTTAATTATTTTATACTTATGAAATATAAAACACGTTTATACTCTGAACACAAGATAAAATTAAATTGTTTACACACAATAATTGTACCCCAAAGACACTTGTGGTTTTAACACATTACCAGAGGCACAATTTACTTTGTATATCGCTTTACCACCGTAAAGTAAAATAATCTTTTTATAAGTATTATACATGTATTTATTTACACACCATAAAATATTTCAACAAATGTAAAAGCGCAAACAATTCAAAACAGACAATGAAACGACCATACAACCATACAACATTGTAAACATTATTGTAGAATGTGTAAATCTCTTTTTATAAACTACTAAATGGTGAATATAAATATGTGTCGGTTTTAGTATCGCAGCAGTGTTTTCAACATAAAACTTAATAAATAATTAATTGTAATCAGACAAATATATTCACAAGCACTCACATACAAGTGCATACATGCTATATATTCTATGTATGTACTTGTATGTATTAGGGTATCTTTTCGAATAATGTTCGTTCGCATAATAGGAACAATTTGATACGAATAATTGTTCGAAGAATTTAAAAATGGTAATTTTCGAGTAGCGTATAATTCGAATATTTTTATGAGGAGTATTCGAATAAAGTGAATATTTGTTTTTAATGTTATACTTTTTTTGCTTATTTTTAACTAGTGGTATAAATATATTTATATTTTATTTTTATTTATTTATTTAATTTAAACAATTATAATTGGTCAGATAACTATTTTTTTTTTTATATATAGGCGTTACAGAAAGACGTTATAATTCTAAAAACAAATCAATCGGATATTTTAATTTAGGACTCTAGCAATTAATAATAAAAGAAACTGCTACTAAAATTTTTAACATAGAAAAAGAAGACTTAAAGATTTTGGTATCATCATAGAAATTGAAATTGTTTTATAACTGATGTTATAGATGCATAATAAGTACATAAATATTGTAAAATGTTCAGTAGATCTTATCATAAACAAAAAACATTAAATTTTTATTTATCAAGAAATACTAACACATGATGTTAAATATCAAAGGACATCTTTATCTTACATGGTCTCAAGTTTTCTTAAAATTTATAAATGCGTCAATCATACATTATTTGATTACAGTTGCTAACACTTTCTGATAGTGCTATACAACTTTTGAGCGACTTATGTAAAACTTTGAAGCCACTTGATGTGGCCATTAAAGAATATTGCAAATATTCGGCAACATTAATTGAGTTTGAAGGTATAATACTTTAAAAAAAAATAAAAAAGTTAAACAATTCTTTTTCTAAAGAATTAGTCGATCATTTAAAACTACGTGTTCAAGAGAAGCATTTAACAGTTTTAGATACCCCTTATACCATATATAAACTCTGAAACATATCCATCCAGCTCCAAACATCTAAAGTATAACTCTAAAGCAAAACTAAAGAGTTTGGAAATGAGATATTTGAAAAATTATTCGACAGAGAAACTGTGAAAGATAACTCGCATGAACCTATGGAGATGAAGGAATCTTTTGAAGTATCTAATGGTGATTTTACATCGGAATGCAACGACTAAAAGTGTAAAAAAATATGTTTTAGCATTAAATTTTATAAAAACTAAAGAAAAAATCGCTTTACGTTAAGTCATTTAAATGCTATTCTTAATATATATATATATATATATATATTTATATATATATATATATATATATATATATATATATTTATATATATATATATATATATATATATATATATATATATATATATATATATATATATATATATATATATATATATATATATGTATATATATATATATATATATTAAGTAATTTACTTAAATATACATATGTATATATTTTTTGTACTAACAGAAGCCAATCTCTATTTATGTATTATTAAAAGAATTGTTAATTTAATTTTATTTTTATTTTATTTTTTTTTTTTTTATATGTTTGACACCAAAGAATTATTAACTTTTAAGTTGCTTTTGTTTTCATATTACAATACAATTCTTGAAAACTTTCCAAAAATTTTTATTCTTATTTCAATTCGAATAATCTTTAATGCGCGATGAAACAATTCAAATAAACAAAAATGCCTTATTCAAATTATTCGTTTTATTCAAAACAATGAAAAGTCGAACAATTGGGATACCCTAGTATGTTTAAATATAGAAATTAACACTCTTTTTACTATATGAAATACATGACGAAAAGGAATATTAAATGAAACACTCATACACATACATGTAAAATACATACAGAATCACAACAATAGTAATCGACTGAATATAAATATGTAAAAGTTTATTTATTTACTAAAATATATAATATACATATATAGCATATTTCTGTGGGATAAAGCAAAAACTACATAACTTAAGATATGTAAAAAATTTTTAAATTCCTTATATCCAGTTCTATGCTGTGTAATTTTTTTGTAAAAATCTAGCAATTATTTTAAGTGATATTTGCATTTGAAATTTGCATGGAAATAAATAAATAAATAAATATATATATATATATATATATATATATATATATACATAAACTACTCTTCTGAAAAGTTTCAAAAAAACTACTTATGTAGTTTTTCCTTGCTGCCATAGATACGTATATGTACTGCATACATATCGATTCCATCATTCATACCATATACGACGTTATGGTATAAGCCAATAGTATTATCAAAATTTTACGGAATCTAAGTTGTAAAACAAAGAAATGAAAAACGTAAAAATCGACTTAGCATATTTTGGAATAGAGTCATTGATATGTATATGTGTGTAAAAATGTATAGAGTAAAATAACAAAACAATCCGTGAACACAAAATTCAGTGCCATATTATGCAAACTTGATTATACCTGTGATGCTCCGCTACCACTACCGTATTGAAATAAAAAAGTTTAGTATAAATAAGATTCATTTTCGCTATACAATTTTCTTCAGAAAATACAAATTCTTATTAACAATCTAATAGAAAATTTTACTAAAATTATAATGTGTAAAATAAGAACACAAATATTTTTCAAATATATATTTTTTTTTTAAATTTTAAGATGATATTGTACCTGTTTTTTCTTTTTATAAAAAAAACTTTTTTCTAAAAGAATTCGTAAAAAATTAAAGCAACCAATATAAAGATAGCAATTAAATTAAAAACCAAGACTTACTGCTACTTTTTTTTTTAAAAGAAGGCAGGGCAAATAAATCACGAACAAATTTTTGCATATAGTTCAGCGTATATATAAATGAAACCAACGGGTTAATCTTTTCGATATTTTTTCTATTAAAGACCGTTATATTTTAGTTTTAAATTTAAAAGAAGAATTAATCTTTCATTCGTTTTTACTAAGGTAGATAATATTTTATGGAATGCCGTAAATATAAAGCTTTATTGTGTTTTCGGTTATTTTAGTTTTCACTAAACTTTAAGTGTTCTTTAAATATTTTTTTTTTACTATAACTCAGTACATTTCAAATGGACTTAGTTTTAGCCAGTTCAGTGGATTGGTCTCTCTTCGTACATAGCATCACCATTTGTTTCGTACCACTCAGCTACTTTTTTGTTCTAATGATGATATTGGAAAGGAATCTTTTCCGAGAGCACTCATATGCGTACATTTCTCTGTTAAAGGCACTTTCTAAAACATCTTTGATATGGAAGTCCTGGCAAGGATTTCGTAAATAGTTTGAGAGTACCCGCTTTATATTGGACTTTAGACGCATTCATATTTAAGAAAATAAATTAATCTCAATAATTTTTGTCCCCTCCTTTGCCTCCACAATTTTGCTAGCGTTCTTATTAGGAACTTTTTTACTTTGTAGGTCCTGAGGCTATCTATTTTAAACTTTTCTGATAGAAATTAATAAATAAATCGCATTTCATCCAGATATGTAGAGAGTTTCCCTTAAAATATGTATTATTTTGACTGCGATTCTACAATCTGGAAATCAAATTTTTCTTCATTTAACAGGATTCCTTTCGGTGATCATGAACTCTTTGTATTTTTTTATGACTCAAAAAAACTGAATTTCCCAACTCACTTATGCTCCTGGCAATTGTTTTATACGACCGACAAGTACTTTGGTTATAAATTTGAATAATGCAGTAGGACCAATTTTGTTAAATTTTAATTTTTAGCAAAATTTAACACATAGTTACCGATTTTGAGTTTTTGTCGATTTTTTTCTCATTTTAGAGTTTTTTTTTTGGCAATTTTTTTCATTTTGGCAATTTTTCCCCGTTTAGGTGATTTTTGTCCATTTTGGGGATTTTTTCTGCTTAGGCGATTTTTTCCCTTTAGCCATTTTTTTTTGCTAGTCTTTTTTTTGAAGATTTTTTTTTTCTTTTTGACAATTTATTTGCTTTTTACAATACTATCAATAACAATCAGAAAACTTTCATATTTCTTCGAAAAAGTAAAAATCACTTAATATCTTTTATTTATGATCGAAAAAAACAAAAATCAACAAATAACTGTTATTTTGGGCAAAAGAAAAATAAAATAAAATAGACATTAACCACTGACTTTTAAAGTCATAAAAGTTACGTTCCCTGATTTTAAATATCGAAAATAAAATAACAAAAGATGAGCTTATCTTGATAACGCAAGTAAAATAATTTTATATAAAAATTTATATTTGCTAAAAATAAAAATAAACGGTATAAAAACAAAAATAAAACACCTTTCAAAAAGCAATACAAATTGTTTACTCTTTGTACTTTGTTTCTCATAATACATAAGACTAAGAAAAAATAAACAAAGTAATTCAAAGTATTAAACTATTTTCTATTTTGTTTATTACTTTCCTTACAAATCTCTGATTAAAATTGTAAAATCTCTAACTAAAAGTTGTATTATTACAACTTGAAATAACAACAATGTCACTGCTTTGAATTGAGAAAGTTGTCTGAGTGGCACGAAAATGGTGAAAGCTTTAATAATTTGAGACGCTCTTTTCTTTGAGGCTTATACTGATATAGATATATATATGTTAGTTTTTTATGCGTATTAGGAGTAGTAAATTTTACCGCTTATAACGTCTAAAAACAAATACCTTTCTAATGATATATTTTTTATTAAAATTGAATGTATAGTGTGAGCGCAAAAGGAATAACATAAAATATTTTTGCCTACTAATTAGTACATATGATGATGCTTTTGTGTGTTGTTGTGTAAGTGTAATCGTTTGTAAATAAAATTCTTTATAAATGTATTTTTAACAAATATATGTAATTCATGGTTGAACACATTTACACTTTCAGTAAATATTTTGTTTTAAAAGAAATAATTAATTAACGCTGTTTTTACAAATAGTTGCATTCAGCTTTGCATAAGGGAAATAAAAACAATAATAAATATCAAGTAATTCAAGTTACATAAATAAACATCACTGGTAATTTTATAAATCTTACACTCAGAATAATTAGAATATATTAAAAATGATGACTTACTAAATTATCTAAAATTATAAGAAAACATCTTTTATTACTCATTTGCAATTACTTTAAACTGAATTACCAAAGTCCAAATATAGATAATTTTATTTTATTTCTTAATAGATATTTCTGTTAATATATATTCAATTTTTATTTAATTGTTTAATTTTTGAATGATTTTATAGTCTATGAATTGAATATTTCTCCTTTAAAATATATAAACAATTAATTATTTATTTAGTATTTGTTAATAAAAATTTATTATATTTATTTAAAACTACAACAAAATAAGTAACCACCTACAAATTAAAAAAAAAAATAAAATAAATATTAATAAAATAAACATTAGTATGTGATTGAAACGATTGGAATAAGTAGTCTATGTATTAATTTTTTAATATATTAAGTAATTTGTATTAAAATAAAAATTAAAGAACAGACTGGGCAAATGCGGTGAAAAATTTTATTATATCTAACTGAGGAAAAAGCTATAATAAATGAATATAATTATAAATTTAAAAAAACTAATAAATTAAGTAGTTTAATATATAAACTAAATGTTTTTATTATCTGATTGCTAATTATGGCTAATATTCGTTTAATAAATCATTTGAATATAAATATAAACCAACTAATATGAAAAAAGCATTAATGTTTGTTTTATTAATGATAAATATGAGATTAAAATTTTAAAATAAAAACTATTTAATCTGATAATTTTTTTGGATTATAATTTAAAATACCGAGGGGCTTATATTCAAAAAAGGCTATCTGCAAAACCCCGATTGTTCAGACGAGCATAAAACTGTTTTTTTTTTTTCATTCACCTTTCAACATTTTGCAATTCGATCTTCTACGATTTATTAACAATGCGTCTACTAAACCTGATACTTAAAAATAAATCTTTTAAAACCATTATTCTCGAAGTTATTTTTTTTAATACATTTTCAATGTGTGTTACAAAATGTTCAGTTAGTCTTTTTTATTTGTTGAAAATTGAAGATATAAAAGATAAAATATTTGATAAAATTTTAGCAAAACCATCTCTAAGCTATACAACTGTAAAATAACGAGTGTGGGTATTAAAAAATTCAAATTATAAATAAATATTGCAAAAAAATTGCATGCGAGAAAAAAAATTGCAAGCATTTTCTTACAAACAAATTTTAAGCTCATAAAAATTGTAATAAATTTCATATCAACAACTCAGTTGTGATTAAAACATCCAAAGACCATGTTATAGAGAGTCAACATTATAAACATAGGAAAATCAATTATTCATATCGTCAGCTAAAATGCCGTAACCACTGAAAAATCAAATATTGGCTTTTTACTGTTCTATAATGTACTGACATCTACAAAAAAAAATTCATATTCATATGTTCCAAAATGACATCAAAGGACCGTAACATTAGCTTCATAAACGAAATATTAGTAAAATTTGTTCCATTAAAAAAAAAAAACTTTATTTGAAGAGTGTTTTAAGCTTTATCTATTGTTGCTTTAAATGAACGATTAAAAAATTTTTACTTAATTTCTTAGTTTTAAAGCAAAAAATTAAAATTTGTGGTTACGGCCTTTTACATTTTCATGCTAAAAAGTTAAAAAGTGTGGTCACTGTCTTTTGCATTTTAAGTGATGACATTCTTATTATAAAATATGCAATATGAATGAAGCCTACTTAAAATATTAAAAGCAAAATAATTATACAATGTCAAAAGTTATTTTTCTAAAGTGGGCGTGGCACCTATTCAGTATTTTCTCCAACGTTATACATGTGTGCCAGGTTTTATTTTAATCAGTTCAGTAGTTTAAACATAAGGTCAAGTTAAATAAACATTATTCTGACAAATATAAACGCGAAACAGGGAATGGCATCTAGTAAAAATCTGGTACAATAATACAAATTGTCTATAAAACAACAAAAACATATAATAACGTTTGGATTAAATAATTTAAATGATTTTCATTTTCAATAATATTGAAAAAAAGCTCCAAAAAATTCGACATTCAAGAGGCCATAAAACCGCAATTCGAACTATCTTTAAGAAATATTTTGGGGATTTGCCAGACAACTAGAACACTTTCATTTTGCGTTAGAATCATTAGGACAATTATTTCTTGTTGCACTCTGTAATTATAACTTTCTATACAAATCTTAATAAATAATAATTGTGCTTAAAAGAATATATACACTCGTATTTGTCTCTAGTTTGACATAAATTTCGTTCATAATTCTGTAAGTTTCTTTGGAAATATTTGCTTTAACATTTATATTATTTAAATTCAATTTAGCCTCTATCAGTCTTTTATAATATAAGAAAGGATTTGTGTTCCTTCTGCTTTAGTATGTTGCAAAGTTCTTATGTAATTGAACTCAAACACTCAAACGTATTTTATACAAATATATAAATACGTTTTCGCAGTTACAGTAATTTGACCTTGGAGCCAAGATATTTTACACATAATAAGACCACTGAGGTCAAGAGTAAAAGGAAATAAAAAGCAAAATATAAAAATAAGAATATATAAAGCAAACGTGAGCTCAAATTGAGAAATAAGCTTCAGATAAAATTCTATATGTAAATGAAATAATAAACGAAATGAAAGATGAAAATACAAAAATGTATGTATGTAAATGAGCAGTCGACAGCGAAACGCAGTGTATATGATTTTTATTGAATTTTAAAAATGGTGAATATTCGCAGATATGACAAAAATAGTAATTTTAAGAAAACATCTAATTATTTTAAATTTAATAAAATTTCTACATACTCGTGTCAATGAGTTATTTTATGATGATTTAAAAATCTTAAATAATTTAAATAATTTTAACCCCATTGTAGTTTTTTTTAAGTTGTAAGAGTTAATAGGCGTATGATTTATTAAAAAATCAAATATTAATCATTCGCTCCACGAAACTTTCTAGCATGTAAATAAACAAAAAAGTGTTCATAATAATATTATCATTCAAAATATAAGGTGTTCGCAATATTATCGAAACATATCGATTGTAGAGGGCATTTCAAGAAAAATGTATAATGATTTTTTTTTTTAATTTCTACTTTTAACTTAGAAAAACTCAATTGAGTCACACTTGACCAATTCAGGGTAAACAAAAGGCTTAAATGAGACTTAGCAAATGAGAGAAATCTTGATTCAGAAAATATGACGGTCACTATAATGAATTCCAAGCCTGAAAAGAGGAGATGCTCCTAACAGCTATTCTAAACGTGTTCGGCCGTATAATGGCTCGCTGTATATATTCCTCAAAATTCAATATGTTTTATCTTAAAGCTAAACAAGAGCGTTTAGTAATTGAACCTAAGAAAGTTTAATATAATAATACTAAAAAGAACTCTGAGCTCTAGAATGATCAAAACTCCTAAGTAATGAAAAAATAATAATAAACAGACCACATTGCTCACCTTTTTTATCTTTTTAGATATAAAGTTTAATAATAAAATAATCGTAAAAAATGTTACAGAATAGTATCGTACTAAAAATGAGTCAAATTTACAAAATAATTTATCGTACGACAATTTTACTCTAAATGCAAAATGTTGCTTGTTTGTTCTGCAGCTTTATTTTAAATAAACTCAAATAATTACTTCAAAGGGTGTCATATGAATGACGTTATTTTGGCTCATAAAGTATTAGTTATTAAACTGTATAAAATTGCGTCAATTATAAAGGAATTGAATCCAAGCCAAAAGTGAATATAAAGAGGCCTCAGCTCAGTTCAATTATGAGGCAGAATACTCCATGAAATCAGAACCTTACTTTTTTCAGAAGGAATACCAAAAAGTTTAATAAATTTAGTTAGCAATTGATTTATATATAAATTGATAAAATCAGAAGAATTTTCAGAAAAAAATGCTACAACAAATTAATATACTTTTATTCCATTTACCTTTTATTTAAAAATATATGGGCCATTATCAAAATTGTTTATCCTGGCTGAAACTAATTTTAATCCTTAAAAAGTTTTTTGATAATACCACTTAAATTTTAGTATCATGTATTACACTTTATAACAATGATTTTTATTCAAACTCCAAAATCTTAGAACAAGGGTTTAAAAATTACTTAACTTTTTCCCATTCTTCAACACTTTTTGTTCGCGCATTTATACTTTATGATCTTATTCGATCTTATATAAACTTATCGGATTTTGTCGATAAATTTTACATCTTCTTTAATATTCTTTAATATTGTGGGTAGTCGAATTTTGATGATTTTGATAATTGAAACAAAGACTGATACCTGTTGCAATTAAGTAAATTTTGTGATATATCACATTGATGTGTACTAAATAGCCAGTGCAGTGGATAGTCTAAAATTTTGGAAAACAAGAGCGAAAAAAAATCGCTAGTTTCTAGTGGAATAGCATGGATTACTGCGTAAACTTAGTTTTATGTTATTTTACACAATAAAATCGAAAGAGCATTAAAAATAAATTTAATAACAAAGAAGCTAAAAAATTTTATTTTTTTCTTTTTGTATTTTTATATAGTAAATTTCAATTTGTACAAATCTAATATTTATATTAGATATAAATATGGCGTTAAATGTAATTGATCGGGACCATACATTTAAGACAAATGCCGTTATTAGTTGAAAATGAGACACTTTTGTCAAAATTGATTTTGCTAAGGCACATCGTATGGACACCACAAATTTGACCATAATTCTAATACTTAACGGAAATGTAGAAGCGCAAAATATATTTTTGCCTTTTAATTTTAGGGACCAAAAACAATTTACTTGGGTAAAAAAATAATCACAATATGACATAGCATTTCTTTTAAATAAACTCTAATAAAATATATCTTCATATAACATATGGAGAATTAATTTAGATTCGAATCCCATTTTTCGCCAAATTTTTAAAAATTGCGATTTTTAGTATAAAGGAAACTATTAAAATTTTACTACGAATAGAAAATCCTAAAATATGCTTATGCTACACTCATGCTATCAAACTTTGAAAATTTCATAAATTTTATTTGAATAACTTAACAGGTTCTGATATTATGCGTATTTTTTTTTTTTTTTTTTTTTTTTTTTTTTGTTAGAATTTTACATAAACTTCTAGTTTGTAAAAATGTTAAACTAGTATTCAATTTTAAACTTTAAAGCGCTATAACTTTCACACCCCTGCACAAAATATTTAACTTGAATTTATTCTACATACATTCGAGTCACTTCATATTTATACAAGTAGATTTTAATGTGTCATCAAATAATTACTATTTTTTTAAAGCTTAAAATCTAATATTTTTGATAATGACCCATATATGTTACATTTTATTTAAACGCACACTTTACATAATAATCAGTTTTAATAGTAAAAAAAAGAGTATTATTTTGTTCATTTATATTTCACAAAGTACGTCATGGTAGTAATTATTTATTTATTATTTTCTTCTTACTTTTTTTTTCATATAAAATATCATAAAGACGTCTATTAAAGCAAACAAGTTCTAACAGATAGTCTTTCCCTGAGGCAATTTAAAATAAGGAGAAAAATATCAAACATTTACATATAATATTACATGTGTACGACACTTGCAATGGAATAGAAAAACACGAGTACAAAATGTTAAGCTAGTAATTTTCTTTATTCTTTTTAGGATTAAATAAAATAAAAATCTTAGTTTTTAGAATGTAGAACTTAAAAAATTCTTTAAAAAATAATACATATTTCCTTCCCAAAAAGCTTACTCTTAAAAACATATAGAGATCTATATAAACTTACTACGCTTTCTAAACATGCTACTTAAAATAAAACATAACGTTTTTTAACTTAATTAGAAATTTACACAACATTAAAGTATTTATATTTAAAAATTAAAACGACTAAAAGTTTACATAACAGAGGGGAAAATAGTTAGTAAAATTTCTTTTTTAGGTAACGTGTATAAATGTATAGCAATGTAATAGATTTACATCAAATTGTCATAAACAAAAATTGTAAAAAAAAAACTAAATGTAATATAACTGCTGCAATTGTCATTAAAAATAGGGGAGATGTTCCTAGATAAAACTGCTCGTGTGAAGAAGAACAGTAAATAATAAACTTATGTAATAAAATCAGCTAACAAACTTTTACATTTACTACACTTTATAAAATGTTGTTTATTGGAAAATTTTTAAATGTTTCTTGTTATATTTAGTACGTATTTATAAAGTGTGAAGATAGAAAATTTCTTTCTTTTTTTATTGTTTATTTTTTTATTATTATTTTTATTGCCAATAACTCGGGAATTGTTGTAATTTTTTGCTATTCCTTTCATAGTTTTTAAAAGGGAAATAAGGCAACAAAATGTGTTTATTGCAATTTGATTTTTAATGTTTTCCCATTAAATGTCAATTTCAACGCTTTTAACATATAACGATTCTTGAAATTTGTCAACAAGTGATTGAATTTTATTTGCATTTTATTACTTGCAGATTTTATTACGAATTGATTTTATAACATTAAACATTTGAGTATTTATTTGATAAAATTTTATAAAGTAAAAAAAACATGAGGCGTCAATAATAAAATACTTATTATGCAAAAAAAAAAAAAAAAATATATATAATTTCGAAAACACACGTCAAAGAATACAAAGAATGGAAGGCTAGTCAAAAAGTCCTAACTATGTTGTAAAAAAAAAACTAGCTTTAAATTATATTTATATATATTAAGGTAGGTTTAGACGATTTTTTGAATCAACATATTTATGCTGAAAAATTTGTTACCAGTTACCAACATATAATGTAAACTCAAAACACATGTATGTTGACAATATAAAGGGTGATCCATTTCGAGGTTTCCTACCTTTTTAAAGAAAAAAAAAAACACAGAAAATTCAAATTTAATGGGGAATGTTTATTATCATTTGAAAGAACATTCTTTGGCATTTGTTTTTTGAAGGTTATGTCTATCAAATATTGGCCGTTGCTACGTCGCAGATGGTCCATCCGTTGAGTCCAATTTTCGATGACGTGTTTGTCCGCATAAACTTTACATATTCTCACAGGAAAAAGTCTAACGGTGTGATATCACACGATATTGGTGGCCAATCGACCGGCCCAAAACGTGAAATTATGTGCTCACCGAAGTGTTCTCTCAATAAATCCATTGATTGATGCGATGTGTGGGAAGTGGCGCCGTCTTGCTGAAACCAAATGTCGCCGAGATCGCGAGCTTCAATTTCAGGCATCAAATAGTCGGTTATCATGGCACGATAACGTTCGCCATTGACGGTTACGTTACTGACATCATTTTTAAAGAAATATGGACCGATGATTCCACCGGCCCACAAACCAAATCAAACAGCAATTTTTTCTGGATGAAGTGGCAGTTTTTAAATTTCTTCAGGTTGCTCTTCGTCCCAAATGTGGCAATTTTGTTTGTTTATATACCCATTGAGCCATAAATGGGCCTCATCGCTGAACAAAATTTGCCTCGAAAACGTCGTATCTTCTTGGAACTTTTCAAGTGCCCATAGAGCGAAGCGATGTCGCTTGGGAAGGTCGAGCGGTTTCAGTTGTTGCACAAGCTGTATTTTTTACGCTTTCAATTTAAGATCTCCACGTAAAATGCGCCAAGTCGTTCCATACGTCAGCCCGAGTTGCTGCGAAGGGAGTCGAATCGACGCTCCGCGGTCTTCGTGTACACTCTCAGCTATCCAATAATGAATGCTGCGTCTTAAAATGGCTGATGATGTTGCGAATAGTACGCTCAATAGGCCGATTATGTTGACCATAAGTTGAGGAAAGTGCACGAAACACATTCCTCACAGAACGTGAATTTTCGTAATAAAGTTGAACGATTTGTAAACGATGTTCAGGCGAAAATCTTTCCATTATGAAATGCCAAACAATAGTAAACAAAAATAAACAATTCTATAAATATTTCAATAGTATTTTCGTTACAATCAGCAAAATATACTGTTTTTTTCTTTTTTTTAACCGAATACAATATGAAAATGTTCTTCATTTTATACCCTACACCCATAAAGGTATTTTATGCGTTTGTCCTGATATTTATAATATTCCATACGACTTAGAATCACTTTCTAAATTCATCTAAACTCACAAAATGCATGTCGCAATTTTAGAGTTATGAAAAGATTAAAATTGTCGTAAGGATCCCGGAATTAAATTCTATTCCACTCATAAATGTCTCAATTACAACAATATTTTAATAAAATATGGAAAATATATTTTACATATCCATAAATCATTATGCCAATTTTTATGAAGATCGGTTTATAAATGACCATAACTTGCATATAAGGTCCACTTCCGAAAATTACTTTAAAAAAAAATAATTATAATAATAATACTAATAATAATGATAATAAAAATAAAAAAATATTGATCCAGTTGAAATTTGAACGCAGGCAGCTTTAACATTCAAAAAATTTTTATACGACTCAACATAATTATATGAAATTCAATAAATCGTGTCAATGCAAAATTCATATGCTTAATTTCTTGTTGATATATATATATATATATATATATATATATATATATATATATATATATATATATATATTGTGTTATGTTTCTCTCTCACAAGTGTGTTGAAGTCACACAGATACATAGTTGCCAGATTAAATTGATAAAAAATCGTCAAATTTTGTGAAAAAAAATCATCAAATCGATCATTTGAAATAGTGAATAAATCGTCAACATTAAAAATTTGGTTTTTTATATAACAATGGACATTTCCTTTGCCTTTTTTGGATTTTTTTATGATTAAATTTTAAACTAAAAAGAAGTTGTGTTTATTAATTTGATATTTATTTATTTATTTATTTATTTATTAGTTTTAATCTATGGATAGAATATTATCCTTACACACATCAATGATAATTTAATATACATAATTATATTAATTATTTAAACAAACTGTTTAAAAAATTTTTAAATTCAAGATTTGATATATTTAAGTCTAATTCATTAAAATATTTATTGAATAATCTCATAGGTTTTATTAAAGGTTCAATCAAAGCATATGTTGTTCTATGAATATC
Source organism: Protocalliphora azurea (assembly GCA_932274085.1). NCBI lineage: Eukaryota > Metazoa > Arthropoda > Insecta > Diptera > Calliphoridae > Protocalliphora > Protocalliphora azurea. The sequence continues at coordinate 145,022,867 of OW026523.1, forward strand.
TACATAAAATATATAATTAATCTGCCTTAGAGGCCCAGGAGGTACATATAGTTTTAAGGTATGAAGCATCAGGACAATCAATTAATCCACGAATTATAACATATAAGAAATATACGGAAGAAATTTTACGTCTTGTTTCTAAAGTTTTCTTAGAAATCAAGGCACATTTATCAATTTAAAAATGAAAGAGCAAACTTTATATATTTTACTTGAATTTTTTCAATTCTATTTATGTGTAATTGAGTACAAGGGCTCCAGATAAATGAAGCATATTCTAATCTAGATCTCACAAAGGATGTATATAAAACTTTTTTTGTGTAATGATCAAAATTATTAGAATTACGGCATAAAAAGCTTAACATTGAATAAACTTTAGGTATAATATAATTTAAGTGATTATTAAATGATAATTTTTTATCAAATAATACCCCTAAATCTAAAATTTCATTCACGGATGATAGTAAATTTTGATGTATTCTATATCGAGATATAACAGTGTTACAACATCTATGACAAGTCATAGAAAAACATTTGTTTAAATTAAAAGGTAAACCATTACGGACTGACCAAGAACTCACACTATTTATATCCTCCTGGAGATTAAAAACGTCATTGGCATTAGAAATTGTTTTAAAAATTTTTAAATAATCAGCATACAATAAATAATGAGACTTTCTGAAAGATAGGTCAATGTCATTAATAAATATATTAAATAACAGAGGACTCAAAACACTACCTTGTGGAATACCAGAAGTAGGAATAAATGATGTAGAATAAACAATATCAAGAGAAACTATGGATTGTCTATCCGACAAGTAATAACGATATCAAGATAACATTAGGGAATGAACGTCCAATTTGTATAATTTTAATAATAAAAGTTCATGTGGTACTCAGTCAAAAGCCTTAGCAAAGTTCGTCTAAATCGCAACAATCTGCAATCGATCTTCATAACTATCAACACAATATTAGTACGGGTTGATCTTCCAGTCATAAATCCGTGTTGTGATAAAGAAATATGCCTCTTTACATTGAAGAAAAGCTTCTGATAAACAATATGTTCAAGAATTTTTGAAATATTGATTAATTTGGAAATTGGTCTATAATTAATTTTTATCACCAGATTTATAAATAGGGAAAATTGTAGTAAATTTCCACTTTTTAATAAAATTTAAGTAATGGCTATTTTATTAAAAAGTGTAACTAAAAGTAATTTTCAATGGTAGACATAATGAAGAAGAACATTTCTTTAATAAAAAAGCTGGTAAGCCATCATTATTAACCTTAAATGAATTATTAGAAAGCCTGAAAATACCTTCTGCAATATCTTCTTCAGATATTTGCAAAATACCGAAATCTATAATGGTGTTTATTTCACTTAAATCAAAATTATCATTATGTAAATTTTCATCATTAAAATTGAATTTAAAATAGAATGCGAACAAGTTCAGTGAATCAATTACATTATTTGAACTTAATTTATTATAGTTCATACATAAAGGGATGTAAGAACAATTTCTTTTAGAATTTATAAAAGTCCAAACTCGTTTTGTATTGTACTTTAAGTCGTTATTAAGACTCATAATATACTGATTGTATAGAAATTTATTGAAAAAATTAAATTCTTTTTCGAATCAAAGAAACTTTTGTTTAAAAACATTATTATTTGTGGAATTATATTTTTTTAATATTTATTTCAAAGATTTTTTAATTTTTTGAGTCCTTTGGGCTATCACGTCGGGCTATTATGAAAGTCTAGTAATATCTAATAGACCCGAAGAAAATAGTGGATAATTAATTTTGTATCACTTTCTATAAAAATAGAAAAATATTTACTACGTTCCTTAAAGAGTTGTAAAAAAATGTAAACCTTTTTATCAGTGCATCGACGATATACAAAATTTATTTTTGAATGAGTTAAACAAGGATGTCTAAATTAATTAGCTGTGATACTTATTACTTTTATTTAATAATGCCTTAATTGTGAAATTTAACGATTTTATAAAAAACTTTTGTAAGGAGTTTACAATAAAAAAAAAAACATAATTGAGTCGAATATAATAATAACGGATAAATTTTCTCAATTCGTGAATTAATACGTTTTACTCACATATTGCATAGGCGCCCACAGGCAAATAATTGAGTACCCTTTTATTTTTCTTGATGAAATTTGTAGAATAAAATATGCCTCCAAACATTTTTGTTGAATTTTATTTTTTCTTCATTTGAATACAAAAAAAAAAAAAAAAAATGCAAAAATTATTTTATTTCTTTATTTCAGTTATTTTTGAAAGCAAAAGCTTACGAAGTCATTTACGCATTGAAATTGAAGCGTAAATATTTATGAATTGTGTAAATAATTTTTCAAACAAAGTGCGACTAATTTTTTACGAGCTTCTATATTTATACAGTTTATGAGCTATATGATGCATTTACTTGATTGTATGAAAATCCCTAAATGAACAATTTAATTTTACAATTTTGAGAAGATTATTTACTTTAGTTGTTATTATTTACATATTTATGTTTGAATTTCTTTATTTTGAAGAGAAAAATATATAATAAAAGTTGAAAATAGTTCAGAAAAAATCGTAAAATTTGGGGTAAAAATCATCAAATCGTCAATAGGCCGTTTTTAAGACCAAAAATCGTCAAATCTAGCAACAATACACAGAACTTGTATGTGAGGAGAGAGGAAAGTTTTTGTTGTAGAAAATTGAGCCAGTTTATTTTTTTTATATTCTTTGATACCCATATTTTACAAAAGCCTATTTATAACAAAAAAAAATCGATTCATATCTGACCATTTATAATATTTCTGTATAATGTTCGTTTTTTAAATTTATCTCCAAATAAAAAGTTTCTTCATTTACATTCGAGATTTTCGAAAACTACACATTAATTTATTTACCTAAGTAAAAGTTTCTAAGATTAAAATCTATTTATTTATGGTGGGCAATAAGACTAGAAAACTTCAAACTTATAATAAATTTACTAAATAAATTTTCGTTTAGTTTTCTAGCCAACCACAACTATAAACATTTTTATAAAATTTTTCCATTGGTTTCTTATTTTTTTTTTTTTTTTTTTTTAGAAAAATATATTTTTCTTTTTCTTATATATTCTATTTTCTTGCAACCATATACTCGTATACAATATTTTTTATGGTTGAACATACCATAAATATTTACTGAAGCCTATTTACTCTACATATAAAGAACACTAAAAACTATGCACGAAAAAATCCACACTTTAAGGCTAATAACTTCTAACACAATCTAATAAATTTTCATGTAACTTTACTCCATTTATAACAGGTAATCTGACTCATACTACAAATATGGTAAAAATACATATTGTTAATATTTATACATATATACTCGTAGTATGTTAAATAATAAACACAAAGCGCTTTAAAATTGTTATTCACATGTTTAAAAAATTTTTAGCAGCATATTAATGTCATGTAAATTTATCATCTTTGTGATTAAAATTACAATAAAACAGTTTAAATACATGTGTAAAATATGCACATTTACCTACATTCAAAATAATTTATCTTATACAAAGAATATGATTTATTAAGATATAAAGGATGTAATTATTTTGGAAAGATGACTTATATTAATAACATACATAATGGTGTCTATTCTTGAAAATGTGTCGAAAAAGTGAAATTTTCCATTAAAACAAAAACAAAGTTTAAAAAATTGTTTTTATTTACCATATATTTTTAAAATGTAATAAACGTGAGAACTTTAACGTGTTTCTCTCTCTTTTAAAAACGGTAAATTCCATTTTAGAAATGTATGGTAAACAAAAACAATTTTTTAAACTTTATTTTTGTTTCAACGGAAATTTTTACTTCTTCGACGCGTTTTCAAGAATAGACACCAATATTTAATTAAAAAAAACACACACACATACACAAATAATATTATACAAATTAACAATCTTATTGACAAATAAAAACATTTAGATCACTCAGACCATAGAATACAACTAAAAGTTTATGTGAGAGGTGCTTTGAACTAATTTTTCAAAAAAAAAAAAAAAAAAATACTAATTTTTTCAAAACACAAAAATAAAATATATGTGCCTATATATATTTTATTGTTGCATGAATTACGTTTTTGACAATTGAATCATGTTTTATTCTCTCACATAAATATATAATTATTAAACTATGACTCATACTTTATAGGACTTCATAATATTTGAAACACAATACTTTTTTTTACAAGCACATTCATCATAAAAATAAAACCTCGATGTTTATGTGGAGCCTTTTTAGGGATAGACAAATATACATTTTTGTAGTATATTATATGATTTGCAATTATTGATACAATTTTTGCACTTTTTGTTATATTTTTTGCACACTATTTAAAAGTTATTAATTTTTAATATATTTTTCGTGTTTCCAATTCGATTTGAAAATATTAAATATTCTTGACAATTTTTCAGTTTTTATTTAATTTTTTTTTTTTATTTTCGTAAATAAAATTTCGACATATTTTTTTATTACTTATTTCAAGTAAGAAAATATTAATCATTTTGCGTCTAATTTATTGTAAACTTGGTTAGCCACATTCAAAATATTATATTTTTTATGTACTTTTGTACTCTCAAAAATGCATGTACCATTTTTAACTTGTTTATTATTTGTTGTTAATCTCAGTAAGTATGTGCTAAATTTTGTGTAATAGCATAATTAGCTTTTCTTAAAATGAAAATTTAACAAAATTCATTCAAACGCATAATTCGAATTCATAATCAAAACACAGGTCAACCATATCAAACATTTGCAAGGAGAGCAGGTGAATTGGGAAATTCAGTTTTTCGAGTCATAAAAGATACAAAGAGTTAATAATCACTGAAAGGAGCCTTGAAAACCAAGGAATAAATTGATTTACGGACTATAGGATCGAAGACAAAATAATGCGAATTTTAAGAGAAAATCTCCACATCTAGAGATGAAATGTGACTTGTATTTTTAAAATGCTTTGTATTTTTTATCAGAAGAAAAACTGGTCTGAAAACCCACGAAGTAAAAAACGAAAGTTCTTAATTGGAACTTTAGAAAAAAATATGAACTCAAAATAGAGGCCGCAAATTAAGACTATTTAAAAGGTAATAAAAAGTACATACTGGAGGACTTTCTATAACATCCTTGTTCTATATTCCATATCAGATAAATATGGTATAAAAACATTCAAATTGATGAATAAACTTAAGACATTTGTATATGTGGTAAAAAAATTACTCATTCATAAAGGATAATTTTAACAGAAATGTACGCAAATGAGTGTCATCAGAAAAAATTCTTTCCTGCCATTAGAAAACACAACGAATTTATTATTTTTTTTTTTTTACTAAATCTCTCTTCTCATTATTACAGCAATAAAATAACTAAGTGGTATCAAATAAATGATGCTGCTATGTATCAAAGGAGGCCAATCCGCTCAACTGTCCAAAACTTAGTTCGTTTTAAATGAATTAGATCATATTAAAAAAATATTTAAAGAATACTTAAAGCTGACTAAAAAATAAAATAGATTTTGAAAAGAAGTTCCAACAAAAATTTAACCGAAAACACAATAAAGTTCTTATGGATGGTATTCCAGAAAATAATAAATACTTTATTTAAAATGAATAAAAAATTAATTTTTCTTTTAAATTTAAAACTTGAATATAACAGACTTTAATGAAATAAAAGAATTTGACCCAATGGTATCATTTTTATAAGCTGAATTATATGCATTAAATTTTTCGAGCCAAGTCCTTAATTTTAATTAATTTTAATTTTTTATGTTAATTTATTTTTTTATAAGAAAAATAAATAGTAAGAAAAAAACAGAGCAAAAACAAAAACCAAAATACATAATTTACATAAATAAAAGACAAAAAAAAAAAACAGTCATATGAAAAACTAAGCCTCAAGTCAATAAGAGTTGTATATGTTGATTCCTTTTTTTTATATTAAGAACAAAAATCCTTGGAATTTAAAAGTCAAACATTTTGCTGAGTTAGTAATATATTTTTCATTATACATTTAAATATTTTTCTTTTATTTACTTTTTTGTTTCATATTTTAAATAAATACTTAAAAATAAAAAGCTCTTAAATCGATTAGGAAACCATAATGGTTATAATTACAATACAATTCTGTTCTTTTTTTTTCTTCTTTATTCAAGGTACTTGTCAACTTAGTGTACATCTTTTATTTTAACATAAATTTATTGTTCTTTTGTATGACTGTATAAAACCCATAAATGTCAAAAGCAATAAACAAATTTCGAAAGAAGACAAACCATAAAAAATTTGTTAAAAAAAAATCTTTTCGAAATAAGTAAAGGTACAAAGAAATATTAATGTTTTTAATAATTTTGACAATGCTTTAGATAACCATAATAAAAAACAGGGGACAATAGATGATGAATTATGTTGTACATGTTTATATTTCTTTTCTTGGTGCTTTTATCATTAACAATAAATGTATTTTATTTCTACTTTTCAAACACCAAGACTTTTCTTTTGTTTTCCACAATGACAAAAGTGCACTTTAACAAAGTTAAAAAAATGTTTATGATGCACGATTTTTACTTCACACACAGCAATTTTTCTTGCTGCAATTCTTAGTTCGTAGGAGAGAAAGGAAAAGGGGAATATTAAGATTTTACATTATTTTTATCTCTGTAACCTACGAACTCATAATTGCAGCAAAAAAAATTTGCTGTATGTAAATGTCGATTAATAAAATAAAAAAGTAATATATATCCTTTATATTATTATGACCATATGATTTATCCGAAAGATGCAAATTAGTTTCTTAAGAACACTGTATAACGTAAATTACACACTAGTTCTCTCATAAATTACACATACGTAAACGTTTTATAAAAGTCTAGTACAGCGAAATTACTATTGAAATAAAAAGAAAAAACTTTTTTATTCTTTTGGAAATTTGTTATCAATGTATTTGCATTCGAATTTGCGTACATTCCATCTCTTCTAGAACGCCTTCCCTATCTTATACTCATCAGGGAGCATTTTTTTTTTTTATAATAAACAACAGTTTAAAAAATGTATTTTTAAACTGTTGTTGAAGTAAGTACTGGAAGAAAACAACAAAGTTTCAACAAAATTATTTTGTACAATTAATAAAATATTCATTCCATTTTTTTCTGAAAATTATTTATTTTTATTTTGGGGCATAATCGAAATTTTTCGGAAATAAATCTGTAACATCTAATCGACTTTTTGGATTAATATAACATCTCACATAGACATAGTTGTGCCCCAATACTCCTCAGGAGCGGAGCTACTGGGGCTCAAAATGATATAAAAAATTTAAACCGCCTGTCAATTTTTTGTTTTTCATCCAATTTCATATATTTGAAAAAAATAGAATCCATAGTTTTTTTTTTTTTTTTTTTTTTTTTTATTTTTTGAATTAAAGTAAAATTTTTGTAAAATATATAAAATAAAATCTTTGTTTTTAAGATATCTTTACGAAAATTTCGGTAGTTTTTGACTTTAATATTTCAAATAGTAAATTGTAGAAAAATTTAAAATTTCTGTAAAAGAAATCCAACACTCCAAAAATGGATTTTTTTTTAATTTTGCCCATAAAGTCTACATTTGTTACAGGCCTGAAAAAATCCGTTGGCAAACTCTTTGGAACACATTATAATTTTCGAAACTGCATTTTGCCTTGGAATTTTAGAACAAATAGGCTAAAGTAAAAATTTTTATATAAAATAGGTCAAATTTGAGGGTCTATACTTGAGCCTATTAATTGTTTGGACTTGTTTTCAATTCTAGAATTATTTCTGAGAAAACTTCTTTAAAAAAAGTATAAAACTATTATATGTTCTTAAATAAAATTTTATTTTATAGAAAAAAGAGTGTAGAAACTTGTTTGACCAAAGAATTACAAAAAATATTTTTTTTTTTTAAATTTTCAATTTTAAGATCGTTCAATTTTGGATATTGGCCTCCAGTTATTTTTATTCGATAGATAATTTTGTTCTTTAAATAATTAGGTAAAAATTTTACAATCGGACAATAATATTGGGCTATATATTGAAGAAACTGGACCAAGATTTTGCAAAATTGAGATAGTTGAAATTTTAAATGCTAAAATAACGTGAAAACTATAAGCGATAAATAAAACATACAAGCATGTGAGGGTTTTCAAATAGCTCCGCTCCCGATCGGTATATGAGGCACGTCTTTCAAACTGAAAATATCACGCTCCTCTGCTATACCTATGTGAAATTTTATGTAATTCCAGCCAGCCAATTAGAAGTTACAGATTTATTTCCAAAAAATTTGGATTTTGCCCCACTGTATATTTTTACACCTTCGAATGTTTCTTTTCACAATACTCGTTCATATTTGACTTTCCTCTTCTTAGCAACTTGTATTTTATTTATAAGCACATGATAATGCTACTTATAAATCACACATATAATGACACACCGTTGCAAAACAGAGACTGAGTGGGAAATATGCCTTAGAGTGTATTAGTGACATAAAACAAATAAAAAAGGAAGTATACATTATTTTTGCCTGCAGCTAAAATGGATTCAATACACTGATAAAATATAAAAAAGCTTTTTGTGGTTATACTATTGATAAATTTTTTTATAATAAATATGCTCGTATAATTACCAAATTGATCATTAGAAATGTATTTCGAAAAATGACTTCCTTTTGAAAATATCAAATTTTCTGATGCACTTATTTCTAATATGACAGTGGTAATATTCAAGCTATTGAAAAATTCGTATTACAAATGCAATTTACATTCTTCTCGATTCATGGCTGTGATGAAAGCCATTTGGGGCCTCTTTAAAAACAATTATTCAAAGCTAAAATACTTGTTTAAAAATGCACTTGTAATGAAATTGCAGTTTTACAATACATATTTGACCCCTTGGATTTTAATTTTCTTCTATCTTGTATACTAAAATCAAATATCCTTGCTATACACTGCGATATTAATTGTTCTGGGAGGAGATAGTTGTTCATATTTTTGTAGAAAAAAAGTGTAACAGCTTTTTCATAAAAAATTTACTTTTTTTCATAATATTTTTGATTTTTCATTTTATTCGATTTTACTATTCAGTCTTTAACTGTACGTGGGATTTTATTATTTTAAAAACCTTTATAAAGTTTGTAACAATAAAGATTGTAATGGATATCCTACAATTCAAAAATTATGTTTTTGCAAAAGATGCACTCACCACAAGAGTGCAATTTTCTAATGCATTTTTAAGAAATTTCTGCCCTTTTGATTGCTTAATATGGAAAACAAATGTTTATTGCACAGTACATTAGTAATTATTCTAATATTCCAGAAATAACAAATTAGGAAATATTATGACTAAAATTGATTATAAAGTAAACACACAAAAAATATGAGAGCACAAAAATTATAAAGAAAAAAATGCTTTTGCATGCAACAATCTGTAGGAATATTTTTTATTTATTTTTTTTTTTTTTTTTAGTTGACCATCTGGTCCCAGAACACTTTATATTGCAATTTTTAGTAAACATTAATATTTATAATATTAGAGGAAGACAAAAATAGAAAGGGTAGATGTAAATGTTTTTTTTAAGTGATATATTAAGTAATATTATTTTTAAATTATTGTATTTAAAAACGACATATTCATCTTATATATACAATTTATATCATTCAAATCCGTTTGCCGTTAATAAGAACATTGTTGTTAAAGTAACAACAATAGGGTATGCGTATGATGAATATTAACATAATCCAAAGAGGTAAGAACAGTTTTTGGGCGTTCTTTCATGGAATGAATTATATATACAAAATGCAGCAGCTAAAGGTAAAGTTTAACAAAGTCACAGGTACTTTGCCAATTTTTTTTCCTTTTGAACAAAATTCATATAAAAATATATTCTAATATGCTTGAGGTGGCATAAATTACCACAAAGTGAAGTGTGTGAATATTAAATAAAAAAAAAAAAACATGTGTCACTCCATTTAAAAGCAACTAGCAGGTTTCCTCACTACTTCCTAATTTAGTAATATTTGTAACACATAATCTTTGCAAAAACTAAGACTTATACTTATCTTATAAAGTGGTTCACGAAATATAGCTAAAAAAAAACTTTCGAAATTGTATACATAAAATTACAAATACGAGTATCTTTCAAAGTATTTATGGTACAAGATTCATTAAAGTATCATATTAAAGGTATCAAAATTACTTTAACATGATGTACAACATGACTTTTCTTTCGATTTGTAGTTCGCGGGTAAATATCTCAAAAAATGATATTTTTAAAAAATTTTTCAAAAAATATACGTTAATAGTGAAATTGTTTTCTATACCACTGCTATACTCTGTTACTCGCAATAGTTTTTGGATTATTACAAAAAAATTTCATAGTAAATACGAAATACTTATTTAAATAAAAATATTGCCACTTGCCAAATTCTTTAAATTTGTATGATTTTTGGATTAATTGCGGATTTTTTTTTTTTTTTTTTTGTTTAATTATAAAAGAAACAATACAAATTAAAATAAATATTTCGTATTTATTATGACATTTTTTTTTTAATAATTCAGAAACTACTTCACTTATCAGGGGTATAGAAAACATTTTCGCTATTAACATATATAAAATGTAAATTAACATATATAAAATGTAAACTTTTATTTTTATATAATTAATTCCATGAAAGAGCGCCAAAAAAATATTCTTATGTCTTTGGATTTTGTTAATACGAGGGCGGATCAATAAGTCCGTGACTTTTCGAACTTTCCTCGTAGTTATATGAAATGCAACACTATTCCCATCAAGTGCAACCTGTTAATAGACTACTGTCAAATTTTGAGCAAATGTCGTCATTTACTTTGCGTAAAAAATAGGATTTTTCGAGGTCCTTAAAATAGGCGTTTGGTCAATAATTTCATCATTGGAGCTGAATCTCTTTCCACCGAGCCATTTCTTTAGGTTTGGAAGTAGGAAGTAGTCACTAGGGGCTAAATCCGGAGAACATGGCGTATGAAGTACCAATTCGTAGCCCAATTCATAGAGTTTTGCCATTGAGACTGCACACGTGTGTGCCCGTGCATTATCTTGATGAAAAAGAACTTTTCTCTTGGCCATATTGGGTCGTTTTCTTTTTAAATCCTCACTAAATCAATCTAATAAGTTGGCATAATATCCACCGTTTATTGTTTTTCCCTTTTGAAGGTAATAGAATTGGATTATAACGCGCGCATCCCAAAAAACATTTGCCATCACCTTATTGGTCGACAAACTTACCTTGGCCTTCTTCGGAGCAGGTTCAACCGGAGAAAACCATTGTTTAGACTGCTGCTTGGTCTCCGGAGTACACTAATACATCCATGTTTCATCTACGGTTACAAAACGCCGCAAAAACTCATTCGGATTGCGGTTAAACAACTCCAAACAGTGCTTTAAAGGTGTCACACGTTTACGTTTTTGGTTAATTGAGAGCAAACGCAGCACTCATCTTGCAGACAACTTTCTTAAACCCAGCTGATCATTTAAAATCGAAACCACACTGCCATATGAAATGCCTATGGCATCAACAATCTCACGCACTTTTATTCTTCGGTCGGCCAACACCATGTGGAGTTTTTCGACATTTTCGGTGTACTGACCGCAATTGGCCGTCCAGAACGTTCAGCGTCATTTGTACTTGTGCGACTAACAACGGAAGTCAGTAAGCCACTTTGTTATCATTGAAATCGATGGTGCAGAGTCCCATTAGTATTTATTGAGCTTTTCCTTGGTTTTATTGACGGTTTTTTTTTGTGCAAAAAATAATGTTTAATGAGCACTCGAAATTCACTTTTTTCCATTTTTAGAAAAATACACGAGGTTGTATGTTTTGAACAGCTGTTAAAAGCAAAGTAAATGATGACACTTGCTCAAAATTTGACAATAGTCTATTAACAGGTAGTACTTGATGGGGATAGTGTTGCTGATAACTGATAACTTATTGTTCCGCTCTCGTATTCATCATACGCATACCCTAAAAAGTCATTTGAATATCTACTTTTTTATTTCTTATTTCTTATTTTATTATTATTATTATTATTATTATTATTATTATTATTTTTAAATTTGGAAAAAGTGGCAATTTTATTAACGAAAAAATGTGTTACTTTAACAACAATATTCTCACTATCAGCAAACGGATTTTAATGATATAAATTGTATATAGAAAATGAATATGTCGTCTTTAAAGAGAATAATTTAAAAATAATATTACCACTTAAAATAAAAATACTTTTAAAATGCAAACGAAATTTTGGGATACATTTTTAAAAAATTTCTACCCTTTCTATTTTTGTCTTCCTCTGATATTATAAAAACTATAATGTTTACTAAAAATTCCAATATAAATACATCATATTAAAGGTATTTTAAATACTTTCAAATATATTTGTAATTTTCAAGTCGTTTTATATTGCTAAGAAGTTGTTGAAATTATTTGATACTTTGTGTAATTCTTAGTTTTGATGAGTTTCATATAGATAATCCAAAGAAAAAACAATTTTATTTCAAAGAAATTTAATAAATTAAGAAACAATACAAAAAATTAAAAAAAAATGTTTCTCATAAAAATACAACTTTTTAAGGGTGATTAAAAATAAATAATATAAAAAATTAATTTCTTGTGTTCTTTGAAATGTAAGTAATACCATTTGCACCATATTGCTTTGAAACTTAAAAGGGAAATCTTTTCATTCTATAGGAGCAGAATAAAATGAAAAAAACAAGTTTTATATTGCCTACTAAGGTTATCACACAGCTCTGAATGAACTTGATAGTTAAGATATTTTAAAAGTTGTCAAGTTACAAGTTCAAATGTAATTTTTCAAGTTGAAAACAATTTATAATTATATAAAAAGTTGAGTGAAATCTGAAGCCCTTATGAAGAATTTATTTATTTATTTTCTTTTTTCAGCCTGAAAGTGAAATTGGTACAGAACTACACTGCATAATGACTGAATTTTAAATGATCTTTTAAGCAGATATTTATCAGGACAAAACATATTTTATATATCAACCATTTATATATTATTTATATATTTATATTCATAAAATATAGTAATTTTTTCAATATTATTAACAAATGTTCACTATAATATTAATGGATATTGAATTATTTTGATTAACTCAATATAAAGTAATTGCAAAATTCGCAAAAATTATAAAAGCTATATCCATATTGTACCGATGTATTTATATACGTACTTCAACATAGGTTTCATGTCATATATTTTATATTAAGATTTTTAACGAAAGTCGATTGTCAAATTTTGCTTTCCGAAATTAAGCTCGTTTTTCTTTTTCTTTACAGGTATGTAATAAACTTTTGATATTAATAACTGTTAATGAACTATTTCAAAGGTAAGATTTATACTTAATGCAATCAATAATTATATGGCTACGTTTCTTTTCGAAACATCAACATTTTACATAAAATTCTATTTTGGTTTTTGTTGCTATAAAATAGTATAACATGTTCGCTATTTATCACTTCATCAATGGCAATCATTAATGGATAACTAATTATTGCTTTCAATATAACTAATTAAGTTGCCACTTAGTAACACCAGCCACACATAGAAAATCAACTATACAATTACTTTCTAAATGTACAACTTCTACCAATAGTATTTGATTGCAATGATTAATATACCACATTAGTGATGCTTGGAAAACATTCTTTAAAATTATGAAAATGTTTATGATGGTAATGATGGCGCTGTTAAATGTTCATGATGGATGCTAATGCAACAATAGCGTGTAAATTACCAACACATGCAATATGGTTGTGAACATTTGCAAGTTCAAAGAAAAGCTGGAACAAAAGGCAATAGAATTTGTGAACTTTCATTTTCTAATGACCACAATCAAGTCTATTCGTTGGTATAATAGAAAACAATGCAAAGCTATATGAAAATAAAGGAACACAAGGAAAGAGAATTGCTTATTTGATTAAAAAATTGACTCAAATCAAAGTGGAGGATCTAAGCTTTTGGCCAATAAATTTGGTTACGTCCATAATGTTCGACAATATATATTTAAGATATTTCCTTAATGAGTTCCGAAATTTTTCTATTCAAATACAATTGAAGATTATATTCCAATCAAACACTGTAGGACGAATTTTGACTCATAAAATATTGTCTTAATGACTCGAACGTAAAATGAAAATATGCCATCAAATTAGTTAAAACTCCAAAGGGTTTTTCAAAGTTAGTTCGAATTTTCAGTTTATGGACTCTTAAACTTCAAATATTCTGGAGCACTTTTATTATGTTATGTGTTTAAATAAAAAACATTTGAATGAGTAAATTTCAATATATATATGTATTGTTTTATAGAGCACAAAGATTTTAATTAAATTCTCCTCCCCTTTTACGCCCATTTTTCATAACGAGAAATATAGGATATAAAATTAACAAAAGTGTCAAGCCCACTTTGTACAAATAATTATTTTTTTGAAAGTTAAAATAAAATTTACTGTTTCGAAAAAACTATATGCTAATATATAAGATGGATGCCACGCCCAGTTTGTAACTTATTTTCAGTAAAAATCAATTTTGCTACCTATCTTCTTTATACTACTAATGACTATACTGTGAAATTTTTTTACCACTATTTTCAAAATGTTTATGAAATTTGATACTTGGTTACTACCAATTAAAATAACCCTTTCTTACAAGAAAGTGGGCTTAACATCTAGCTAGTACTTCTTGAATGATATATAAATGTGTCATGTTTCATTTTAATCGGTTGGGTATTTTAGACATAATGTAAAGTCAAATAAAGTAAACAATGTTATGTTAGAAATGAGCGTAAAAAAGTAAGTGGAATCCAACAAAAGTCTAGTATAATAATGCTAGCAGTCTATAAAACAATAGCAACAAATAATAATATTTGAATTAAATAATTAAAATTTTTTACATTTCAAATCATATTGTGAAAAGGGTTCCGAAAGTTCGAACTTCGAAAGACCATAAAACCGAAATTCGAACTAACTTTGCTAGATTACTGGTACGCTTTCATTTTGTATTGGAATTTTTTCTTATTGCTCTGTGTAATTTGCAGGAAAAAACGTTTACGAATAAAGTTATGTATTTTTCACACATTTAGTTTTTGCTAATTACATAAATCGTTTAATCCTAATTCCTACTTTTCGTTCGATTTTTATTATTTTTATGAATATGACATTCAACTTAATTTATAAATATGATCATATTTTTGTCACACATATTTTTTTGTTCTTATAATTTAATTAAATTATATGCTGTTGCTTTTTGTTAGTGTTGTTAGCGTAAAATTCTTCCAATTATGAGCATAAAGAAATGAAATGAAGAAAAGGTGTGGGTGTATGAAATCATATAATTTGAACTTCCTGTTTAAATGTCAAGGTGTTAATTCAGGCTTCATTAATATAAATTAGATGGATGATGTGTTTTTAGATGTATGATGTAGAACTATAACAGCATTTCCAAATGAAAACCAAACGAAATTAAAAAAATATATCTGTTAACAAAAAAAATTATTTTCGACATCTAGTCGATAAAATAATTATAAAAAATTTAAATTGTTTCAATTATTTCTATAATTGAATAATTTGCTCAAAAAGAAAATTTTCAAATATATCAAATTCAAATTCTACCCAGGCAAATCTAAACTCCGATTTCAATTACGAAAATTTAATATTCAATTATTAAATTAATTGAAATTTAATGTAAAAAAAATTAAAAAAAAAATTGTATATTAAATTACTCAAATTATCACTTATTTTTTTATTTATGTGATTACTTAATTAATCAATATGATAAGAAAAATTATTTAAAGTCCATAAATTGTTTTATTTTTATTAAAAATTTTTAAGTAAAAAATATAAGAAAATTTAAATTTATTTAAATTTCCATTTTCATTTTCATTACAAATAATTAGGAAATGCGATATTTCTGCTTTCACTTTTCATTTCGTACACTTGTTTACCAACTCATTTGTGTTTTGCTCTGTTTTACTCGTATTTATGTACTTTTTAAAAGTTCAAGCCTTAACATTTTTTCTTAATTCCTGAAGAACAAATACAAATGAAGGAAAAAATTATGAACTCTTCTCACTTTTTTGCCATACAAGTCTACTATTTAAACTACAATCAAAGCTCAGTAAAACAAATACCGATATAACGAAAATCTGATATAACGAATGAGCAAATGTTAACATTAGATACATTCTATAATGAACGAAGAACGAACTTTACACCGGATATAACGAATTGGAAGGAGAAATATTCTTTAGTTGCTAAAATATTAAAAATATCTGTTCAAGTAGATTTCTTTGTATTTTGTAAATTCCAATTGAGAAACAGAAGGTGTTTGTTATGCAAAATTAGAGGGATTATTTTAATTATCAAAATTTTAACAAAAAATTATTCAATTTTAACTCTAAGATAGTTAAATTTTTTGATTTCTTAAAAAATTTAATAAAAATATATCAAAAATTTCATGTTCGTTATAACAAGAATCCCTGTTTAATGAAATTGCCTGATATTATGTCATTCGTTAAATCGAGTTTCGACTGTAATTACATAAGTTTGCAAAACTTATGAACTTTTCTGTACTAATATACAAGAAACTCATTAAGACCTTTAAAAGCAACTACTCACGTTATGGTTCAACAGGTTTTCTAAGAACGAGTAAAAATTTATTCAAATTAATATTAAAACGAGTAAAATAAATTTTAAATTTCCTAAGCATTTATTTACTTTTATTCTATCAAGTTAGTCTTTATCTCTTTTTATATATTTCGAAAATTAAACAACCTCCATGACTTGTTGTTTATTTAAGCTAAATATCTTTTATTAGATTTTTCCAACATTATTGTAAATTTCCATAATGGATTAATCCACTTCACTCTGTTCTACTTAATACACCTTAAAAGCTAGTGAACTAATAAATACTTGGCATTAACCTTTTTTTACATTCGCATTTACAATGTTGTATATTAAGGTATTTACACACAGTTTAAACATTAATGAAAATGAAAAATAAAAGATAAAATAAATATGTTTGGAATAACTTAAAATAAAAGTACGAAAACCAAGACAAAATAATGTAAATACAATGAAATGCTACAAATAAACTAAGAGCACTTAAGAATAATATCCTAATAGAATATGCAATATAACACGTTCTTAGGATAACAGAATATAAAGGACAAAGAAAATATTAGTTATTTATCCGTTTCAGACAATTTAATGAATTTTAGCATCGATTTGTTACCGCATATTTTTCCATATTATGATCTTGACTGCATATTATTGCACACTTTGGGCTTAAGATAATATTTTATTCATATTTTCATAGAAAATCTTTATTTTGAAGCATATCTTAGTAATTTAAATATCATATTTTTGCATATTTTGTATTTAGGAATATAATTTTGCATATATTACACTAAAAAGCATAATTTTGCATATTTTACACTTAAGATAAAAATTGTGCCTAATTTGCTATTATTGAAATTTTATTTTTACTCTGCATACGTTTTTCAAATCCGATTCCTTAAATGAAAATACATTTTATAAACTGATAGAACTTTGTAATTTCATGATACAATGTATTAGCTTTGAATGTTTTAAGTTTATTGTTTAGCAATTGCTAATAAAAATCAAATTATTTTTAACATTAGTAGTAGATAATTTTAAATTTGGGCAGAAAAAACAATACTTTAAGATCATATCTTTTCATTTTAAGTTCATATTTTCTAAATTTAAGAGCATTTTTTATGCGCATAAAACACTTTTTTAAAGCATATATTTCAAAATTTTAGACGGATTTTTAGATTTTTTTCTATATATAAATTTACTTTGTCAATTTTAAAATAAAATTTATTGTATGCTGATGATTTAAAAATTTTTAAAACAATTTCTAACGCCAATGTCGTTTTTAATCTCCAAGAGGATTTTGATAGGGTGAGTTCTTGGTCAGTCCGCTATGGTTTCCCTTTTAATTTAAACCAATGTTTTTCTATGACTTATCATAGATGTTGTAACACTGTGCTATCCCAATATAGTATATATCAACCTTCACTGTCATCTATGGATAAAATTTTATTTCTAGGGATATTATTTGATAGAACAAGTAAGAAAGATATGGTTGGTCAAGAACATATGATACCCCACACCATTGTACATGCCCATCAAAATTCGTACATGGATCTTATATTAGACATATGGACAATCGTGAATCGATACTTTTTTATACTATGATTTCTACTTATATAAAACTTATTTGTGTTGAATATAAACCTGATACTAACATGAGTATGTGATTTATGCATGTTAAAGTGATTCTCGGAAGAGGATTTTATATGGGAGCTATGGTCTTCATGAAATCTAGCACAAAGATTGATACTTATACAAAACTTCCTTACATCAAATTTCATTTAAATATTGTTATATTTAACGCCTTTATGATCGTTAAACCGGGAGGGCATTTTTATAGGGGCTGGGTGAAATAATGGACCGATCATAACCAATTTCAATAGGCTTCGTCCTTGTGTCATGAAAGTGCTAAATTCCATTGAATTATCTTCAAAATTGCGACCTGTAGTTTGTGCACAGGATTTACGTGGACAGCCAGTCAGCCGTCCAGCCAGGCAGACGGACGGACGAGCATCGTTAGAACGATTTCAAAAGTGATTCTGAGTCGATTAGTATACTTTAAGGTGAGTGTTGGATGATTTTTTCTATACGTTACAAACATCAGCATAAATGTATAATACCCTAACCACCTATGGTGGTGTGGAGTATAATTATCATTTAATAACACTTAAATTACATTATACCTAAAGCTTATTCAATGTTAAGCTTTTTATGACGTAATTCTAATAATTTTGATTATTATACAAAAAAAATTCTATTTACATCTTTTGTGAGATCTAAATTGTTCTTTCATTTTTAAATTTTACATTTGTAAATTAGTTGCTGACTGTAAGAAGTCACTAAGAGAGCTGATGAAACACTACATGGTGAGACTCTGCTGGGTATCTGACAACTGTAATCTATCTGGTAATCAATTGGCCGATGAACTGGCAAAGCAAGGCGCAGCAAAGTATGTCTCGGAGAGGGAAACCACTGTAAAACCCCCGCTGCGTTTCTTCTTTGGGAAGATCAATGATTGGATGATGATCAAAACCAATTCGGCTTGGCAGAGTAGAGTGGACTGTAAGGAGTCGAGGGCGGTATGGCAGGCACTCGACAGGACAGGCACAGGTACTCTTCTGGGCTTGATTTGGAGGAGTTTAAGGATCATGATAGGGGTCATAACGGGTCACTGTTTGATTGGGAAAGATGAGGTTTAGATGGGACGCTAGCAATTACGAGCTTTTTAGAATATGTGGGGACGTCGACGAGACCGAGCCTATTGAGCACATTATGTCTCACTGTCAACCATAGCACAGTAGGGCAGAATCGAAATTTTTTGGAAATAAATCTGTAACTTCTGATTGGTTGGTTGGATTTTCATTAAATTTGGTATAGGCGTAGCAGAGGAGTGTAAAATGTTATGTTTGGAAGGGGGGCATAACAGTCCCCACAGGGGCGGGTTAAGGGGGCTCAAAGTTAGGTACCTCTGACATAAAAACAACTTTAATCACTTTCCAAATTTTTGTTTCTCGTCCGATTTCAAATATTTTTATATATTGTTGTAGGTCCTGATAAGACCTATAAAAAACATTCTTACATATCGTATTTATCTCTTATATTTTTCGAGTTATTTGCGTTTGAATTATTAAGCATCATAATTTTGCATGTTCTTGGTCCAGTTTTTTTTTATATATATATCCTAGTATTTCCAACCGATTTTATTCGTTTTTTCTTAACTAGTTAAAGAACAAAATTATCTATTGAATAAAAGAAGTCGATATCTTTACCGAGTCCAAAAATAAATGATTTTGAATTTGAAAATTGCAAAAAGACGACTTTTTGTGTTTTTTTAGCTAAAATAAAATTTTCTTCAGCAAAATATAATAATTTTGCATTTTTCTGAAAGGCAACTTCACAGAGATGACTTTAAGATAAAAAACAAGCCCAATAACTCAATTGGTCATGATACACATCCTCCCAAATTCGACCCATTTTATATGAAAATTTTGATTTTAGACAATATTTTCTCAAATCCCAAAGCACGAATCGACAAGCAGAATATATTTTAAGAATCTTCAATATGTTGTTAAAAGTTTTAAATCAAAATCTACGAGACTTCGGAAAAATGTGAATTATATAGCCAAAAATGTAAAAAAAATCCTATTTTTTACGCAAAGTAAATGACGACACTTGCTCAAAATTTGACAGTAGTCTATTAACAGGTGGTACTTGATGGGAATAGTGTTGCATTTCATATAACTACGAGGGAAATTCGAAAAGTCACGGACTTATTGATCCGCCCTCGTATTTACTTATTTATTTTGTAAGGAACCTCCGGTTACCCGGGTTTGCAGCTGGGGTAAACTTTGTCATGTTCAAGGTTCTTACATAAAATAACAACACTTTTATTTTAATTTCTACCCTTGTTTCTTCATAACCTATCCTTCACTATATATATTTTTTTTTACAAATTTCTTTTATATTGAGACAGTGCTGCTTCGTGAAGCCTCAGTGTTGTCTTGCCGATTCTACACCTTCTATTTACTATCTTCTACTTGATTATTTAATCTTGGATGTAATCCGAGATTTCTTAGACCTTATATTTTTCGAGTGAAAACTTCCAAGAAAATATTCTATCACTTGGCCCTGAGCAGTGTACCTTACGTTGAATTAATGTAATCAATTCAACCAACTTTAAAATATTGCTTTTTTCCCTAACACTGCTCTGTTAGTTCTTTTATTTATTTTATTAATCGGCTACTCACCAAGTCAGTGAATAAAAGAGAAAAAATAGAAGAGAGCGTTTGTAACTTTATGCTGGCTTAAGTCTTAAAACTAATATTATTGTAGTTTTCCTTCGTTCGAACCTATAGCGGTTGTTGCATCGAACCTTCCCTTCTGTTGTCTCTTTATGTTCGGTGCTGTAAAAGTTGATCGTTGATTTGTGTGTATGTGGCTTCTTGTTTGCTAATTTTGTCTCCTTCTTGCTTACTCATTGCTACTCTTACACTCCTGCGTATTTCTCCCTGCTGCTCCTCGTCCTCCGAAACATTTCGTTCCATCCTTTACCTCATCGCCCTTCGGAAAACTTTGTACCATGCTTTACCCCATCGACCTCCGAAATATCTGAAATGAAAAATATGTACATAAGCGATCCATCTCCCGACCAGTAAAACACCAATGTATCATTTATTTTATTATACTATGTTTATAAAAGTTATTCTTAATGATTATGTGGGTCAAAATTCCAAGAATTTTGGTCCTCACAATTTATTTATTATATTTGTTTAATGGTTGAAATTATACAAAGTCATTAATTTACGTTAAAGAAAGTGTACATGTGTGTGTTTTGGTATTTTTCTCATATTAAAATATGTTGTTTTGGATGTATAAAATTCATACACACACGTGTAATTTTTTGCTCGTTATTCCTATTAATATAAATTTCCTATGTGTGTTATTCATTTTATTAGCATATTTATTTTTGAAATTTTGCCATCATATTTAAATATAAGTTCGAATAAAAACATATACCTAATATTTAACATTTAAAAGAAGTAGGCAAAATATTTGTACAAATATTTCATTATACTTCCTTTCTTCGCACAAGAGAGAAAGTCAAATTCTACTAAACTTGAGTAACGTATTATTTCTTTTATTCTTTATCTTCTTTTTTTATGATTAATCTTAATGACCGTTTAATATTTTTCCTTTTGCGTATAAAGTTTAAGACCACATTGTGTGCCTAATTGTTTAAAATAATATTGAAGGAGAAAGTTTTTATGTTTGCTAAAAATTAATTCAAAATGAAATGTTTTCATTTAATAATTAAATATATGTTAGGCTGACAAATTAGCATAGAAATATGTTTAATATTAATGCGTGTGTTTTATTATAAAAATTTGTCTAATGTCTACAAAACCTAATCAGTAACCTATGAAATATTTTAACCACATATGTATATACGCATGAAGCTATATAATAAATTGACCAAGTTACGTGTATTATTTGACTAATGTTTAATTTTTCAATTGCTATTTTAATATGCTTTACTTTTACTATAAAAAATTCTTTAATTTTTCTTTCATAACAATAGAAGATAAAATATTGTCTTTGTTTTGAATTGAGAGATTATTTTTGTGAAATAATACAAATACATTTCCCCCTTTGGTATGAAAATGTCCAACTTTAATTGTTTTATAATAACAGACTGCAAATTTCTAACAACTGTCTTTTTCCCTTCCAATATATTAATATTATTAGTTTTCTGAACATTATGCTTGTCATTAAAATACATTTAAATTTAGCTTTTCAAACTGTCATTTTGCTCAATGAAATAATTGAAGCTTATTTAATTTTCCTTGTAATTTTACACTTATAAATATTAATATTCCTTGCAAAAATAACAGAAAAATGTTTACACAACATAAACATTTACATCATGACTTCCTTAATTTATTCACAAACATGATGACGACCATTATAAAGGCGCCAGTGGAGGAGGTGATGTTGCTTTTAATACATTCACATATTAAGTGGTCATGCAAAACCAACAATTAGTTTTTTTCTTGGATTTATTTTTACCCACATTTTGTATTATACCGAAAGTTGAATTAAAATAAATATATTTATTATTTCGTGTGAACAGCCACAGTTGTCGGGCCTTTTGAAAGGACTTGCTTTTTGTTTTATCGATCATTTCTTTGATTCCAAATTATATGTAGGTATAAGCAAATAAATTAATACCTTCAGAAGAAAAATAAACAGAAAATAAATTTAAAGATAAATAAAGAAGGAACTTTTAAATAAGTCGAATTACGAAGTACCTTAGTAATTAAAGGTAAATTTTGATTTTCTTTTGAAAATTTATTAAGTATGACTGGTTAAAGTCTTAAGCGAACTGAGGACTTGACCCCTTTAAAGGATGTAAAAAAAAATCTACGTCTATTGCAAAATTTAAATTTTTTTATATGTAAAAAAGTTACTCACAAAAGTAAATCGTAATTATTAAAATTAATTACAAACCATTTGTGAGACGTTGCCACTTCTCTTTACGTTCATAGAAATTTCGATGATTATAGTTGTATTTTCTATCATCCGGCGTATAAACGTAGTTTATGTAAAATCTCAATACTTTCATCCAACTATAATTGTATTATTTTATTGCGTTCTCCAAGAAGAACAAATTCAACATATAAATATCGTAACATTTCTTCTTGTGTGCTGAAATGTCAATAAAATACTGTTTAAGCATTTGTCACGGTCTTTCATATGCGGTAAGAAAAAATAAAATAAAAATATTTTTCTTGTTAGAGCAATTAATTGTATATAAAATATAAAAAAAAAAAAAAACAAAAAAAATTGTTGAAACTTTAAACCAATATATTGCAATATTCGAACCAAGCTAAAGACAATTAAAGATAAATTGCATTTCAATTTTCTTCATATTTTATTAAAATTTCATATGTGCTTCAAATTAAATTTTAAAAGAAAATTTTTCGATTATACTTCTTTTAAAAATCTCCCCTACTATATTGTGCTCCAGTAGAGTTGGTTTAAATTTTGGGAAGTGAACTAGAATAAAACTGCATTCAAAAGAATGATAAAGAATAAATGATAAAGAATATAATGATTAATACCAAATCACCGCACAAATCATTAGAACAACTTAAACCCATTTAAATAAAATTCTTTAGATTTATTTAAATCTAAGCGTTTATTCAGCGAGTGTATGTAAATGTTCTAACAAATAACACATTCTGTAATGAAGAAAATAATATTTATGGAAGGATGACTTTGAAGTTTTCGAAAATACTTTAATTCTAAGAGTTAAAATAAAAAAATTTCCGAACTCCCTATTTTTTACATAAAATAAATTATATATTTTATGTTTCTTTTAATAATAAATTGTTGCATCTTAGATTCCTAAAATTATATTTCTTATATTTTTGTTGAAAGTTAAAAGGCTAAAAAGTTTCATTTTCAAATAAAAGCAACCTTATCCTAAATTTTTGCATTTTAAGACATTGTCGTACCAATTTCCCTTTATGAGTTACAACTCGCCTGAAGTAAATGTTTTTTTTTTTTTTTAATTTTTTGCTATTATATTTTAACTTTAGAAAGTAACCAACCATCTGTGTAACCACAAAATCTAACTTTATGGAAAAAGTTCAAGTTATAAAAGCATAAGAGAAAAAAAAATACCAGAAAAAAAAACAAATTAACATTCAATAAAAAAGTATTTATGAAACATGAATAAATTATGTTTTGAGTTCTTAAAACTAATCAAAATAACCTTAAAAGAATTAAAATGCTTTAATGTTGTAAGAAAAAAATGCTAATATAGAATTCTAATTTGGTTTAATTTATAATGCCCCATTTACATTTGCACAAAATCCAGTTTAAATGAGGTTTCAGGTTTTATTAGATTTTAATTAGATTTTCCACACAAAACAAAATTTAGTTTCAAATGAGATTCTATCAAAATCTAGTAAAATTTAAATAGATTTTGAAAAATTTCGTTTTTCAATACTATTTTTCTTTCAGTGTTTTAGTAAAATACAACTATGTGCTAAATTAAAATAACTTTTGTATATAAGTAAATATTTTTAAAATTAAGAAACAAATCAAATTTTACAAAAAAGTTATCCCAAATAAACTTAAAATTCAATTAAAAAAGTTGTGTGAAACATAAAACTAATTTAAAAGTGTTTAGTGTATGTGTCTAATTTGTACAAAAAGTATTTGTCAAACAAAATCTACAAAACTATCGAAAGTGCGAATGTAAACGGGGTAGATTTTTTTTAATTTCATTCAAACGAGATTTCAAGTGATAGTGTAAATTTGGTATAAACCACATGCTTGTTTTCCCTTTAATTAAACAATTTTGTCGCAGATTTAATTAAGTTTTATTTAAAATCTCAACATGTTTTACAAAAATATAAAAAAAATTTACTTAAATATTGGCTAACCATACTTGAAAGAAACTGTGTTTAAAAATTGGGGAACATAAGGACTGCACATGAAAAAATCCATGCACACTTTAAGTCTTATAACTTTTATTACTTTACATTTAATATTATTCTCCATAACTATGTGATACATTTTGTTGTAATAACATAATTAGCTTTTCTTAAAATGAAAATTTAACAAAATTCATACAAATGAATTATTCAAATCCATAATCAAAACATATGTCGACCAAATAAAGTAATTGCTAGGAGTGCCGATCAGTTGGGAAATTCAGCTTTTTAAATCATAAAAAATAAATAGAGTTCATGATCACCGAAAGAAACTCTGATAAACGAAGAAAAAGTTGATTTACAGACCTGTAGGATCGCAGACAAAATAATATGCATTTTAAAAGAAAATCTCTACAACTCTCGATGGAATTTGACTCATTCTTTAAACTGCTCTGCTAAGTACGAATCAGCTTATAGTCTTTTTCTATTAGGTCTGGATTTTTTTATGAGTGTATTTTGCCCAAAATAAGGCCATTACAGGAGTATACTTCACCATAACTGAAGAACAGTGTGTACGATTAGTGTAAATAGTACACCAAAAGATGCCAAGCCACTCAAGCACTCTAGCATAATATTTTTATGTGCTTAATATTTTCGGAGTTATTTAGAAATAAGTGTCCGAAAAAAATTTTCTCTTGAAAAATTTAATTTTTTTTCTAACGAGTTCTTTTAAAAAGTCAAAGCATTAAAAATGTGTCTGCTTTTTATCTTTAACAGAAAGCTGGTAGTGCTAAAATAAAATAAGTGCTTTGGACTAAATCCAAAAAAACTAAGTTTGAGTGTAAAAAAAGGAAATGAAAATACAAGCCTTATTTGATGGTTAAAGCAAGCACTCACCCTTGCAATAGGGTAGCGAGCAGATAAATAAACAAGGAATTCACTCGAAAATATGAGTGCAAGCAATTCAGCTTATAAAAATTAATCTTTCTAAAATTTTAAATTTATTCGTTTTTTATAAGATATTTAATATTTTATTTTATTCACGATAGGTTGGTTACCAGGTTATGCGATTATCTGTATATAATATACATAAAAATTCATTAAAAAATAACCAACCTTGCTCAACCCATAACCTTGTTTATAAATTATGTGATTATCTGTTTATTTGACTTGTAGTGTTGGAAACTAATAAAAATTTAAACAAGTAGTGTACCTATATATATTCACATAACCTAATAACCACATAACCTGATAACCAACCTACTCGTATCATGAACAACCTTATTGTGTTTTCGGTTATTATTTTTTTTAACTCTTTTTAATGTGTTACTTTAAATGTTCTTTTAATATTTTTTGCTATGACCAAATTCATTTCAATTAGGACAGTTTACTGGATTGGACTCTGCAGCACCATTTGCTTGATACCACTCAATTACTTTTTTGTAGAGCAAGAATGAGAGGAGAGATCAAGCCCGAAAAATTAAATTTTTTTGTGTTTTCCAAGCTATTTGAGTCTTCACGAGAAGTTTATATTGTTTTTTCGCCACTATTTTCCGAATTACTCTGATAATATTAAGCGAGTAAAAAAATAATGTTAAGATAACTTAATCGGTAAACAATTTTAATCGGTGTCTATTGGAGTTTTATTTACCTAAATTGGACAAAACGTTCTCGAGTTATAGAAGTGTGACTGCTTAAAAATAAGTCATGCCCATAAAAAATCAATACCTGGTAGATAAGTGTTTAGCATGTCAAATTTTATCTAATACACCTATCTTTGCTTAGAGGAGAGAAAAATTCTTACTACCAGTGTATCTCAACTTAGTATAAGGTATCCAATTATTCTGCTTTTCTTATTAATCCGTTTATTTGACAAATAATTAATAAAGGTTAAAACTTAATCGGTTAACAACCGATTAATATTAAAACAAAAGATATTCTTTTGACCTAATACCACAAAATATTCTCCCATTTAGTTTTATTTAGCAAATTATTCTTTTTAATTTTATGTTCACAATTTCATGCAAAATTATTATAGCATCCAAATTCTTTTGTTATCGGCGCAATGAAATTAATTTTAATTTTTATATAAACCAACATATAAAAAAATATTCATAATAATATTTTTCATGTGTTTAAAACAGTTCTTTTTAGTAACAAGTATTTGCAAAAATAGTAAACGAATCACAAAGTTTTATGGTAGAACAATTCATTTGAATCTCTTTTTAGTAACATCTTTGGATGCTGCTTCTACGAGTATGTATTACTTCTTAAGCACAAGAAAACGTACGCTTATTGCTACTTTGGAAGTAATGAAAAAGTACATCCCTAGAATGACTTTCATTTATTTTTCTGGGTATAACCGACATTTAAAAAGAAAAAAAAAAAGATGTTCTAAATTTATAACTCCAGAAAACTAAATTTTGGTTAATCGGAAAATAGCTAATTTTAAATTCGAACCAAAATTAATCGGGTAACCGATTAATCGTTTGGAAACATGGCATTTTGACCCAATTGTGCATCAATTTTAATAACATATAGCGTATCTTATTCATATCATTACCCACTTTATGATTAATTAATAAAAATTGCACATTTTTTCCAATTTTATTTCTTAAAGGAAATTTTATGAAAAAAATTCTTCAATTTTGTATAAAAAAAAAATTATATTAAAACGAACGAGTTTTGATAAAATATACTCATGTATTGGCCTTATTAAGGGGAATACTCATGTTTAGCAAGTCAAATTCCATCTAGTCTAGGATGACAATTTTTTTACCCACCAGTGTAATTGATACTTTATATAAATTTCAATTATTTTTTTTTTTTTTTTATCAAATAAATAGGAATTTTACTAAAAATTATAAAGGTATTAATTAAATCGATTCAAATATTAACTGAATATGTACCATTAGTCAAAAATAACCAAAGAATATTAACCTTTTATTCTTCAAAAGTATTCGGATTCTGTAGAGAGCGTGGATGATTTTATATATTCTGCTATAAAACTTAAATTCTTAACAATTCTTAATTCAAGAAAAAAACCTAAATGGCTTTACTTACCAGCGACTATAAAAATTCATTAAAATCCAAAAATTCTTCATATCCCATCAAGATTTCATTAATCCCAAAGATTTTCCCCACATAAATGTAAAATTTATTTCATGTCATATTTTTTTTCCTTCATGTTAACTATTTTTTGATTTTTATTCTATATTTTCAAGATATTTTTCTTCTCATTTTGTATTCTTTTAAGAGGAGTCTGTCAGCTTAATAAAAAAAGAGGAATTATAAAGTATTAAAAAGTTAATTTTGGTAATTATCAATATATGTAATTATTATATATTAATTGAATATATTTCTGGAATATTTGTTTTGTGAAAGGACAAAAATTATTGAGATTATTTTATTTATTTTTTTTTTTTAATATGAATGTCGAACTTTTTACAGTATTCTCGTCTTGAATTCCATACCACAGATGTTATGGGAAATGTAGCGGGGGAAAAAGCTCTTTATTCATAAAAATGGTGCTTTTAACAGAGCAATCTATGCAAATTAGTGCCGTCAGAAAAGGTTGCTTCCTATCATTGGAAAACACAACAAATTTTAATTTTTCGAGCTTGGTCTCTTCTCTCGTTCTTACAACAAAAAAGTAAATGAGTGGTATCAAACAAATGTTGCTGCTGAGTCTAATCCACTAAACTGTCCAAATTGAAATGAATTTGGTCATAGCAAAAAATATTTAAAGAACACTTAAAGCTGAGTAAAACATTAAAAAGAGTTAAAAAAAAATAGTAACCGAAAACACAATAAGGTTTTTCATGATACGAGTAGGTTGGTTATCAGGTTATGTGGTTATCAGGTTATGTTAATATATATTTTTATATAAGTACATTACTTATTTAAATTTTTATTAGTTTCCAGCACTACAAATCAAATAAACAGATAATTACATAATTTATAAACAAGGTTATGGGTTGAGCAAAGTTGGTTATTTTTTTGTTTCCACTCATCTTTTCGTGTGAATTCCTTATTTATTTATCTGCTTGCTACCCTATTGCAAGAGTGAGTGCTGGCTTTAACCATTAAATTGCTTATTTTTACACTCAAACATATAGTTTTTTTTTTTTTTTTTTTTTGGATTTAGTCCAAAAAAATCATAAGTGTTTGTAAAGAAAACAGTACAAAAAACTTTTACACTTTCATGTTTGATGTCGCTATTTTTTATTATCGTTGCCATCATACAGCTGAAGCTTTTAACTACAAATTATTCTTTTAGAATGTTATATTTGAGTAGAAAACAGATACACAAGCATAGCACCATATAAAAATACATATAAAATTAAAAATAAGGAAAAATATTATAACAACCATTAAATGGCCACATAAAAAAAAAATATTGTTCAAGTGTGAATATAAGGAAAAATATGCAGTTTTCAGCAAGATAGATGTTTATTAAAAAATTGCTTTTTTTACATATTATTATTCATGCATGTTATAATGTTTTAACATTGTTGTTAGAATATTCTGCTTAAAACGCCTTAAGAGACATATTTATTTTACAAAAAGCGTCTTTAATTTGGCAATTAAATTATAAAATCTTTGAAGCTTAGCAACCAAATGTGTGAACACACCATATTTTTTTATTAAGAATATAGTATAATTTTTTGAAATTGTTAGTTAAGCTCTTTTACTATCAAATGAGTGAGCACGTACACGTTTTAAAAATATTTATATAGATTCTTATATAGCATTCTTTTTTTATTTGCAATTAGAGCTTTACGAGTCCTCTTAACATAAGTATAAGAATTTATTATCTATTGTTTTTTATGATGATTGCAATATGTTAAAATTTATCTTTAGAAAATATTTAATACTGCATACATTTTTTTAGTTTATATTAGATTTTGGTGATAAAAAGTTGCCAGCTGTCATATAAAAATCCCAAAAAAAAAAAAAAAAAAAAACTTAAATTATTAGTTAGAGTCCTACATTTGGTTATATATGTTATTAGATGCATTAAATACTTCCAGACAAAAGCATTTACACAAAATTATTCACACAAAATATTTGAAAACTAAGTGATTTTCTTAAAAACATATTTTTTTTCAATGTTTTAATAAGTTTACTAAATCAGTCTCCAAAAACACGATAAAGATTTCTTGGGTCTTAAAAATCCTGTCGTAGGCCAGTAGATTCTTACAGCAACAAATCCAGAGAACATATTATAACAAATCATTCAACAATTATTTATGTATAAATTTAAATAAAATGCCCAGAATTTTGTATTTCAATGGGTATCATATTGGCTATTCTTTTTTCTACATCAATCATATGCTCCATTGTCTAGGATTTTATTTTACAAAGAAATTTTTTTATTTGTCTTAACAGTTCCACTCAAATCATTTTTCTATTGAATATCTACAATTTCTTTATTGATACATTTATCTTTTCATTTTTTTTTTTTATAGATTTTCTTTGTAGTTGTATTTCTTATCTTTATTGTAGTATTATCATAAATAAAATGTTTATCCCTACTTTTAATCACTTCTTAGTTCAGAATTCAAGTAAAAATATGTCTTTGTCAACGTAAGAGGCTTTTTTTAAAAAAATGTTGCAAGGAACTGTAACCTGTTTATTGAGGCATTTATAAAAAATTTAATTTGATATTGTTTCTTTTTTTTTTTTTCTTTTTTGTTTGCTAAAAAAATAAACAAATATTGTTGTTGTTTATGTTGCGTTAGAACACTAACACAATGTCCCATAGCATAAAAATTTTTGGTAGTATTTTCTATAAGAGATAAAAAAAACAAAATTTAAAACAAAATATCTGCACCATGGCAGATAATAATGCAAATAACAAATCCCTCAAAAAGAAAAAAAAAAACAACTATTAAAAAAGCGTTATGTTTGTTTTAGATTTTGTGGAAAATTTAAATTTTTGTATAACTTTTTTATAGCATAAGGACTGCGTACGAAAAATTTGTGCATATAATTTAGCTTATAAAATAAAATCAAAGCACAATGGCACATTTATCCAAATTAGATTGACAAAAATAAGAACATAAAAGTTTATTAATTTAAAAAAAATTTAGTGAACATATTAATATTATGAACAAAAAAGAAATACTTAGAATACTGAAAAGTTCTATGATGCGAATTATGGCTTTCAAAATTTGCAACTTTTAATTTATTATTATTATTATTTTTAGTTAATTTTTGTGAAGAAGTATGTTAATTTGAACTGCAGATATCTCAGTAAATACTGCATGTATTGATATGATTTTTTGAGTGTGTAAAAATAAACATATCCAAATTATTTTATTTTATTATATATATATATATATATATATATATATATAATAAAATATTTAATATTTTGTGGAATATCCTCCATAACAGGAATTGATCCACTTCTTTCTAAACTCTATTTCATTTCTTTTTTTCAGCTTTAAGTATTCTTTAAATATTTGTTTACTATTACCCAATACATTTAAAATGTTACTTAGTTACATTAGGCAGATGAGGCTAAACAAATTAGAATTCGTTGTGTGTTCTAAAGACAGGAAGGAATCTGAGGACACTCTTCTGATTACAGTTCTCTTTAAAAAGTCCTTTGTTACGAATTAAGTGCTTTTTACCCCACATGTACAAATGTCTTACCATAACATCTATGATATATAATTCATGATCAAAATGTTTTAAAAAGTACGCCACAATGTACTTTTTATCCCTTTTTAGGCTGCATTCATGTTATTTTTAAAAATATTAGTCTCAGTAATTCTCGTCCTTTCTTTTGCCTTCACATTTTTTCTTGCGTTTCTATTAGGCACTTTATTTTACTTTGCGGGTCTTCAAGCCAACCTTTTTCAGCTTTTCTCATAAAAAATACAGAACAATTTAAAGAATGAGTTATATTCCATACAGAGGTGTAGAAATTTACTCTCAAAATTGATATTAATTTTTCTACGATCCTACAGTCTGTACTTAAAGTTTTTCTTCGGTTATCAGAATTCTTTTCGATGACGATGAACTCTTTATAGTTTTCATGATTCAAAGAACTGAATTTCTCAATTCACTTGCACTTATAGCAATTGTTTTATATGGTCGACATGTATTTTGATTATAAATCTAAATTATGCGCTTATATGAATTTTCTTAAATTTTCATTTTAAGAAAAACTAATTGTGCACATAGATACAACTTAGCACATAGATACTGAGTATAATGACAAATGTAGGGATATTAACGGTATTAATTTACACGTATAGTGTGAAAGGATTGTTGCGCAATCCTCAGCATGTAACCTTACCGCAAATACAAATAAGCTATGACATAATATAAATATCATTTAAGTTCTCATTGTTAAAGAATGTTGTTAAAAAATATATTAAAATAGTAGTTTCCAGTGATTTGCTATGAAACTTATAAAAACACGGAATGTAGTGTATCGGTAGTAGATTATTACATCATTATTTTCAATATATCCCACAAAATCGGAAGTTATTTCCAAAAAAACGACTTTCAGACTTCACTGCTTTAAAAATATTTATCGAATTTATGTAAACATGTGCATTCATAGCAAAACTGTTTAAGATATTAAGATCCTAATACTACATTTTTATATGTTTTGAAGTGTTTTTTTTTTTTGTTTTTTTTTTTTTTCATCATGCTGCACATAAGCTAAAATGCTGACAAAAATGCAATTTAAATTTCTAAAAAATACACATCCTCTACAATTTTAAAGCGATCTATGGCTCATTGTATTCCAAATAAAATATTGTATTTCGAAAAATAAGGACAAAATATGTTTTACAATAAAGTGTGGGTCAAAAATGGCTGTAAAGTTCAAAGAACAGAAATAAAGAATAAAAAATGAGTTTGTGTCTTTAATATCCACAGTTTTGCTACGAATACATGTGTCTATTTTTTTAAAAAGGGTAATAGTATTTCGTACAAATTAACATTTGAAAGTAATTGTTAGAATTTGTCCTTTCTTTTTAATAAAATAAAATTTTAGCTATAATTAAATCTGCAATTACATACTTAGCTACTAAGTATGGAAAAAAGTCATAATAAGTAAATTAAATTATTATTATAAGTGTTTTATACTCTTCATCAGATATAAGTCATATTGTCATTCCATTTGTAATTTCTACAATATTCATCTCAGACCCCAAAAAGTATATATTTTCTGGATTCTTATTGATAAGGAAGTCGATATAATGATGAACGCCTGTCCATCTGTCTGCCTGTTGAAATCACTTTTTAGAAAGCCCCATTTAGTGGATATATGCTTTTATACATCAAATTATTGGTAACATTCCTTAGAGTGGCACTAGTAAAAATCAACAAAATAAATCAATTAGTGGCCGGTATATCGCCAAAAAGTCGAAAAGGCCTTTAAAAACTTATTTGTTTTCGGAATCTTTTTTTGAAATCTTTTTACGGAAGAAATGAACACAATCGGCACATTAGTAACTGAGATATCGGTCAAAACACATGTTTTCGCACTTTGAAAAGCTTTTATAAGCTCCAGAACTCGTTTTTGTACAAATCTCATGTAAATATTTTTCTAAAATTTCGGTTCATAAACAACCGAGTTATAGGATGAAAAAGGCTAAACTGGAATCACTATTCATCAGAAGCTATCAGTGTTTTTTTTTTTTTCTTTTCAGGAAACAACGCTTGCTATTAAATTTAATTTTGTCTTAACATTTTTGTAGTTTGGAAAAAATGTAGATTATTTTTATAAGTATAAATGTGAAAATATGAAAGCATATTTTAAGGCGTATATTGTATCATTTGTTGGTAAGGTGGTGAAGGGTATAAAAGATTCGGCACAGTCGAATATAGCGCTCTAACTTATTTCTCTTTTATTTGCTTCTATTAATTACTCTTAAACACATTAAATGTACGAATATAATTTATGTTGTTTAAAAACCTTTCATTGCCAGAACAGGTACGAACCCAGAAAAAATATGTTTTATTTCATTGACCAAAAGAGAAAAAGATAAATTAAAAAATGTTTTCGTTTAGCAAAAAAAGTAATAATGTAGACTTTATGTGCAATAGCAATTAAATTTATATTATTTTAGCCATTAGAGTTTTACATTTTATTACAGATATTTCAATTTAATACCGTTCTGCAATATTATTATTTTACTTTTATAAAGACGAAGCAATTTTAAATTAGAAAAAAGAAAATTACAGTAAAAAATATTAAAAATTACTGAAATATTCATATAGAACATTCATCAATTTATTATCTAAACATAAGAACCATTACGATACTTTTATTTCTTGTCCAAAACAGGTAACACTTATTAATTCGGCATATTATGCGACATACCTCATGATATATATATTATATTCTGTACGAGTATGCGAATGAAAAATTTATAAGTGTTCATGTACTTATGTCTACAAGAATTTAAGTGACTAAAACATAGGCACAATATGTCTCCTTATATGAACATGACTGTAATATTACCTTTCTCTTTGTTGTTTGTTATTTTTTTTTTTTTTACCAAGATACTTGACATTGTTTATTGCCAACGTTGTGTCCTAGGACAAACACTCTAAGGTCATTATAAGTCAACAGTATAAAAACCCAAAACAAAATTAAATCGCACACAAAAGTATATGAAAAAAAATATAATCTGTTGAGAGACCACAAATAAAAAGAACATCTTTTTTCGTAATACAAATGTTGATTTTTGTATAAAAATAACAGTAATAAAATTTATGACATCAGCAGTGTAGCTTGCAACAAAAACTTTACTCACGTAGACAAACAACATATATTTTGATATTAATCTTGTACGTCACCTACTATTCTATTTACTTGTAATCCTTTTTAAGAAAAGCTTATATTAAAAATACACTGTTCAAAATTTTTATAAATTTCAAAGGACCAAATTAGCATTAAAATATCATCAGCTAAAATATTGCTGCAAACACTTAAACATTACCATTAAATACAAGAATATTTTATTCAGTTAAAAATAAATTTTTATTTTTTATATTAGTTTGTCACGCTAAAAATTCTGTCACTGTCATCAAAATTAAAATTCATTTAAAAGTTTAGCCAGTTAGATTAAATAGAGTTTTATAATCCGAAAAAATCGATATATGCATTAAAGTAGAGACCACGCGTAGTAAAAGTGCGTACTTAATGTTTATAAATAAAAATTTAAAATATTTGCGAATATTATATCAACCCAATATGGGTGTCAAATGAATGCTAAGGGTTCTTGTAATATAGCAATATTTTTTAAATGTTGCAGCACAAAAACTTAAGCAAACATCCTTTTGAAAATGTTACCTTTTACTATTAATTTTCACATGTATGTCAACCTGTAACAATCATTCTCACACATGAAAAAATCATTATATGGATGAAACAAGAGACACAGTTTTTCTCTAGGGTCTAAAATTTCTTCTCAAAAGGACTTTAATGTTTCGAAAGACAAGTAGTTTTTAATTGTAATTGTATTTATTCCTTGAAAGTTTGTGTAATGACAAATAATGCTAATCAATAATTTGAGAAAGTTCAAATTATCTCTATTTTATTCATAGGAATTTCAAAGTCAAATTTCTTTCATTTTTTCTCTGCTTAAAATTCATTACACGTACATTTTACTATTGCCATAGTTACATCTTACAATTTCTTATTTTCTTCACTTATATATCATTTACCCAATTGTGCAATTGCAAAAAAATGTCTATCTATTAATCTATTATTCTGTGTTATGTTCGTATTGTTAGTGTTTCAAGTGAAATCTTAAAATAATATCAGCGAAATAAAAATAAAATGCTAATAAAATTAAGTATTAATTAAGCTCAAGTTAAAAAAACGAAAAATTATTTATGATCAGGGGCGGATTTTCACGCTTTTATTTTTTGAAAATATGCGCCTAAAAATGCCTTTAAAAATTCAAAACATTACCTAAAAATTAAAAATATATTCACTTATTATTAAATATAGTGACGATTCCATGAAAGACCATTTTTTTTCTTCATATCTTTAAATTTCAATAAACAGTTTTATAACTTTGCAAAAACCTAATATTTTATTTCTCTTGTTTACTTTCTAAAAACTGAAAAAATCTCAAAATTATGTAACTTAAAAAAGAAATTTATCTGAGTAGACCTTTTGGATTTGAAATTAAAAATTTGAGATATTATAAGTAATGACTTGAATAATATTTTTAATTTTTTTTTAATATTCATATGAAAACTGATTTAAGCACAATTTAAATCATTAAAAACCACACAGTCTCTCAGAAATATTACTTTTAAATTTTGAACAGTTTTACGGTTTAAAAAGTTGAAAAAGAAATTTATCGAATCTGAAATCGATATGTGCGTACAAAATTTAATGGAAATCGAAAGACTCTCAATAAATTTTTTATCGTTCTTTTATGGAATTTTTCCTTATTTATTAAACCTTAAGAACGACAAAAATCATTTTATGGTAATCTTTACTAAAGTCAAAATATTGTTTTTAATAATAACCAATTGTGGAGGAAATAGTAAATGGGAATAACTTTTATTAACTTGTCTAAGAGCTTTTAAATATATTTATTTTCCATATGACACCAACTAATAAATCTGATCAAATTATTACTCGTCTAAGGCAAGGCGCGATACGTATTGCAAAAATTTTTTGAATAAACATTTTTAGTGGCTTTTGCTGACTTCGTCATATAAAATTCCGCGTCTAATAATTATAAAAATAATTTATTTTTTTATAAAAAAAATTGTTACTGCAACAATATTATTTACTCATTGTTAATTTTCATTAATTTTAATAATACTGTGTTCATGATAATAATGTTTTTGTTTCAGTTTAATCATTTAACGTTTACATTCAATCAAAATTTTAATATAATTCACTACAGAAATTTTATTAATATAAAAAATATCATTATTTCTACAACCATTTAATATTATTAATCCTTTTCCCTGTTCTTAAACTATATTTTGTTTTCAAACCATACTAATATTATTATTCTCATAACAATAAAATGTTACAAATAAATATGATTTTTACAGATACATTTTGTTTTTAACGTTTGCTTCACACCTTCATTATAAGTAAACAAGGTTTTCTTATATTTAGTGTGATTCATTATTTTGAAACAAATGTAATGGAATGTAAACATGGGGTAATGTGATGAGATGGAATAATAATATAATAAAATGAAATCATATTCTGCTATAATGGGATAATACTGTAGTAAGATATTATAATAATAATAATCGGACACAATATGACAAATTGGAATTATAATAATTATTATTTATAATCTAGGTAAGAAGAGATATTTTTAGCTGTGACTATAGGTTTTAATCAGAATTTGTTGCTCTTAGATTATGATCACAGCAACTATATTTTTTTTCTCTGCATGTAACTTCTTTTTCAAAATGCGTTTTTGTTTTCATAATATTGCTTTAGCAACTAATTAACATTTATACAAAATAATTTTAAAAATCCCCAATTTCATCGAAAAACTGACTTTAAAGATACAATATTATTATTATTATTTTTTATACTATTTTTTCTTAGATTTGTAGGTTTTTTGAATAAATGGAGCACATTCCATTATTAGAATGTCATATAAACTTCAAAGTAGGAAGAAAACATTTCAAACACACGTAATATTTATTCATATTTCTAAAAATTTTATTATCTTGTGACTTTTAATGCATCAAACTCAGAACAAGTAAAAGGGCTTATATCCACCATTCTAATAATATAATAGGATGATCTTTTGATGCTATTTTGTTAATAATTTCAGCAGATTTATTCGGAAAAACAAGTAAACTATATGTAGTCGGTCAAATCCGATCGCTTGATATCCTACACCATGAATTTTTAATATTTTCCGAGGGACGCTTTTATTATATGATTTGATGGTGTAATTTATATTTCTGGAAAATATATTTATATGTAATATTATCGTAATATTAGCATTTAAATGACTTTTATTATGCGTTTGATTTGGGAGAGTAAGTTTTATATGGAAACTATTGAAAATTATAGACCGACTGTGATAAAACTTTACATTAGGTTCTCTACCCATATAAAACTTATTCGCTTCAAATATTATGGTCATGCTAGCAGTTAAACTGTACTTATTCACTTTAAAATGATTTTCGGAAAATGGGCTTATATGGAAGCTATGGTCAGTTTTTTTACTGATCTTTGTGAAATTTGGCACACTGCTTTATACATATATACAGCTAATTTGATCTGAATTTTAATGAAATCTTGAATAATATAAAGCATTTATAAACATTTGTTACTACAATTATTCTATAAAAGTATATGGATATGGATACAAGCGCTTATTCCATTTTATGCTACTTTTAGTCGTAAAAATTTGGCATGTTCTAATCTGAATTTTTTTATCGACACTTTGCGTATAGATAAATTCTTAATGAATCTTACCAAATGTCGAAAAAGGTAAGGAACGATTAAGTTTTATGATTCTATGAAGTTTTTGTTGTCTCCTGTAAAATTTTCTTTATGCTTTATAGGCCCTTATATACGTCATGCTTCAATTACATTTACAAAACCTCGATGGTATATTTTCTTAATGCTATTAGCATTAGTTAATTTTTTCAAACGAATAAATACTGTTAGCAAGGTCGACGTTACTCTGTTCGGATAATTACCTTACAATAAATTTGTAATTGTATTGTAACATAAAATAGTTTTTTTTTTTTTTTTTTTTTTTTTTTTTTTGTAGAAAATACTAAAATATGCAAATCACACTGCTCGCAAAAATTTTTTTATCCTCCTTTAAAATAATAATAATAATAATATGTAGATTGAATGAACTACTAAACACGAATCTGTTTTCAGTTTTTTCCCATCAGAGTCGTGAATGCACCTTATTTTTATCTACCCAACAGTTTCACATTTATTTAGAAAATAGTGTCGGAAAAATTAATTTTTCATGCAAAATTTAAGATTTTCTTTTAAGAAAACAAAAAACGGCAAAAAGATGCAATTTTTATTATACTACGAATAAAATAATAAAGTAAGAATTTAAAATTGATTAACAAATCTTGATTTTATTCACAATTGAATGAAAATACCAAGCAAAAATTTTGCTTTCCTGGTAAGCTAGCAGGAATAATTGGAAACAAAAATAAACTATTTATTTTTTGCCTGAATAACTAGTTATTTTTGTTCGACTTGTCCACAAATTCATGTAGTTATTTTTTGACTCTAGGGGTACTCAAAAATATATACCTAAACGAAAACAAAAATAAAAAAAGAAACAACAAAATTTTGTCGTCAGTGAGACTCGAACTTGGACACACACTAACCATTCGTTTTTACTGACTAACGTCTTACTCAGTACACCATCTCGCACATAGCATCCTAAGCGACAAAAACTGTATTTAGTTTAAAATATCTTTTTAGACATTTTGTTAAAAAAAATCTAACAACCTCAGAATGGGGTTGAACCAACAACCTTCTGGTTGTTAATCCGGCGCTCTAGCCAACTCATCCACGTGATTGTAGTATTACTGCGCTATTATACTATTGAGTACTTATTAATGTAATACAGAGTAGGCAAATAATAATGATGCCTCATTACCAAGAAACTACTTTAATAAGTAGTTGTTATTAGCGAAAACAAAAAAGTTTTTGCTGGGTACCTACAATTAATTGGAGACAAACAAATTTCTTCTTTAAACAGAAGTAGTTGATTAGATGGAATTTGATGTGCTAAATTAGAATCTGCTTTCAGTTTTTTTCTACCTCGTCTTCTCTTATTTTTTTTTTCATGAGCATATCTAACATTTATCAAATATAATATTTAGATGTATTGAAAACAAATTTCAAGGGTTCTTGAGTTATGGTGAAATATAATCGTTTTACATTATTATATTTCACTTGGTGCGGTCTAGGTGAATGAAACACCAAAAGATATAGACGCAAATTGTTTTAAATTCATCTTAAGATTATTTTTTTAACCGCTTAATATTTTCAGAGTTATTCAGAAATAAGTGGCGAAAAATTTATAAACGCTGCAGTAGTAATATTAGTCACGCCCATAAAAAAAAATCAGAACTTGATAGAAAAAATGTGAAAGCAGATTCTTGTTTAGATAAAATTCCATCTAATTCACATGTTTTTGTTTAAGTTTGATTTTTTTTTTTTTTTGCCTACCAGTGTATCTCTAGTTAATTGTAGGAATACCTGATTATTTTCACTTACTGCCTTTTTTGTTTAAATGTAAGTTAGACGAGTCGTTTTTGCGCTCGTGTATTAAGAACAGGAAGTTAACTCTGAATAAAATCAAGATTATTCGAAGCACAATCATCTTTATGTTAAAAATAAAAAAAGGAAACGCTTTTGGCGTTTTAATTTTTTAAAAGAACTTTTAAGAAAAAAAATCTTCAGTTTTGCAAAAAAAATTTGGATACTAATTTCTAAATAACCCAAAAAATATTGTGCATATAAAAATTGGTGTTAGGATGGCATAAAGATATTTTTAGTCCGCGTTTTGTGGTTCTTAGTTATCAGTTATGATAAAATATACTCATATAATGACCTTATTATGGGCGAAATATTAGATACGCCCATAAAAGAAATCCAGACCTGATAGAAAAAAAAACAATCCATATAGTCCAACTTTTCATATTTAAGAGAGGATTTTTTTGCTGACCAGTATTATTGTTCATTTATAAATAAAATATAACATAAAATAGATTATCAATAAAATACTTAATAAGTTGCACTAAAAAATCGATGCCATTTCTCAGAAAGAAGTGTGATTCATATAAATAATTATATTAGATAGTATTTCAGTGTTCGAAAAAAAGTATGTATTTGCATGAAAATTCGTGAGTACTAGTAAATATGAGAATCTACATTAAACAATTTTTAATAAATTTTAAACTTTTGAAAATCTGACTTATATTAATTCAATATGTTTTTTTTTTTTTTTTTTTTTTTTAATTGTTATTATTATTAGTTTTTTCTTCTGCTTTTTGAATCATATTGTTAACAACAGCAACAATTAGATCAACTGTCAAAAACAGACAAAAAAAAAAAAGTAAAACAAAAATATCACTTGTAAAACTCAGCGGAAACAATATGAAAACTACTTGGAAAACAATGCTATAGTACTTATGTACTATACACTGTCACAAAGACGAGAATAAAAAATATAAATAAAATAACAAAGAAACTATGAAATAAAAAGAATAAGAAATCTTTTATACGAGTATTTCTTAATAAAAATAACATTCGAGAATAGAACAAATTATTTCACTACAAACTGTCACATGTAGACCTAAAGTTTCTTTGGAATACTAAAGAATATTATGTCAAAATGCATATTCAAGTTTTTATTTTAATTCTATTGTTCCATAGAATATAATGTATTTTAATTGTAAAAAATATCATTAAGAGAATAATATAAAAAAGTCTATTGTGGATTGGTCACAAATATATATATCGGATATATATATATATCGGATATATATATATATCGGATATATATATATATCGGATATATATATATATCGGATATATATATATATCGGATATATATATATATATATATATATATATATATATATATTGGAATTTCGAACTTTTATATCAGTCAAATCGGCCCATAAATTTTCCACCACACTTTTTCTTAACTTAATATTGTCTTACATTTATAAAATATTTTTTCTGCACCGAAGAATTTTTTTTTTTTATTTTATTTATTTATTTATTTATTTTTTTTAATTTTAAAGTAGATATTAAATTTATTATTGAAATCTTAATTCTATTTCAACATTATATGAAATATAATTTGTGTAAAAGTTCTAGTATTTACGTATACACAGGTAAAAATATTTGTAATTGAATCGAATACATTTTTGATTTATTTATATTTTACATTAATTATCTAAATACTAAAAATATTTATTAAATAAAAACTTTAAAATGTATGACATTTTCATATAACGTTTTCAAACAGGTGATATATATATCAGATTAATTTTGGTCGATTAACTGTTCGAATTTTGCTTAAAATTTATTTTTAAAATTAAAAATTTTGAGCATTTTTTATTTCAAATATAAATTTATGTCAATTAGATTTTTAATATCAGTTGTACCCAGCAAAAATAAATAAAAGTTATTTTTTGGGAAATATTTCTTCTTCGCATTTAAAGTATCAATAAGTGTACGTTTCCTGGAGCTCAAGAAGTAATACAAAGAGCATCTAAAGATATTAAAATGAGATTGAAATGAAAATGTAAATAGTTTTTACTAAAAATAATTGATTTAAACAAATTGTAAATAATAATTTTTTATATGAAAAAAATATATCGGTTTATATAAAATTTAAAACCAATTTTCTTACGTCGTAAAAAAAGAATTTGGACACTCTTTGTAATTTTGCATAATTTTCTTCTGAGTTAATAGGTATCAAAAAAGAGAACGTCTTCCACTGATCGGAATTTGCACTACTTTTGGATCACAAGTTCAGGATCTTATTGATTTCTGGGATGGAATATTTAATAAAATGCGACACGAAAAGATTATAATAGTACAACTTCACAAGTACATAAGTACGTGTGACAATTGAAATTCTGAATTCATTAATAAATTCATTAATACTAATTCATTTGACACGTGGTTATCATAGAAAGGAAGTGATCCAAATTACTATACAGAATATTATAAAAGATTATCTTTTAACTATTCATTAGTTAAATAACATTATTTAACATTTTTCAGTGACGATCAAGGTGAATTTTGAAAAGTAACTACATATTTATTGTTTTATTAAAATATGTACAAAAATACACATTGAATACTTCTGAAAATTATAGTCAAATCACTTCTTATTTTATATTTAAATCACTTTTATTTCAAATAGTTACTTTTTTTGTAATTCGTTTAGAAGTTACTAGAAAAGAACTGATTTGGAATGATAAAGTCACATAACATAAGCTATTTGGTATCCAATGATATTGCTGTGAATTTTGAACAACTTCCAATAAATTTAGCTGGGTAGTTTTGAGTAAAATAACTCCAAATCTTTAAAGTCATAAACATTTTAATTTTTGTCAACAAAATGTATGTAAAAATATTAATATCAGTGTGTGTCATTCTCACACAGAAAATAAAGAAAGTTACATTAAAAAAACGATTTACTAAATAAAACTGAATAAGGAGAATATTTCGTTGTCCTAAATCAAAAAATACATCATATAAAAGGGCGAAAGAAAAAATAAGATGAATCTTTGTGAAAGAATTTGATCTACTATTTCAATAGATTAAATACAAAAATTAGCGTTATTTATATATTTTAGATGTATTTATAAGACTATTCGTTTAATCGTATAATTTGCCATTAATCGATCATTAACTGATCAACTTTTAACCTCGAATAATTATTTGTCGAATTAAATGATTAATATGAAAACCCGAATAATTGGATACCCTATATGCTATACTCAGCTGTGCTGAATATATATACGATTCAGCACAGCCGAGTATAGCACTCTAACTTGTTTTTGTTCAGTATTATTATCATTCTTTTTACACTTTTTTCAGCATAAATATGGGAACTATTATATAATATAAAGGTTCAAGTGAATTTTGTTTTGTATATTTCAACCACAAATCACTGTTAATAGTAGAAAGCCTCTCTTTAAATCAAAATCCATTATAAACAAATAGCTATTTAAACAACATTGATTGAGCTGAAACAAGGGAAAATTAATATGCACTTGTGTGATATGAATGTAAAACTACACACAAATTACAATTACAATTATATAAAGTACTTTAATGATAACTCATTGAAGCATT
The DNA here is from genome assembly GCA_932274085.1 of Protocalliphora azurea. NCBI lineage: Eukaryota > Metazoa > Arthropoda > Insecta > Diptera > Calliphoridae > Protocalliphora > Protocalliphora azurea. The sequence continues at coordinate 145,066,881 of OW026523.1, forward strand.
AATAATTTAGCAATAAAATTCCTTATGTATTAAATCATTAATAACCTTCATATAATTATGCACAGGTTCATAAATTCCCATATAATTTATACATATGTACAGTGCCGTTTAAAACAATAGTACTGCAAGTTTTTTTGAAATATAAAAAAACTAGATTTACTATTTTATATCCTAATCTTAGTCAAATTCACCAAAAAGTTTTCAAAAAGAAAAAATAATAATAATCATAATACAGTGCAACAAGAAAAAATGCCTCAATAGTTCCAACTCGGAATGATAGCGTATCAGTAGTCTGTAAAACGCCCAAAGGGTTTTTCAAAATTAGTTCGAATTTTTGTTTTATGGCTTCTTGAAGTTCCAATTTTTTGGAGCCTTTTTTAAATATGATCGGAAATAAAAATTAATAAAATTATTTAATGCAAGTGCTGTTATATATTGTTGTTCTAGAGAGCATTACCATTATTATGCTAGATTTTTACTGAATGCCACACCCTTTTTACGCCCATTTTTGGCAGAATATTGTTTACTTCATTTAGCTTGGCCTCGTGTTTAAATATCTGAACTGATTTAAATAAAACTTGGCATTTATGTATATCCTTGAACGAAGTATTGACTGGATGCCACGCCCACATAAAAAAAATGTTTCTTTGCTTCTGAGTCAAAATGTTTACCACAGTGGTAAAAAAATACTCGTATTACAGTACAATAAAGGTGGGTAGAGAAGAGGCGCGACACCCATAATGATTAAATTTTATAATGTACAAAATTTTATTTTCCTTATGTACCTATGTAAAATTTTAAGTCAATTGTCTTAGCAGCTTCAAGAAAGTAGCAAAATTGATCATCTTATATTTTATCTTATATTTTAGCCCATAGATTTCTACTCAAAATACTTGATATATCTGCTCAATTTCATTTGAACTTTCAAAAAATAATTATTTACAAAATTTTGCATGACATTTCCTACATTTCCTTTTGATATAAGAGTATATACGTGCAAGTTTTCAATTAACTCGGTTGAATAATGTGAGTGCTTATATATTGCAAACAATTTTGTTGTAGAAAGTGAACGTAAAAAGGGAAGGGCATTTAATAAAAATCTAAGAGAAGATTTGTACTGTATAAAATAATAAACACTCATAAATATACTGAAATTTCCTGATTGAAATCATGAAAAATGTTCCAAATTAAACGAGGTTTAACAGTCTATAAAATCGAAATTCGAACTAACTTTGCAAAACCTTTTGGAGATTTTATTACTCCAATGGTATACTTTCATTTCGCGGTGGAATCATTGAAGCAATATTTGATAATTTAAACACTGTAGCTATTATTTTATAAAATAATCATTATTTAGTAAGTGTTTTAAATTGTAATTCCATTTCCGATTTAGGTTAGATAGTACCGTGTAGAACTAGTACAGAAAATCTATTTATCAGTTTTCAATGGATCTGACGTCGGAGGATTTACCACATAAAGCCATAATTCCAAATCCATTATTTCAGAAAACTATTTATGTTGCACGCTAATGTATGACTTTATCAATTTTCATTAATTTCCATTTGGAATTTGATAAACTAAATTTTATTATAAATTTCCATAACATTGAAAAATATTTGTGTAAATGACTGAAATTTTTATTTTTATGGACATTAAAGCTCATAAATCAAACATAAAGCTTTTAAATATTCCAGCAAAATATTCCGGCAAATATGATTTGCTGTCGTTGTATATTAATTGACTTAAACATGCTATACTAAATTATAATGGAATTATTATTTGAGATGTAATGTGCGCACAAATAAAATATTATACTTAAATTTATTATTGAATAAAAAATTACTATGGAGGGTGGCAATAAATTGAGAATGAGGAAACGTTTCTAGCGTTCTTTGAATAATTAATGATATATTGTAAATTTTAGCATTAAACAGTAAAATTTATTTTTTCAATAGGTTTAAAATGTTCAGAAATCGAGCTGCCAGAAAATTGTACAATATAATTCTCATTAGAATAAAATAAACGAAAAATCAGTTTAATTTTTCCCAAAAAAAAGTCTGTTTGTACAGAAAAAATTATTACCTTATATTTTTTACTGGACACAGTTATTTCATTTTACTTCAAAATTTATTAAATATATTCGCAAAGATTATATAAAATAAATAGTATAAATAAAATTCATGTAAGTTCTTTTTTCTCATTTAAATTTTTAATTCATTCAATCATCTAATAAATATTTTAATTGGAATAATAAATGTTTTAATTGGAAAATATTTCTGTTTTTATTTTTTGCAGTTATTAATACACAAAAAAAATTTTAGCTAAAAAAGTTTAAAAAAAAGTCTGTTTGAAAATATTTTGAGCTTTTATAAATGTTTTTCATTGTATCTGTTAATATTTTGTTTGATTTTTATTTTATTTACAAAACGGTTGACAACATAAATAATTGTGTGTCAAACCTTTTTGATTTTTATTCGTTTTTGTATGAAACTTTAAGTTCCCTTTACAAATTAGCTTATGTTGAAGAAATACGTACACAAAATAAAAAATCTAAATGAAATAAGTGTAAAAGAAGTTTTAAATCATATGAATGAAATGAGCATTGTCCTAAAATTGTTCTTCCTCCCTTAATAAAAATTTTTGTTTGTTTCTATTGAAACTTTTGTTTGAAATTGAAATGCAATACCAAACAAATTTTTTAGTCAATAGCCAAATTATTTTTATTGGAAAAAAATAATAATAATAAATAAATTTATTTAAATTTATTTCTTTGAATCTATTATTTTAGGTTAGGATAGGTCCCATTTCAAGCATAAAAAAAACATTTGATTTAGTTTGGAATTTCTTGATTAAATCAGAAATTTAATTTTTTTCTATATAATTGATATAATTAATTTGGTGAGAGATGCGAAATTAAAAAAACAATTAAATTGAATGAATTATTATGATGATTAATGACTTTTTTCTGTGCTGAATGTTGCATAAAAAATTATATATAAGAAAACCTGAAATCAACGTTTATATAAATAATTAACTTTGCAAAAACATATATAAATGTTTTTGTTTTTCATCTTCGTTATTAAATAAATCTTCATTATTAATAAAATTTTCATTATTTAACAATTTTAAGAAACACAAATTAATTCGATTACATATTTCTTTCACCAACCTCTAATTTAAAATTTGTTAAAAATTTCTAAAAATTGTTTTCCAAAATAATATGGGTCATTTCATTAAATTTAACTTTAATTAATTTTTATAAAATTATAAAAACCAAAACAATTAGAAGTGATAATTTTTTCTTCGTAAACATTAGCAACCATAAAAACATTTATTAACAAATATATATATATATATATATATATATATATATTTTTTTTTTTTTTTTCATAATTTAGATGTAACATAAACATTTGTATATTAATATGTTCAGTCATTATTTCTGAGAAGCTATCTACAAATGTTTATAAACCTGTACTTAAGTTCTCTTAAATATAACAAAGTATTTATGATAAATTCCAGAAGAGAAAAAAATATTAAATAATTTAAGGCATTAATATGATTAAAGTAAGAAGTATGAAAAGAGTAATACTCAATTTTATTTTGATTTATATATTATTATGAAGTACAGCAAAAAAAAAGAATAAAGAAAGCTATGTTTAGTTAGTAGTTACTAATAAAAGATAACAGATAGGTTAAAATAATCGGTAGCTGCTACACCATTTGGAAAAATAGTAACAACATTAACTTCGGTTAATTTCATTTAATACATGGAGATTACTAATAGCTCTTTTTTTTTTTTTTTTTTTTGATCTGTACTACGATTAAGACGAATTATTAGAGTTACAAGTATGTTAATATAAAATTAAAACACGTGTAAGAGACATAATGAGTAAGATAACTATAACCAATTATCCACACGTCCTCGAATTGGAATAGAAATCATTTATTTCTTAAAATAAATGCGAATTTTTTTTTTTTTAATTAATTTGTGCATTTAGGAAAATACAAAAAGTTTAACAACCGGCTGCATTATCCAATTTGATATTTAGGAATAAAATTAAAATTACATAGGAAATTCTTGTAAAAAAGGTCTGGTAAGATCTTTATTTATTTATTTATTTTTTTTTTTTTTTCATGTAATATTTAAACCATCCTAAAGTCCTATTTTCATGTGAGGTCTATCATAGTTCAGACTAAATGATGGAGAGCGACTACTATTTTTCTTGCATGTACAAAAATTACAAAAAAAAAATATTACAAATCCAACAGTTTTGCCTCGTTTAAAGTAGTTCCAAAAGCTCTATTTCATAAATACCTATATGAAAGAGTAAAAAAACTAAAACTAAATATTGACCTACATAACTTAATAAAAAACAAATTCCTTCCGTGAAACATTAAAGCAGATAAGATATGCCAAACTTCAACAATATCGACATTTTGTACAAACATAAAATCTATTTTCTAAAGTCTCAAACTAAAAGCATTTTGAATCTAAATATACATTTAAGTAATTTTAAACTTATTATTTGTAATTTAATTTCTTAAAATAATTAAGGAAAATTTAATTTTCCTAAAATGTACTAAGTAATAATTTTTGAAGGGAAAACTTAAAATTTAAACTTGATTAAATACCTTATACTGATATATTTTGTTATTTATTTATTTCACTAATTATTTTAAATTTTACGTATATGCAAGAATTATTCCTCTCATAAATCTATAATTTAGTCAACATCTTTCATAAATAAGAACCAGAGGCCTCTGCGACAGCGATTAAGATTTGGTGAGTTGAATGAAATAAAACAATTTTTTGACTGCTCTTTAATTCATGCAAAAATACAACAAACAAATAATAAATGTAAGAAAAGTAAGAGAAACATTATTACACCTCATGTAAGAGAATCTGAGTCATTTTCTCTGGTTCTATAAATATATATTTTTTTTTATTACTATTGCGTTTTACATGAAGTTATACATATGTTCCTTTTGCCTTTCTATTTTATTATCCCAGATAGTTATATTTACACTAACTAACATTTAAATATGGTACAATCTAAAAATGTATGTAAATCTACAATTTAACTATCTAGAAGTAAATTTTATTATTTATAAATATTAATAATTAACACTTTTATAGTATTATAATTGTAAATTATTATTTTTTATTTACCTTTTCTTCTGCTGCATTATCACATGGCTTGAATAAATATTAAAATTATCCATAATGAATTGCTAATTCCTATAAAATTTTCTTCCATGGTATAATGGGTTAGGCTGACCTTTTTTTTTCTATGAGATTTTGTGAACTATTTGTGTGCCGGCAAAATCATGGAATGGGTGGGTTAAGAGGCACAGATTTCATACAACATCTGAAATCTTATTTTTATTTGGATATAATCAATACTTTAGCTTACTTATTGTTTTATCGTTTTTTATGTTTTTATTTTTTTTAACCATATTGGAGCTACATTTCTTTTGATAATATGGTTACCTTGGTCTATATCTTTAATAAATATTTTTATGTGGAACTGGACTGAATTTAGAAAAGAACCGAACCTCCTCAACACGATTGAAGCTAGCTAAAATAGCTCCGGCAGTCTTTTTTATTATTCGGACCTTAATTACAATTTCAATTGATTTTAAACAATTTGATTTCGAACAAAAAGGTAACATATATCTTTTTGGATATTTTCAAATAGTCTCATATTACAAACCTCCAAGGCTACATAAAATACTTAGCAATAGGTATGAAAGTTAAATACAAACTAAATGGAAACTACAGGTGGTATGATTAAAATTTTTTCCAAATATTATTTCTTTGAAAATCAAAATATTTAAGTGTGGCATCTTGTAGAAACATATAACTGTAAACGGGTCTGTATAACACAATTCCAATACCACGAAAATGTTTATGTTGCCTTTTGATGTTATCTGTATGTGACAAATTTGCTTAAATTTCCAACAAATACTGGTATATTGATGATTGAAGAAGCGAAAAATATCGAAACAATAAATCAATCTCAATTGTTAACTGTAACTATTACCAATATCCACACATTCTTTCCAGCCATAGATTTTTAGTACAGTTGGTGATGAAATGATTTTTCAATGTCTTATGTGGGTTCGTTACTTGGTGTTTTTTATTTTTCTATGAGCATTAGAGTGAGGTGCTTTGCTCGTGCATTTCAAGCTTGTCTTGTCCGCAACAAAAGGCAATATTTTCGAAGTGTACATATTATCCTACATGATGGTAAACAAAACATGTTAACTCACAGTTATGGGATGTTTTCCAAATAATCACTCACGTATACACCCACATCTATAACACGTGTTTTTCCTATTCTAAAGAAAATAGTTTCAAACAGAGATGATGGTGGCAGAAATATAAAATGTTATCAAGTTTTAACATTGTTGTTGTTGTTTATTTGTAATAAATTGTACCAAAGTGAACACACTAATCCTCTAATATCTTTGATGTTGGAGAATTAAATGACTGTATTTTGGTTTTGGATCAGTGTATTATTTCCCAAGTGAAAGCAGGCGCTTGACAGTTTGACAGTTACAAAAACGGTTTATGGTGAAAAAAGCACAAAACTAAATAATGTGAAATTAGAAGAAAAAAGTAAAGTAAAAGTTTGAAAAATTAATGGAAAAAAATTTACAGTTTTAAAAACTTATTAAAGTAGAAAATTATTTGTTCAACATATGGTACAATTTTTTTTACATATATGTATTCGCACAGTAAAGTTATTTTTGAGTAGCATTAGGTTAGGATAAATGAACAGCTGTAAATGTAAACTAGACAGTTCACTTGGATCCTATTGGTCCCGTTGAATCATGTGAATCTATTTTCACATGTCTGAGAATAGGTTTGAATCGACCCAATTTGACGCACAAATAAAAAATCTGATCCGTCTGATATCAATAGCGGAAAGATCAGATAAACCGTGCATATATGGACTCCCAAATTCGGCAATCTTTATGTTCGCAAGAGTAGGACAGTGACAAAGAAAATGTTCTAGTGTTTCTTCCTCCTCCTCATTAAAGCAACTTCTATAATAGTCGTTAAATGTGAGTCCTAGTCTCCTAACTTGTGCACCAGCAATCCAGTGCCCTATAATAATGGCTACGAGAATTCGCGGCTGACGCCTTGGCAATCCCCGAATGAAACTCGAAGGTTTTTGATCGTATTGGGGCCATTTCTGTCTCGAGATAGAACATGCGAACTCGTTTATCCATCTTTATTGAGCTATTCTTGATAAGTACTGCAGTATCATAGATCGGAAAGATGACAGCGATATGTCAACTTGTTGGTCCGTTTCTTCACTTTGAAGAAGGAAATCAGTTCTGGCGAATTCACCCGCAATAATATTACCCGGGATACTTGTGTGACCCTTACCCAGATGTCCAGTATTCATATATCAGCCTCCGAATACCTTATAGTACATTAGCCAATTTACCGCTCTCCTAATGGTTGAGATCTTAGCTTGAAGAGCAGTGCAGTGATGCAGAAATTTAAAGTGAATAAAAACACTTCTTCCAATCTCATTAGAAGATTTAGATCCATCAGTGTAAACTTCAATTGATCCATCTTTTATAGTGGGATCAATTGAGATTGAATCTGAGAAGCCTCTGTCAAGAAAGGGTTTATGAATACAATAATCAATCAATATTGTCAGAGATGTCATTGGATATTCCCAAAATGGTAGCATGGCCATAGCTCCTACCGTTCTATGCATCTATAGTACTGAGCCTAGTCCTCGACAAGATGACAATTTATTTGGCCATTATATCCACTGGCATCCAGTTCGTTAAATGATTTTAAAAATTATTTTAAATTTAAAAATTAAATAGATATCTAAACTTTTTGTAATTTTACTTCTTACTGTTTTTACTATTATTTTGTTCTCAACTTTAAAAATTCAATTGCCAAATCAACGGCATAAGCACGTATCTTTAAGACAAGTAGCTAAAATTCTATCCCTTCCCTTTTTTCATTTTAAAAACTTTTTTTACATTTTTTATTTCATCTCTGCAAATTGAAAAAAAAATAAATAAGTTGCATCATATAACTCTTGTAATTTTTAATATAAAAAATGTTTTATCCTTAATAATGACAAAACATTTTTTAAAAATATTTCTTACAACTTTTTTTTTTTTTTTGTTCTTTTAAATGAAATCATAGATAAAACTAATAAATTAAATTATTAATTTTCCTATTTTTCTTCGCTTTTTCAATCAACAAGTTTTAGCTTTTCTCTACCTTGATTTTAATAGTTTAAATTGCGTTATTATTTTACTGTTATCCTCTTAAAAATTTTCAATTAAATAAATTAAAAAAATGCATGATATATTTAATATCTAACATTAACGTTTTAGAATTTTAAGCTAGTCAGATAAAGGGAGACTGCACTAAAAATTAATAAAAAATTATGAAGAAAATACAACTTTTTAGAAATTTAAAAAAAAATTCAGATTTGCAGTATGAAATTTGCTAAATTCATACAATTTTTTTTAATAAATTGAGTTACTTTCATTAATTTAAGTGAAAAACATTTAAATATAATTTCCAAAATATATATTTCATTTTTTTTTTTTTTTCAAATTGAATAAAATTATCAAGGCTCGAACAAAATTATTTAAATATTTCTGTGTGCAGACTTTTTCAATATGCAAGAATTTATAATTTTTATGAAAGACATACAAAATTATATACATAAGTATTAATCCTTTTGTTTACTTTAAACTAATCTAGATCTTTGAAAATAGATTAAAGCTGAAAATACACGACCAAAAGGCAAATAATTCGGAAAATTACTTTTCAAGTTGTAAAGCAATATTTGAAATTTACTTTTTTGCTACATAATAGGGATTTTGTCCCTATAATTTAAATATGTGCTATAGAATTTTTAAAAGGCAATTAGACTCATTCAAATACAAGATATTTTAGGAGCAGATCATATGAACACTTTATAAAATTTGTAATTCCTAATCGTCCAGCCCATTTTACATAAAAATGTATACAATCGTATCAACGAATTTTCGCATTTTATGTGTGGCGATGCTTTTCTGCCTTAAAATATTCCAAAAATTATTATTTCTCGAATTTCAGGTTTAGAATTGTTTATTTCTGCACTCTGAATAGTTAATGACGTGAGGTTTTTTTTTCTACATAATTTTGGTTTTGTTAAAATTCGAAATTTGAATTTTCAGATATGAATAATTCGATAACTGCAAAAGTTAAACAACATTCACAAGCCTTAATAAGAGAAAGTACACTATTTTATCAAGCATGTGTGATTTTTTATTTAATATTCAATATATTATTTTTTGTTAATATTTTATATTCATTTTACATAAAAATTGGCGAAAAATCTACATTTATCAACTATATATTGTGTCCTGTTACCAGAGTCTCTAAGTTAAATACAGTTTTCATGAGATCCCGCCAAAAAATTTTAGCTTTATTTCAATTAATTAATAAATATATCTATATATGGAATAGTAAAATTAGAAGTGGAACATTCCAAAGGAAATTTGAGGCATTTAAATAATTCATTAATAATTAAATCACCAAGAACAATTATGGAGTTACCAATTGATTAGCTACAAATTTTATCGCGTTTGCATGTTGTTCATATAAGATCAAGTTATAAACATTTTTCTAAATTTGGCTTTAACACATATTTTGAGCATTGTTAAGAATTATTTCTTCCGAAGGAAATAGAGTTGAGACAGAAATCAAAACTTCCCCATTACGTCTATAAATTTGAAATTTACTGCACATTTTTCCAAAATTATGAATTTCTTTATCAGAGTATTTTCGGAGCCACGTTTCAGTGAGCTCAATATCAAATCTCTCTAAATAAAGCGATTTTAACTTTGTATTCATAACTCTAATATTTTAATATGCAATGGAGATAGCTGAGGTGTTGTAATATTATTTGGGACAAATATTAATACCTAAAGGATTATTTAATTCAATTAGTTTTTTGGATTTGGATCAGAAGTCCTTGGAAAAATTACGTTATTATCATGGCGATAAATAAACTGTCGAACAATTGTATTTTTTAGCCAAAATTGTTAATCCACAATCAAAAATACTTTCTATTACAATTAGCCTTTTTGAAAAATGTTACAAATCGAACATTTGAATTATTAAGAAATACTGCACAGAAAAAAATTAAATTTCGTATTCTATAACTAAATTCGTAAAACAAATTATATTTTTTACTGAAATCGGACCTGTTATTGAATTAGTAAAATCAAATATTCAAATTCGTAAATATTTTATTGAAAAAATTTAAATTTTTTCTTATTAAAATATTTTCACTATTTGAAAATTCTTAAGAAATTCAATAATATGGTTTATTAAAATCAATAAAAATAATATTAATTTTTTTGCAGATTTTCAAAATATTTTTATTTTTATTTAATATTTTTTTTACATTTTCTATAATATATATAATAATTCGGATCGAACGTTAATATTGTATTTTAACATGTAAATGTGTGTATGAAAATTTGGTATAATACTAACTAATTAATGGAGACTTTTTTAGATGAAATACAGTTTAACGATAATACACAATTTATAATATGTAGATAACGTGTAATTTGGTACTGCAAAAATAGTACAACAGGACAATTAACGATTGCAAACATGTATCATTTTGTTAAGGACCACTTCCGCTAAAGACGAGAGGGAGTTACATATTCAGGCACACAATTAAAAGGACATAGTTTAATCGTTGCTAAATAATATTAATAATAAATCCCTTTAAATGGCAATTTTCCAGTAAAAAGCTGTTAAAAATTAAGGATTAAGAATTTGCTTAAATTTGCTGCTATTCTTCTATAGCACATGCATCATTGTAATGAAGAGCGCATCAGCAGTGTTCTTCTGCCCCCAAAATGTGACTAAAAATCATTAAAAACCAAAAATTCTGTAAAGAAAATTTCCATTATGAAAATATAAATGAAAATTTAAACAATTTGTTTAAGTCTTCTTGTCTTTTGATTCATTTCAAAAAATGTAAAAAAGTGTTAGAATTTAAGACATTACTCTTAAATATTATGAACTAAAATCAATGAAAGTAAACTCTTATATTTATGCACAAACTTTTTTCTGTGTAAAAATTTAAGGAATTCTATTCAAATTGTTCTTAATGAATATTCGTGTGTATGTGTGTTTACTGAAGCGTAAGTTCATAGTGGTATTGTTAAGGGTGTTTGTGTAAATCTTGACCTACAGCACTGAAATAATTGTTGAACTTGTTCTTTCATTGTTTTTTTTTTTTTTTTTTTTTTTGTCATCAACGTTCTTGCTTTATAAGCGTAGCCTAACAGAGATTTCTTTTAAAGAGTTTGTTTACCACATTTTCTTATTAACAAAAAGCTTTTGTCTGCGACCTATATTTTCATGCTGTAAGCCCCAATAACTTTTGCTACCAACGGAGATTTAAATAAAGCCTCATGTCAACGAAAACAATTGTCTGAAATTTATTGAAATACATGATTGCTAAATTAAACCATTTTGTGTAATGGCAAAAAAGTCTTAATGATTTTAAATATTTTCGTATCTAGATTAAAAAAAGAATACATTAGTTCTTCTCTTTCCTACAATGTTATCTCCTAATCTGCTGTTGAAAAAAAAAAAACTTATTCTTATTATACTATTAATTACAGGCTTATAATTTTGCTTATTTAAATTAATGTTAATATCAACAAGCTCTTTAATATAAAAGCATGTGCTTGTGTGAATTATTTTTGCTATTGTTGCAATTTTACAACAACATTTACATATTAAAATATTAATGACATTTTGCTAAAAAATCAATTGATTTAATTTTTCACATAACAGACCCACAAAAAAAGGACAGTTTATTCTACTGACATCATGGTAGTAAATGTTAACCCTTAATTTGTTGTTGTTTTTGAGGTTTTAATATAACAAATTTTTTTGCTCTATTTTGACTGTTGACTAAAAATTTTCAAGTTTTAGTTTTAGGGAAGAAAAGAAATACAAATAATATATCTTGCAAATACGAGTATGTATAGTAGGGTTATTACTTTTTTTCAAATATCCAAAATATCATACCAAGACCTTGTAGAACACGCGCAGAGAAAAAGTATAGGTGTATTGACCATAATCTAAGAGCAACATATTATGATTGAAACATATGATCACAGCAAAAATAGAAATGATTATGAGTAATGATTATGATTCCACTTTGTTGTATTGTATTCGATTTATGGTTTTTATAGTATTACATATAATTGAACAATCTTATTATATTATTATACCACATTTTCAATATTAGGATTCCATTTTATCACATTATTACCTCATGTTATTATATAATTATCCAGTCTTATCATATTATAATTTCATTTGGTCATATTATTATTCCATCTTATCATATAATAATAAAAATGATTATTATTTTTATACAATTTTTATTGAAAAATTTTATGTACACAAGTATTATATTTATCTGTAACATTTTATTGTTATAGGAATGATAATATTAATACAGTTTAAAAACAAAATATAGTTTAAGAACAAGGAAAAAGACTGCAAATATTTAATGGTTGTAGAGGTAATGATATGTTTCATATTAACAAAATTTTATTTCTGGTAAAAATATTTAAAAACATAATTTTTGCTGGCAATCATATTAAAATTACTTATTGAGTGTAAAAATTACATGACAAAAGTGAATCAAAATCATTGTTATCATGAACACAGAGTTATTAAAATTAACAATAAGAACATAATATTGTTGTAGTGATAATGCTGTAACCATGTTTTTTCTCTGCATGCATTGAAAGCTATAATGGAATGTGATACTTATTTTTCACGATCGTTGTTTTGGTATTAGAAATATTATATTTTCCACCAAATTACAAAAGTTTTGGCAGCTTTGGTTTTTCATCTTTCATATAAAATCATTTGCCTATGCAATCTTTGTTAAACCTTAATATAAATATGGAATTTATAAACAAAGTAATTAACTTAAGTTTTATTCATTTTTAAAAGTACTTTCCAACAGTTATTAAATGTCTCAACATTTTATGATGTAAATTGAAACGCAAAATCACTTCGAACTAATTTGTCATAGAATATGTCCAGAAAGGTGAAATATTAAATAGTAGTAAAATTCTTATATTTAATTTGATAATCGATAAGTTTTAAGTAATTTTCTTCCAAATAATTGGCCATGTTGCAAGGTTTGTGTTATTTAAATGGTGGAAAACATAAAATAAAGTATTTGTTATCCCAAGTTGTATGATTTAAATATTTTGAACTGTATATAAAAAAAATATATACAAAATAAAAATATTAAGAAAATGTTAAAAATCATTTTAGAAATCGCGATCGGTGAGAGAAGTTTTTTGTCTAAATTGCTTTAAAAAACTCTCTTTTATTATCTGGACAATATGGGCTATAATATAGTGCTATGGCATTTTAAGGCCTAAAAATAGTTATTACCCTAATGTGGAGAGTTTAATATATTGTTCATATTAAAGTTTTGAAATTTACAATATTTAATATTTTGAACCAACATAACTTATCCTTTTAAACACAACTACATACTTATGAACTTTATTACCAATATGTACACACACACAAACTTATATATATATATATATACACTGCCTGCCACTTGAATAAGGAATCACATCGTTTTTAACTTTAAGTACACCTACTAAACTAAAGTTCAGAAAAAAATAATTGTTTGCGCAACCAAATTTCAAAGTGTTGGCTTTTGTTTCCTGAAGAAATATAAAATATAAATATTTTTGTTATACTAAAATTATGCATTTATTTAAAGATATGCATTTCTGTGTTACTGTGTTTCGTGTGTCACTTGAATAAGGAATATTTTAAAACTAAGCAAACTGTAATTTATTTTTAAATTTTAGGTTATAAAAATGAAAGTTATTATCTTCTAGCATTCAATTAGTAATGAATACTGCCACCATTTTTAGAAATAACCTCAAAAATGCGATTTGGCATAGACTTGTATAATGAACCTAAGTAATTTAGCGAAATTGAACTTCCGTTAATGCATCCTTTAAGGAATCTATTGTCTCAAATTGTTTTCCTCCTTTTTGAACTGTTTTTGCAAGCCAACCCCAGACATTTTCCATTGGATTCAGGTCTGGTGAATATGGGGGCCAATCCAAAATTTGAACGCCTTGTTGATTAATCCATTGTTTTACTGCTCTGGCGGTATGAATCGAAGCGTTGTCCTGTTGGTACGTCCAAGGTATTGGTCCAAAGAAATCATTAAATTTTGAAAATGCTTCCTCCAGAATGTTTTTGTTGGATACAAAAACCAATTCTATGGTACCATAATACGAAATGGCACCTCATACTATTATTCCGCCTATCAGCTGTGTCTGTGGCTCAAAAATAATTCCTCCTTATTTAGGTCATGGAGGTAATAGTTATACCCGTCGGGACCATCAATAATAAACTTTTTTTCATCGGAAAATACAACTTTAAACCATTTGTCGGACCATGTCGTTGTATTTTTGGCAAACTGTAGACGTTGTGATTTGCGTTTTTCATTAAGTGGTAGTTTTTTTGCAGTTTTCGTCGGACTATGTATGGGCACGACTTTAAAATATGGTGCACTGTTCTTAGACTGGCACTGACTCCACTTTTTTCACGTATTTTTGATAAAGACATGGCAGAATTTGATGCAATTCTAAGAATTTTTCGTCTTTCTTTTGGATTTGTTGCCATTTTCTTCCTCTCTTTCATGTTTTTTTTTTCATATCTTTCCATGTTATTTAAATAATTGTACACAACTCTCTTTCCTCTATTAATGTTTTTGGCTATTTGGACCGGATTCTGAACCTGAGATTTCAAAATCAGAATTTTTTCTTTTTCAGAGTTATTAAGAGCCTTACCACGTCCCATTTTGAAAAAAAGCTATTTTTATCAAATTAAAAATTCTCTAGGCGTTGAAATCATAGCCTTCCTGATAAATATTAAAAAAATTACTTATTCAAGTGACACACGAAAAAGTACCACATACATGTCTTTAAATAAATGCATAATTTTGGTATAACAAAATATGTATATTTTTTATTTCTTCAGCAAACTAAAGCCAACATTTTGAAATTTGGTTGCGCAAAAAAATTTTTTTTCTTTATTAAAGTTAAAAAAATGTGATTCCTTATTCAAGTGGCGGAGAGTGTATGACTAGAAAACGAAAATGTTGTCTCTAAAATTATATTTTTATTCAGTTCCTATCCTTTCCAAATGCGTTCAAGTTATATTTTATATTATATATATAATATCGAGATGACGGTTCTTATTTTAAAATGTTGAATTTATTATTTGTGAGCTCTTATTTGATGTTCTGTAGTAAATCACAAAATCATCACATGTTACATTTGTTGTCTTGTAGACATCAAAATTTTTCACAGCAACCGACAATAGCAGTGTGATGTTTTTAAAGAATATAATTTTGAAATATAATGGGTCTGTTCGTATGCATGACATTTTTACTAGTTTTGCTATTTTTGCAAGTATTTTACTCGAAGGGGGTTTCCGTGCCTACAGAAATAAAAAAGTAGTAAACATTTAAATAAAAAATATTTTTCTCTCTTTTGCTTTATTTTACTTGAATATTTTGTACGAAAACTAGAAAAAACAACTTATTTTCAAATTCCTAATGAATTTTATTTTACAAAAGAATATTTAGAAAATATGTTTTATTTTTTATTATTATTTTTTTTTCAAAAAATTTCTGTTAGAACCTTTAGTCAATTTTGCATGAAGTCTTGCAAATGTTGAAATTATGATTTATACTTTTATAAAATTTACATGTAAAAAATTTTATTATGATACTAAATTATGACCTCAATTATGGACTGATCCTTTTGAAATTTGGTATATTGATTTACATCTAAATAATACGTGCCAATTTGTTTGCCACTATTGCCTGATTAATGCACGTTTAAGTAATTTAGAGAAGATCCTTTTATGAGGATTATGGTCATTTATAGACCAATACTAAAACAATTTATGTGGTGGTTTAAAGTTAAAAAAGATTTTATTTGTATCGAATGCTGCCACATTTAAATGATTTGTAGGAGTCGAAATCTTTTCTGGGAAGACATTTGTAGAGAAGATAGGTGCAATAATATGCAGGTTTTGAACAATAGGCTCCATCCCTGGATTATACAAGTTCTACACACCTTTCAAATCTCTCCATAGTTTACGTGGACAGACATACATACAAACGGACAAAGTCAAATCGATTTAGCTGACGATTCATATATTTTAAGGTAGCTTTTATCCTAGTTTTTATCGGAATCGGTAGGGTATAAAAATGAACAGTGTAATAAGGCATTCGATTCAAGTGAGGCATCCAGTTGTGAATTTTTTCACTAATTGTAATCATACATATCTGAACAAAGTTGATATTTGTTAGTGTTGCTGTAGTGCACAGTAAAACACCGAATTTGGTAGAAATGGAAAGAAGTTAAATTCTTTTCATAGTTTATATAGTTGGATTTATAAACAGTATGTAAATGTAATGTGGACAAATATTGTATTTGATGTATTTATCGGTGGCTTATAATTAGTCCCAGGTAATTATAAATTGTAGGTTAAATTGGCATAGAATAAAACAATTTGAGATTAGTGATTAGTGTGAATTCAGTAAATTATTAGGAGGGAATAAATTGATGCTCACCTTTTAATAGTTGAAATGGAAGTGTACATAATTTATTATAAATTAACATTAGCAAATATTTGATGGCATTAGTTCTGTTTCAATTCATTTTATCGCACAGGGAGTATAAAAGTTTATTTTTGAGATTTATTTTTAAATAACTCTTTTTACTAGTTTTGCTAGAACTGCAAATGAAAAAATCTTATAATTTTTATATTTTACCAATGCATATAATAAATACGTTACAATGGTGCTGTTTGAAATATTAACCGATAAATTTTAATGCATATTAAAAAATGTAAAAATATATTATTTTGTATAATTACTTCTTTACTGTTTTATCTGTTAGCTAATATTCAGTTGAATGTCTAATAACTATATCAATTTTATAAATTATCAAAATGCTTGTTTTCTCACACAATACCAATAAGAAATAAAAAATAATAATTTAAAATTATTTCCCTTAAAAAACAATGAGACACAAAAAAATCCAAACAATATAAAGCAAATAAAATTGAATAATATTAATCAAAATTTCAAATATTTTGCGAATGGGAAGACCAACTACTAATTATAATTCAGTAATCATTTTATAATTGTAATTATAAATCAGTGAATAAATTACAAACAAATTGTCAATATTAACTATACAGATTACATTTTAGAACAACACAGTTTTGCATTTTTATTAAAAATTTTTAATATGCACAGTATTGTATAGAATATTGTAATAATAAATACTCCTTGTCTTAATGTTTATTGTCGGTAATTTAAATCGAAATAGGTACTCAAATTGCATCTTGCCAAATTAATTTTGAAGTTTACAGATTCAGAGTTGCTATTTTTAACTTTTTTTTTAAATTATAATTAGAAAAATATGACCTTTAAAACAAAAATCTCATTTTTTCCCAATTATAATTTCGCGAATTAAATTTGTACTTAATTTATTATTAATTACATTTTTAGCAAAAAAGAAAACCTCCTGAAAATTAGTTTTTATGTAAATTTTGTTGAAAATTTCTATTTAGTTTTGACACACTTTCTTAAAAATACTGAAACACAGACGTTCGCATACCCCTGCTGGTATATAACATTATTAGGTTTCTTTTTACCAAAATGTTTAGCTGGTTTATTAATAATAAAGGAATACAAATTATTTCACAGTATATGAAAGATTGACGCCAACACGTGAGCTGTTTAAATACAAATTGCGTAATATAAAATAACAAATTACACACAAAATTTAAGTATTTATTGCTAAGAACTCCGTAAGTACCAACAGTAAGCAAATAATTAAATATACGAAATAATAAATTATTATAAATGACTTTTTAGGCTCGTTTAATCTATAATCTGTCTATAAGCTGTTCGTTTTGTTAAGTGATATTAGTATCCATTGAAAATGATAAGACTAAAATTAATTTTTTTTTTTTTTCAGTTTTCTTTCACTACCAACCTAAGTTATACTTACGCTGCGTATGAGTAATAAATAAAACACTTTTATTGATCAGTGCCATTATCTTTTTAATTTATTGAGAAAACGAGTAAATTTTAGCCACCTTTACAAAGTGCTAAAAGATTTCCAAGATGTCACAAGTGAACTAGTAATTATTATAAAATAACAAAGTGTGCATTGAAATAAATCATAACACAAAATTTTCGTAATAGCTCTAAAATGTTTTTAATTAATTTTAAATATCTTTCTGGACTACAGTATCTTCTAGAACGAACGGGCAAACGACAGAATTCGATCTGACAGCATATCTCTAGAAGATATTGTAATCAAAAGAGATATTTAAAATTAATTAAAAATAATTAAGAGTTATTACGATTTATAAAACAATTATATTTTATAAAAAAATATAAATTAGAGTTTAAATGAAAAAAGAGTCTCAATTCGTGATCACTTCTATTTCTTACTAAAAATCGAGATTTTGTATGAAAAATGAAAAAAATAAAAAAAGCTTTAATCGTCAGTATCTCGTTAAATAAGCGTTTATATGGAAAAAGGGCCTCAATTCGTAATCATTAATATCTCGGTATATAATTGTTTATATGCAAAAAGAGCCTCAATTCGTCATCACTAATATTTCTTACAAAAAAATCTAAATTTTATATGAAAAATCAAAACAAACTGTAATCGTTAATATCTCGATAAATAAGCGTTTATACGGAAAAAGGGTCTCAATTCGTGATCACTAATATTTCTTACTATAATTCGAAATTTTATATGAAAAATTAAAAATCTTTAATAGTTAATATATCCTTAAATAAGCATTTATATGGAAAAGGGGCCTCAATTCATGATCACTAATATTTCGAAATTTTATATGAGAAATCAAAAAAAAATCTTTAATCTCTGTAAATAAGCCTTTAAATGGAAAAAGGGCCTCGACTTGTGATCACAACATTTTGCAATCTATTTTTTTTTTTTATGAAAAAAAAAATCTTTTATATCTTGGCATATAGACGAGTTGCCTCAATTTCCGGTCACTTATAGTTCCTATATTTATTTATATTCAATTTCACTCTATAATTCAATGTTCCCCGTTCGCTTTATTTTAGTTCATATTTGGTTTTATTGTTCATAAGTTCCTTGCAATGTAATTAAGTGTAGTTTTAAAGTTGAGCTTTTTAAATAATGTTTGTTTGTGCGATGTTTATTTATATTTACCCACGTATATGTTTTGAAAAAATACAGAATTTTGTTATGTAGAAATTTGTGACCGATTATGGCCAAAAGTCTGGGATATAAAATATTATTCACAATAAATAAAAAATAAAATCATTTATTCATGCGAGAGATTTATTAAGGTATAAAAAGAAAACACTGGAGGAAAATGAAGACAGTTTAAGACCCAACTAAGCAAATTTCATAATGTTATCTACCCGAAGAGGATCCAGTATTAAATGATTACATGATTTTTACGCTTTAATTTTTAAGGTACTTGCAGTTATTCGTTTTAAAACAATTATTCAGTTATAAATTTAAATTGAAACTAAGACTAAATTTTTCGGAGATTAAAAAATATATACTATTAAAAATTAATTTTTTTAATTTCAATTTTGCAGTATGATTATTTTTTCTAAATACTAAAAATCACATATATGTATCTAAAGTTGCGCATTCTTCTTTTTATAATAAGGACAAAATTATAATAAAATTTTTTTTAAAAGGCAATACATACTTTGTATTATTTTTTGGTTAACCCTGATTTTTCTTAAAATCAATAGATACAGATTTTCCTTATTTGGAATTTTTCAACTATGTATTTACAATAAATGTAAAACATCGTATTAGTCTTTGTTTTTTATATAGATTCTTACCTTTTAAACTGCATAAGTTTTCTCTCAGATTACGTTGGTTTATGACTATTAACTGCAAACACACACAAATTAGTCCATTTACTTTGTATTCATACGTGGTTAGTTAAGTTCATCAATTAAAGCTGACAACCTACTTAAATACAGTCTGTTATTAAATAAAATTTCCGGTTATATATAGTATATGTA
The DNA here is from genome assembly GCA_932274085.1 of Protocalliphora azurea. Lineage (NCBI taxonomy): Eukaryota > Metazoa > Arthropoda > Insecta > Diptera > Calliphoridae > Protocalliphora > Protocalliphora azurea. The sequence goes on from OW026523.1 coordinate 145,087,097, forward strand.
TGATTGTATATTCTGACGTAGGATTTTTAAACAATAAATTTCCCACTAGAATTAGTATTTATGAAAATTATATTTCCGAAAGAGAAATCAAACAATATTTTAAGAAAAAAGTTATTTTTAAATAGCAAATTGTGATTACTCTTTACACACTACTTGTGTTCTATGAAATAGTAAATCAATTTAGAAAAAATAATCTTTTCTAAAACTACTAATTGCTTGATTTATTTTTAAATAGTTTACTTTCGTTGTCCAAAAACAAATCTTACAAATATTTTATTTACATGACATTTAAAATTCTCTACTCCAAAATTCAATTCTGTTTCATCAAAATATTTAATGCTCAGCAAATTATATGTTAATTGAATTGTATTTGTCAACGTCCATTAATAATTTATTTGCACACAATTTACTCGATCAAACAAACATACAAAATGTAATGAAGGTCATTTAGTTTCAGGTTAGACTGATTAAGTTATAATACATACATGCATACATACATACATACTTTGCACTTATTGTAATTTTGTTTATATATTCTGTAATTTGGGCAAGGTCATCTGTAATGAAGAGTATAAAAAAGCTTTTATTAATCTAAAAGAGTAAAATGTGCGTTTTACTAAATATACATGAATTTTAGATTTTTAAAGTCATAATAACAATTTAAAGCAATTTACTCGTACAGGATAATAAATAATAAAATACATTAAATATAAAATAATACATTTATCTTATTCTTTCTTTTCAACACACCCTCATCGTAAACCTCAAAATATTAAACGAGAAAAGCCCCGTTCATATGTATATGTGACTACAAAATTTCATTACTGGCAAATACAAAACTGCTAATAACAAACATATACATAGCCATAGAGGTTTTTACATTTACCTGTGTGAGAGACAGTTAAAATAATTTAATTTTTCTTAAAACCACATTAAAAATGAGCGAAGAGAGAAATCTTATCATCAGGGGGCGAATTTTCATGCAAAATTATTTTTTTTTAATTTATTTAATTTTTTTTAAATTCTGAGGTAAAACTCACACAACAGGTGTCCTAGCGATTTTTAACTTACATCTAGCGGTTATTCTCAGAAATAAATGAACACTATCATTATTTAAATGATGCTGACAATATTTAATCATGTGAAGACTTTATATCTGCAGACAATAGTTTAAAAAAATTATCTAATCCGATTGGGGGGAGTATTTTAATAAAAATCAAATTCTCTCATATTTATCTGACGTGAAATCTTCAAAAACCATTTAAATTCTTTATACAAAAATTTAGTATGTAAGCTTTTGATCACATTTGTTGGGTTTCGAATTTTTGAGAACTTAAATCAGTTTAATTTATAGTGCTACTAAAAGAATCGAAACTGCAGAAGACTCTATGCATTCAAAATTAAAGGATTTGAAAGAACAATTTAAATTCAATTATTCTGTATTCAGATAATATTTCGTGTTTGAAAGAATACTCTCCTTCTGATAAATAATTGTACAAATTATTTATACATAAAAAGTCTATTTTCTACGTCTAACATTTTTTAATGCCAAAATAAGCAATCGTTTAAATTTGACAACTTAATAAACAAAGTATACTATTTCATTAAGTTTGTATTAAATTCAGTTCACAAATGTAAACGAAGAGTAAAGAAATAGCATTAATATTTTAAAACAGAGTTTTTGCGTTTAAAAATACGAAATATATGGTGTTGTACTGCTTATCATGAACTAAGTATTGTTTTTGCGTTTTTTACTTAGAGAATAAATTTTTATGCTCTTTTTAATTTAATAAATATTAAAAGAAAAAAAGTGCAAATTATTTTGAGTTTAAAAATGCATTTTTAAAAAATTCATTAAAATCCACGTAATTAAATATTAGGATGAAATATTTTTATGAAATTAATTTCTAAAGTGTTTACAGATTTGTATGCATATAATTTTATTATAAAAGTCACGTTTTAATTAAATTTTTTGCTTTTGGTTATATACAAAAGGTGAGGTCTATCTACCTAGAAGTTCCATTTATGTACCTTGTTTTAGCTGTCTTTAAAACAAGTATCATTGTGTGCTATAACATTTCTTACCTTTCATTTACCATTTTCATTTGATTGATGAAATTTTCGTAAATATTTTAAATATATTTTTTTCGTGTATTTATGGGCTCTAGTCTGGCGCATATATCGATTTTTTCATGTGTGAACAAATTTTTGGGAAATTATGGCACGGTGTAATACAAATATTATCGTAGGCGGTTTTATTCAAAAAGAAAATCATTAAGTCAACAACAATTAATGCTAATTCTCACATTTAATTACGAAATTTACTCCTACATATTCTATTCGCTCATTTACATTTTTTTAAAATTGTCTTATTTAAAAAATAAAACAGAAAAAAATATTGAACACACAAGGAAAACTTATTAGGAGAAATGGAACTATGTGCTAACCAACACCCAAGTAGAATGTTAATAGGATGATTATATTGCTTCCTAGTACATATTATAATTACATCTACATGTACATTGAAAGTTTAGAAAACACTACAATATATTCAAATATTATGGTTAACGAAGCAAATAATTACAATAAAAACAGCAAAATACAACGACAAATTGTGAACAATAATTTTAATTTTAAGCCATTTTAATTAATTCGAAAATATTAAAAAAAAATCGATATTTCCATTAACAGCTAAGAGTTTTTGAAATACAATTATATAAATAATGCTTTATTCCTTAAACTGTCTCATAAATTATACACTTTATTACATAAATATTCTTTGAAATGGAAAATATTTCCTAAAAGTAGTTTTACAAATTAATAAATATGTTTATTTATCTTCTTTTGCAATTCACATAATACTCATATATGAATATTCAATTTAAACATTTTTTCATGTCATATTTCAGAATAAAACAGCTACAGGATGTTTTGGGAAATGTACTGTAATATAAGCTTAAGATCAAAATTATTTTTAAAACATACATATTTATTTATGAAACTTAAATAAACATTTCTTAAATATTTCAATCTAAATATCACAAATAAGGAATATAATAAAAAAAAATGTGCGAAAAATATTCTACATGCGAATATATTTAATTATATAACTTCTTTTGTTATTGGCTTAGTTTTTTTTTCTTTTTATATGAACCCAAAAGTATGCAGCATATTATTTATAAATTCCATAGTCATAATACTAGAATCATTATCATTTGCATTACAGAATGAAAAGCAATAAAAAAAGAGAGTGTAAATTTCACAGGTAATTCTACATCTCTAACTAACTGTCCACATGTTTTATCAATTATCATAACTTCTGTGTTGATTTTTAGATTTCTTTTCTTATGAATTTTGTATTTTGGGTTCTGTTTTATATTTTTCTTACCCTTTTTAGATTTTTATGATGTGGTAGTTTCCTCTTTTTTGCTATTATGTTTTCAATTTTCTTTTTTTTCATTCATATGCAATTGTGTGGATTTCTGATTTAACTTTATTTATATAAATTTATTTCATTTTTAACATTAATTGGATCTGACTTTTCTTTCAACCATTTTTTCTGCCAACACAATTTTTTATTCAACCATTTTAGTTTATTCGATTTTTTTTATTTTAAATGATAATGATGTGAGACATGTGTATAATTAAGGTAATTTTTTCTGGACGAAAGGTTATGTTGCACAGAGAAAAAAAGTACATATATTTGAACATTTTTTTCATAAATATTATGAATCGAACAAGATTTTTTTTCTCCAACTTTTTTCATAAAAATAAAATTTTGTTCATAGATATAATGAAAATTTTAGGAATTTTGCAAAAATTTTTTAATTCTTTGACTTATTTTTATTAGATTTGATTGCAAATGGTAAAGGAAAATATATTAAAAACTAATGTTTAGAAATTTGCATAACTTCGCTCGCATTATGCAGCACATCTTCTTGATCAAAAACGCTACTGCTCTATTCCCAAAATGTAGCTAAAAATCATTAAAAACTTAAAATTTTTCGTAGAAAATTTCAAACATTTGTTTTACAAATTGAAAATATAAATGAAAATTTAAATAATTTTTTCAGTCTTCTTGACTTTTGATTCGTTTGAAAAAATATAAAAAAAGTTTTAATGCTTAAGAAATTATGCCTAAATATTATGAACTGAAATCAATGAAAGTAAATTTTTATATTTATTCTCAAATTTTATTCTCTTTGTAGAGCTATCAGAAATGATTTTTTTAAATAATTTTGTAATGTTTTGTTCGAAAATGTTTAAATTTTAAAAAATACTGAAATAAAATGTATTTGTATTAACCATGATTATAAGTAAAAATTGCAATGTTTTTAATGTTTGTAAAAAAATTTTTAATAAGTTTGCTAATATTAACTCTAAAATTAAAAGATCGAGTCAGTTTTATTATACATTGTGCTGGTTCTAAGTTATTTAAAAACACTTAAAATTTGCATATGAATCGCGTAATCACGAAATTTATGATCATTTATGAAAAATATTCTCAAAATATATGGTTTTACAATTTCAAGATTTAAATTCAATTAAAATAAAAAATGCTTGCATTTGCAAAATACGTAGTATTTTCGCCTTAACATCCATTTTTATAAGAAAGAAATATTTGCGTTGAAATGAATATAATTCAGCTACGCGTATTTATTATATAAAATACTTCAATACTTCAAGATTACAAAATTGCCTAATTTGAAAACTTGAAAATTGCAAAAAATTAAATCTCTAATAGGCAATCTGACCATTTTTACATTTTTATTATTTACAATGAAAAGTATTTTTGATTTATTTTCTTTAATTAACCCTTTGAAGTTAAGAAAAACAGAAATTAACTTTTTTTAACCAATTTTATAAATAAATTATAAAAATTACAATCACAAAGATAATTTAAATTAAAACAAAATTTTTTGTTAAAACATAAACTGACCGCTTTTTCCAAAGTATTAATCATATACAAGAAAGTGAAGAATTTATATAGTTCTTTTACTTTCCCTAGGCACACCCAGAGAAAAACGATCACGTACGTGTTGAAAACGACACCATTCAGTGTCAATAGTGTATCTACCGCCTATATATTCAAATTCAACACAAGGTGAAACCATTTCGGTATCAAAGTATTAAATTGTATTAGTTATAAAAAGCCCTTACCGTAAATTATTAATGTGACCGCAACGGTGGTAGACTTTTAATCGAATTTTTTTCCCTAAATATATTTTAAATTGTATTTTATATTTTAAAGCTTCTAACAACAAAAAATTAACTGACAAATATTGCATACTATTTGAAAAGGAAGCTTATGAAATATGTCACGCAAATTTACACAAGTGGTAAACTTAAGCATTTTATTGAGTACAGTTAGTGAATTGCCGAGACTTAGACAAAAATTTTTCCTTATTTTTTTTTATTGTTTACCAAAAATAGTTTTTTTTTACAATTTTTAATTTACCTTTTGTTTTAACCAACCACAATTCAATTTCCTCGCCGTTTCCGTTATTGAATAGCCTTTTTTATATCCATCATCAAAAAATTATCGGGGTTTATTGAGTTTATTATTCCGTGTGGATGATATCGAAATAATCATCTAAGACCCCACAAGGCATATATATTCTTTGCCCTTATGAAAATCTAAGACAAATAACGATGTCCGTCCGTCTTTCTGTCTGTTAAAAGCAGAATAGGGTACGGGACGAACATCCTAAGGGGATGAAATTTTACTAAAATATTTTTCTTATATAAGGTTCATTTGGTATTGAAAATGAGCAACATCGATTCACAAACAAAAAAGTTATGAACCAAATACAAGAAATTCAGAGTGTCTGTCCTAACTCCAGTATATACTTTTCGAAAAACATGTAGATCAAAGAAATTTTGCAACGATAGTTCAAGGACCAATGTAAAATCAAAAAATGGACGTGGTCCGCCACCTTTACCACCCACAACCCATATAAGGTGAAGCATCAACGAAATTTTATACAGATAGCCCAAAGAAAAAAGTTGCGGATGATGGGTATATAAATTCACCCAAGCCGAATATAATTTTCTCACTCGTTTACTTTTCACAAATATTTGCAATGAATAGGCGATAAAAGAAAATTTATAACAAAACGTAGAACAATTTTAGTTATTTTGATTTCAAACTTTTGCAGTGATTACCAACTAAAAGTTTTTTAATTCCATTGATCAAATAACAGAAAAAAAAATTTTGCCGATTTTTGTAAATTTTTTTCTAAATCATTTGTTATTTTAAAATTTTTGGTTTTACATGTAAAATAATTTTAAAACAAACCCAAAAAAATATTTCCTTAGAAATATTTCCTTAAGTAATATATTTCTGAAAAAACAATGATGTATATATATATTTTTTTTACTTTAAACATTTCTTTACTGCGGAACTAAGCAAATGTCACTGACCACAAAAAATAAAAACAAAAGCAGAATATTTTGTAGAAACAAAATGGAAAACAATTAAATGGAAATGATTGCGACTGTAAAATTTAATTGACCTACATTGCCAAAGAATTAAGCACTAAACCACCAACAAAAAAAAGTACAACAACTATAGACAAATAAGCAACTACTGTCTTTATAGTAAACCGCAATTATAAAACGTGCCAACTATTTTTATACAAAAGTTTCTTCTATGGCGGTTGATTTTAGGTTTCTTTAAAGAATGTTCGTTGCATGTAATTATAAAATTGGAGAGATAGTCAGAGAAAGATTATGTAGCTGTAGATATTATCTCTGCATAATACTAACAACCATAGCATGATATTATTTTCTATAACAACTTCTCTTGACTATGGTTGTAATAAAATCAAAAGGATGTTGAAAATATAATTTGATAGTGTAATGTACTTAAGTAGAGAAATACTAACTATAAAGTAAAATTTTTACTAGCTTTTCTTTATAATATTAATACATTTATTTTGCATATTTTTTGTTGCAAAATGTTTATGGTAGTATCGTTACTAAGGACGGTGTTGTCTACTTTATGGCGTACATATATATGCATAAATGACATAAAACAAAATTGAACCATTTAGGTCGATGCAAATTCCAAAAGTTTTGAAAGAAATTTTCTTGAATAATTTTAATTTGCACAGAAAACTTAAATTTATAGGATTACAATATTTCTAGGGAATGTGTGCATCTATCTGATAATCTATATTATTTTATAAATTACATTTTTAAATGTATTATTAATTATTCTTCAATTTTCATATAACATATTTATGCTATGTGGGATTTAATAATTTTACAGTTTATTAGCATTTCAAGTACATTTTTCTTTTGCTAAATTAAAATATGACGCTTTTAAAAATTTATGATTTAAAAAACCTAGTTAAACAATTTATTTATTTATTTTTTTTTTTTTTTTGCATGCTGTAGCCTTAAAACGATTAAATGCACAACATAAATCTGCATTAACTTATGGCTTATCTTTTTAGCCTCTTATTGAAGGCTATAATAACTTCCTTTATAGGATTTCTAGTTTTATTTAATATTTCTTTTATTAAACTTGTATATGCAGGTATTTTATGATTTCTTTTCATTAATGTTTGTGTTTAAGAATTTCATTTACTCTTTAAGCTGTAAGGTTATATGTTACTTTACATATTTTTATATGTGCAATAACATACAACTACATACATACTTGTGGATTGGAGTGTTGATATTTAATTTCCGTTTTAATATGGCAACATTTCCGTATGTGAATGAAACATTAAAATCATGGCAAAATAACTATAAGAGAAAGAAACACATGTGTCAGCAGTTTTCTTAAATCTACTTGAAAGTTTAACCTATTAAGAAAAAGGGTTTTAAGTGATAGACTAGAATTTAAACCACAACTAAGTTGTGGTTTAATTAAAATGAAGCATAATGGAACTTCATAAAAACCAGCATATAAAAATATATGTCATTAGCTTAATATAGAAAAGGCGTATCTCGATTTTTTTTCTTTTTTAATGTTTTCTGGCAGACCGCAATCTAATTCATGTCTCTTAAAAAATTGAGTGCACTGCAAATAATACGTTTATAAAAATTTAGAAAAAAAGCCATAACTTATGTCAAATATATTTTGATGGAAAAAGCCTTAACTCATTTAAAGTTTTTTTTAATATTTAATAATTTTTTAATATTTTTTAAGCAATTTTTTAGAATTTATAATGAAAATAATTTGTGTGAAACATTCGTATATCAAAATAATGTTTGTTCTTGTGTTGGAAAGTTCTTATATTAAATGTTTTAATAAAGGGAATTATACAAAAGAAAATTGCGACTCTAATAGCGTTCGAAAGAGAAAAAATTTTCCAAACAAAGGAATCAAGCGAATGGAAGAGAATGGAAGGTGCGCAATATGCCTGTATTTCTAAAAGTGGTTTTTATAACAAACCTTCTAAGCAACTGAGGAAGTCATGTTTATCATACATCAAAAACATTCTATCGAATTTCAGAATGAAGCACTAAAGATGCCATAGTAAACATGCTACGAGCTGTGGGATCTGGATTAATTTATTTTAAAACTAATATAACTGATGAAGACTAGTTACTCCTCCAAAGATCTCCCCTGATGGAATTTTTAAATAAAAAATAGCTTTATCTACAAAAAAAATTAAACGGTTTTCAAGATCTAAAAATATTCCTGCAATCTGGCCAATATTTTACTGAAAATCTAACTTATGAAATATTATTTTTTATTTTATTTTTTTTTTTTTGCAGTAGTGTATGAAACACTAATTTTTGTTAATCAAAGCATCAATTGTAGCATTAGTTTATTTAAACTTTTAATTATTGAAAAAAGCCCCTACCTTACATTTATTTTCTTGAATTTCGGCAACAACAAGATAAATTCCCAATTAATTAAAAATATAAAAATAAAATTCAGCATTAATTTCGCTACTTGTCTTGAATTAACACTGCACACATTTTTTTTCTTTATATAGAAATTTTAGATTTTATTTAGTTCTTTCTTTCTCCAGTAAATTTATAAAAAGTCGTGATATGCCTTTTCTAAATAAAGTCAACGATATACTCCATTTCAACTTAAATAGTATTTTTATTTCAACACACTTTTTAAATTATGTAATTTTTAATTGTTAAAAAGATCTTAAAGCTAATAAAAATAGCAAATAAAATAAACGCGTTAAAATTACAAATACAATTGACTAAAAAAAGGTGAAAGCAAAAATAACAACAACATAAAAGCCAACAACTTGTGATGCTACTCGACACATCGACAACCTTATAGCACAATTTTGCCAATAGAAACCAAAAATCAAGGTAAACAACAATCAAATTTAATTACGTAGTTATCGAAATAAATTAACTTAAGAAGCTTAAAAAGTGAGAAAATAAATAAAGAGTAAAAGGGAAACGGAAATACAAACTACTATACAAGGATTGCACCCAGTGTACACGAGCACAATAGTAGAATAAATAATAAATGAAATAAAATATTAATGTGAATTTTATAAATACATACATAAATACAAAAAAAGCTCTCATCTTTTACTACTCAACCATGGTCGAGGTGTAAACGGAATAGTTTTAAAAAATCAAACAACATTGCAAAATAAACTTAAACTTAAAAAAAAAGCACAAAATACTAGTGATATATATTTAGATTTTTGGGTAAATAAATAAAGTTAATAATAAATAAATCAAATAGATTGTTTACTTGCGAAATAAAATTTGAATTCTATTTAAACGCAGAATGTTGATGGCAACAGCATAATAGTTAAAAAAAACCTCACAGATAGAGAAAATTTTAATTAAAAATAAATCTGTTGATTTCATGCAGAAAAAGATTTGTTAATTTATATGCTATAAGTTATTTTTAATTTAAAAGTTGTCCAAGCAACAAACAAACTGAAAACTTGTTGAATTTAAAATCAGTATTATTGACAGATTCTTTTTTTTTCTACTTTTAAATTTTGATTTTCATGATTGACCAAATCAATGATCATTCATTTAAAGTATTTGATATCCCAACATTTCAGTGTTCGTATATTTTTCCTATACCACGTTTGTGATTCAGTTAATTTTAGTAACTTTATAATGTGGATGATGGTGATGATACTCATCACAAAAGTTAAATTAATTTAACGCTTTGTTAAACATAACAAAAATAAATATGAAAAGAATGGTAATGTTAGGGATATTGCTGGTGTTGGGAAATTTTGCATAATGAAACAGATTTTTTTTTTTTTTTTTTTTTTGTCTAAAAAAATAAGAAATATTTTTATTTAACTTTAAAAGTTTTGTAGTAAATTTGGTATTAAAAATTTAATAATTTTTATTATTAATTTTAGAATTTAAATACTCGTACTTTTGTATTAATTGTTAGTTTCCTAAGGTTTGTGTTTATAAAATTATTGAAATCAAAACAATTCTTTGAATACTCAATTAAGCACAATGGAAATGTATTAATTAATACTTCTTATACGCCAAAAAAAAAGCTCTACAAATACGTATTTCTTTTAAACATATAATTTTATATATTCCGGAAAATTTTCCACATATATTGAGTTTTAATGTACCTTTGGAATAGTGTATCCTGATACTACTGAAGATTACACGTAACTAAAAATTTTACTAAAATTTTAATTTCGTAAGAATGAAAACTAATTTTTAGATTTTTTTTTTACTCATTATGTATTAAACATCATTTTTCTATCATATATTGTAATTTTTTTTTTTTTTTTTTTTTTTTAAACTTAAAGATTATGAACACTGTTGATCAAAAACTATATTTTTGGAGTTATTTTAAAAATGGTTCAGCTCTCGTGAGCGAAATAATTAAATCGAAATATTTTGGGGATTATTTTGAAACATATAAATCTTCAATTTTAGGGGGGTACATGTGCAATAATGTGCTTTATTATACATTAGCTATTTAAGAAAATGAACTGAAATGCTGCGTATACTTAATATTTTATATGAGAATATTATATTACTCATACGTATGTTATTGCAAATTTAAAACAAGAAGTAATAAATATGAGTTTTGTTACAACATAACTTAGAACATAAGAAAAAAGGAGCATATTTTACACTCACGGACGTAATTTAGCACGTTAAAAAAATCTAAAAATAGTCGTTTACTCTGATCTGATCAATGATAAAGTATATAATGGTTAATATTTATATAAATGTTATAACATTTGTTCCAATTAATATATATATATATGTTGTCTTTTCAGGTAAGTCTAATTTATTTTACGCAAGAATGAATCAGTATTAAATAAGTGAATAATCTGTAATACAAAACATGTGAGTCCATTATAAATGATTTTAAATAAAAACTAGAAGGAAAGATATATGATACCCTATACCATTGTGTATGAGCATAAAAATTCGGTCAATTTTACTAAATATAAAATAAAATATACAAGTACAGAATAATGTATTGATACTAACATCTAGATGATTTTAACCACTTTAGGGCGATTCCTGGAAGTGGTCTTATATGGGAGCTATGGTTATGGACTGATTGTTTTAAAATTTAGCAATGTTGTTTCTACCTACATAAAATTTATTCGTATGGAATCTATGAACGTTAAAGTGATTTTCGGAAAAGAAATTTATATGGGAACTATGATCAATTGTGAACCGAACTACATAAAATTTGGTATAAAGATTATTACTTGTACTTCTTTGCACCTAATTTTATTAAAATATTCTTACTTTTAAGACATTTTTGAGTGTTTAAACTCTATTTATGGGAGACATTTGTATGAGAGCTAGGTGAAATAATAAACGGATGACAACCAATTTGAATAGGTTCTGTCCTTGTGTCATAAAAGTGCCAAATTTTATTGAATTATCTTTAAAATTGCGACCCGTGCTTTGTGCGCAAGGTTTACATGGACAGCCAGACGGACGGACGTCTTTATATCGATTTAAAAAGTGATTCTGAGTAGATTAGTATACTTTAAGGTGGCTGTTGGATAACTTTTTCTATGCGTTACAAACATCAGCACAAACGCATACCCCAACCACCTATGGTTGTGTAGGGTATAACTACTGATGATATAGCAAACATACCAATTTATATTTAAAATTTCACTATGAACAAATAGTTAAACTTTAATTTTATAAATAAAATGTTGCTAAAAAAAAACAACCAGACTTATATTTCCTTAATTTAAATAAAAGCCAATAAAAATTATTTTCATTTTATTAAAACACCAGCGAAAATATAATAAAATCTCAATTTTTTGTTTTCTTATTTTTGCCTTTTTTCTCCTTTTACTTAAAAAGTCGGGAAATTTTAATAAGTGTTAAATGAATTGTTGTTTTTACTTGCTGCTCTTGGCTATGAAAAAAAGTGATAAAAAAGGACGAAAAAGTATTTTTTACATCCTTTTTTATTGCATTTAGCATCTTTTTATATTTGTTAGCATATTTACAGGAATTTATTATGTGATTGGTATTTTTTTTTTTTTTTTTTCTTTTTTAGTTCTTCAACTTTTTCTTAGCAGCTCATTAACTAAGAAAAAGAGGACTATAAAAATTTTAAAAATCAAAAAATAAAAAGTTTTATTTTTACCGTTAGTCCTTTTAGAATGAAGTTTATGTTAAAAAATAGCAGATTGCTTGCAAGATTTTAATTTATCAATTATGGTACATTAAATGTTGGAAATTTCTATGAACAATTTCTTTAGTAAATGTTTATTAAAGAGCGATTTCTCTTTTAAATCTTGTTCCTTTTTTTTCCTATCCTTTTAATATTAAAATTTAAATGTATTTTCTCCATTAATTTTCAATAAATATTCGATTTCTGTTTAAATAAAGTTCAAATACTTTTCTTTCTATTTTCTTGATTAAAACTAGAAAAATTTAATTTCCTTTTAGATGTAGTTTTTCTGTTTTAATTTTTTGCTTTGGAAATATTTACTTTCTACATTTATCCATGTTTTGCTTACGAAGTATATATATATATATATATATATATATATATATATATATATATATATATATATATATTTAGATTTTAATACTTGTCATTAAATAACACACTTTAACAACTCTAAATATGGTAAGAGAAAAATAAAAAAATACAATTCATCTTATAAATGTGAAACAAATAAGTCAATTTTTATGAATTTTTGTTCCTTTAATGTCTATTATATTCTAGTTATAAATTTAAAAGAAAAATTATTTTTTCTTCGTTTTAAATAAAATATTCAATAATTTTTGGAATACCTTCAATAGGAACTTTATTTTACTTTCGATTAAGTTTTTCGTTGTAATGAGTCCACTTCTTTTTAAGCTCTATTATATATTTTACTCAGCTTTATATGATCTTTAAATATTTTTCTACTACAACCCAATACATTTCAAATGGGCTGAGTGCTGGACAGTTTGGTGGATTGGCCTCCTTTGTCACATAGCAGCACCATTTGTTTATTACAAATCAGTTACTTTTTTTGTAATGAAAAGAAAGGAAATAAATTATAATTCATTATTTTTTCCAACGATAGCAAGGAATCTTTTCCGAAGGTATAAATTTGAGTTCATTTCTATGTTAAAAGTGCCATTTGTTATGGAAGTACATTTGGCTTGTCAGACCAAAATTTTGTTCTATAACTTTGATTTTTTATACGATATTTATTTTCTACATTTCCCGTAACTTCTGTGATATAGAATTCCTAAACAGAATGTTGTAAAAAGTTTGCCAGTAGTAATTTTTCCCCCTTTAGACAACATTTATATTTTTAAAAAATATTTGCCTCTCATTTATTCTAGCGTTCATATTAGGAACTTCTTTTACTTTTTAGGTCTTCATGTCCCTTTTTTACTTTCTAAAAAAGCAGTTTATTGAACAAACAGCTTTGTGCGCAGTTAGCAGCTTGCTCTATATTTTTTTTCATTTTTTCATTTTAATTTATTATTACATAGAATTCTAGGCTATAAACCTTTAAATAAACCTTGATCAGATATATATATATTTTTAATTGAATGAATTCTAACTCTTTAAATATAAACATTATTTGAATATGTTTTCCGTTAATAACAAAATAAATTATTTTATTTTCCTTTTAAACGATAAATTTATATTTCCATTTTGTCGTCTTTTCTCAAAATTAAGTCTCAACAACCTACAACTAATTAAAAATAAAATCCATCCCTTCATTTTACGGTACCTTTGGCGCTATAAAAATAAAAAAGAAAAAATGTGTCCCGCACGTGACAGTTTCATTTTTATTTTCATTTGCTTCATTGTATTGGTTATGATTAGCTAAAAAAAAAAAGGTCATAAATTTAATTTTCCGTGACGATCAACAATTTGTTGGAAAATACAGTTGATAATTTCCTATATTGTAACAAAGTAATAAAAAAAATAAGTTGTGCTAAAAAAAAAAATGCAGAAGCTGCCTTGGGTATGGGTATAAATAAGTAAATAACTAAATTAAATTATTAAATTATTTTTAAGTAAAAAGAAATCACTGCCTTAAGAAATTTTAATGAATATTAATTAATTCTTACTTGTATAATTCAGTTTAATTTTTTAAATATTTGCTCATTAATTTTTTTCATTTCATTTATTTTATTTTTATTTATTTTTTTATATATTATATTTATCATTATTAAAATATTTTAATGGAAATCGCATAAATAAAAAAAAAACATATCGACAACTCCATGAAAGAACGCCCCCAAAAGAGTATTTTTTACTAAATATTTTTCAATTTTCATAAAAGTTTGTATACAAAATACTCCATTAAACCATTTATCGATTTCACTTTTCAGTTTCGCAAAATTGCAAAAACTCCTGATTTTATAACGCTTTTTCACTACCCCAAAAACATAAAAATAAATAAAAATAATTCAACTTTAAATAGCAATATTTCTGGATAGACTTTGTAAATTTTAATAATTTAAACGAAAATTTAATATTGCTTATAATACCTTTAATAGGAATATTTCTAAAAAAAAATTATTTCGTTCCGAAATGCATTTTTTATTATTTTTATTTAAATTTTTAAATTTTTGATTTTTTAACTTATTTGAAAGTATGAAATCTTTACATTATAATAAAAATCTTATATTTTTGAAACGCACTCATATACGATTCAAAAAAAAAAGATGTTCCACAATTTTCATATAAAAATAATATTTTTTTTTTTTTCTTATTTTTTGAAAAGTCATTTTAATTTGTATAAAAGTTAACAAAATATAGAAAGTATGTAACTTGAAATATTCACATCTCTTGAAGTTATTGACGGATTTGTATAATTTAAAAACCATATAAACAAGTTTTGTCTTCTTTTCGGGTAATTCAGTCAACTTTTCCAAAATATTATTTTTCAAAAATATTTGCAAAATACAAATTTAATTTTTATTTGATAATTGTAAGTTCACTAAATTTAATTTTTTCTTCAGATTGACTTAATACTATAAATTGCAATATTAATTAGTCTAGCACATAAAGGTTTATTATTTTTAATGAATTTTTAAAAAACAACCCAACACACTTTTTTAGCAAAATATGTAAACCTACTTATATTTTAAAAATAATATCGCAAAATATAATTTTTATATGAAAAAATATAAATAGGTTGAAGTAAAAGGAAAATTCTGCACAGTACACATATACTGTGCATCCCAAAATTTTGAGATTTTTATTCTAATGTAAAGATTCTATATTTTTCAAATAAGTAAAAAAAATTAAAGAATTCAAATAGCATATTTAACAAGAAATGCAATTGCATTAAAATGTTTTTTTTTAGTTATTTTTTATTCATGAAATATTCGTATTAAAGGTAATGTAATCACAATTCAAACCATCTTTGAAAAGCGAAATAGTGAGTTTTCAGAATTTATCAAGTCTTTAATCGATATAGATATCCATAGACTATTTTGCGTGAAAATTTTTAAGAAAATCGAAAGACGCTCGGTAAATATTTTGAGCGTTCTTTCATGGAATTGTCGATAAAAAATATGTAGTACTCCAAAATATTTTTTATATTTATACTTCTCCTAAATTTTACTTCCTTTCAATTTAATTATTATAATATTTTTTTTTCACCAACTACACATTGTTCCGATGTTGTGTCAATAAAAAATCGATTATTTTATCTAATGAAACTTTTATTGTTGCCATTGGTTGAAAACCACTCAACCGAAACTCATGATGAAGATAAAACACATACATATGAACTAAATTACATTGTTGATTATCTCTCAATACAAAGAATATCAAATGTAGCAAAATCTTTTCTCCCATTTAAAAGCCTTTATTGCATTTTCAGCAAAAATCTTACAAACACACTATTTCAGTTTATCTCCTAACTCAGATAAAAATTTGGTTTCAGCTTATAGTTAAGGTAAAATGTAAAATATTTTTTTTTTTTAAAGAATCCCATAAGGGGAATGCGTATGTTGCAAATTTTTAAGCTAAATTGCATTATAAAAAACAAGAAAAAATATTAAAGATATTTTCAAAGTTTTATTAATTACAGTAGATATTGTATAAAAGAATATAAAATGTATTTTGAAGTGACTTGCATATCTTTAATTAACAAAAGAATCAAAAGTAAAAAATTATTGCTGGAAAATTCATTTTTTATTGACATAAAATCAAAAAAGTTGAGGTTGAAGTTTGAGGTTTTGAAGTTTTGAAGTTTTCCACAATATGTTGGAATAAACAATAAATTTAGCAGAACAATGAAAATTATAAGATTATTAAAGTAGATGGATCTGTATTTTAAGCAAAGACAAAAAATAAACTCTAACCATAATGAAATGAAATTAAATGGATTGGAAAAAAACCTCTACAAATAAGAATTTCTGATGAAAAACATTACGTTAAATTTTTTATCAAAAATTTCTCTAAATTCCGGAAATTATTTATTTATTTTTTTCATTTAAATGACTACAAATTAGCTACTGTTTAATGTAATGTGTATGTCTAAACACATTTTCCACATTCATATAAAAACTGCAATTCGCGCCTACATAATTAATTATTGACATAATTCCGTTTGAGGCAAAGCAGCTATAAAAATATTAATATTTATTGTATATTTTTTCTTAATAATACACTACAAAATTGGATTTTTTTCAACCGAGAGTCACCTAATGTGAGCTTTAATTAAATCTTTTTAAAAATATCGCATAATAATTTTCGAAATTTTCAACACCCTGAATTAGTATGTTCTCAAGGATTTTGCTCTATAGCAAAATGTAATTAATAAAACAATACATTTGTTTTGATGATAATGTATTTTATTTATCTTCAAATAAAAATAATGAACAATAGACATTTTTTTATTTATTTCTTTCAAATAAAGTAGCCACAATACCACACAAATAAAATTTTTTGAGAAAAAGTAAAAAATGATTTTAAATAACAAAATAATTCATACAATCAAAAAAAGTGTTTACACTTGCACCTGTCACCAAAATTATTATATCAATTACCCAAAACTGTAGAAATTGAAATGCAATGTTTTCTCAAATTAATACCTTTTAAGATTTTAATTAATAAGATAAAAAAAAATAAACCTAAAAAAAAATTTATTAATTGAATGAAACAAAAACTTTATTTGAAAAAAATGCATATATTTTTTTAAATTATATCAACCAAGAGAATGATTGAATAAAACAAAACTTTAATTTATTAGCATATACTTACTTTTGTTCCAAGATTATTTCCATTGTCCAATTCTCTTTCGTATTTCCTGCATTTAATGGCTGTTACTCACAGCCCCTTTCTCTTTAAGGAAGAGAACATCGTTCAGATGAAATTTTTGCGGTAAATACACATTGCCAGCAAACAAAAAAGTATATACATGGTTTGTTTGGTTGGTTTACGTGGTAGCCCGTAGCCTTACGGGCAATCAATTAGATTTGTTAAAATCCGTTTTGATGGGACCACACTACTTGCCAGGTGAATGAGTTGGATTGAGTCTGTAGTGAGATAAAAGTGTAAGGAAGAAAAATGAGGACATAAATTAATTAGATCCAGCCTGTAGCATTGAGATATTTAATAATGTCACTGAGTCTCTTGTCAGATATCTCATAGAGGTTGTCTAATTGGTGCCTTCCCAGAAATGTATGTCCGATTGCGTTCAATGCTGGGCATTCACATAGAAGATGATATACTGTCTCCTCCTTCTCGCGATTGCCACACCTACGACAGGATTCATTTTAAGGGAAACCAAGTCTACTTGCATATTTTCCGATCGTCCAGTGACCTGTAAACAATGCTATTAGTCTCGAGATGTCTTTGCGTTTGTAGGCAATGAGTTGCATTGAGCGTTTTTCGTTGTAGGTAGGCCACGTTTCCTTCACGACTCTACATTTTTCCAGATTTCGCCCTCTATTTTTCGTCTTCTGTGGATAGTGTTTTTGGATTCTGCTTTTGACTGATCCTAACGGGATTGCGACAGAAATCGATAAGGAGGCATTCATAGCAGAACCTGCGCAGGAACCCAGACTATAGTAATGTCATACAGTCGACTTAGTCCTAGCAGTTCCTCTTTACACTGTCTGACTATAATAGAGGTAGAATTGCCGCTTGGCTGTCGACAAATAAACCAATATTCCCTTGAATATTTCTATCGCGAATTAGTTTACACGCTTCCCTGACCGCTAGTATTTCCGCTTGGAATACGCTTGACGAGTCTATATGAGTGTCTAATTCCAAGATCGTTAGAGAAGACACCAGAACCGATACCGCAGTTCATCTTTGAGCCGTCAGTGTATATCTTAGTTACATATTGTTCAAGAAGATTTCCCCTCCGCCATTCACTCCTGGTGGGGAATAGGACTTTAATAGAATAGTCCATCCGGGGAATCATATAGTCGGTAGATTGATTGAATTGCGGGAGTATTAAACTTAATATTCTCGCGTGCCCATATGTTCTTAATCTCCAACCTTCCATTGCAGATAATCTTATCGCATTATTGACTGATGATTCAATAATGTGTAGATCTATGGGCATTAGGTGCAATATAGTGTTCAGAGCTTCTGACGGACTAGTACGTAATGCACTTGCAAAAAGTATATACATATTTTCTAATATTTTTTTTATTTCATTTGAATTTATTTAAGTAAAAAAACTGATAAAATCACTTAACAAAATCTTAATATAAAGCAAAATAGCAGCGTTAATTGAAAAAAATTAGGTGATAATTTTTTCTGTGTAATAAATGAAAATTTATTTTCACCTAATAAAAGCTCATAACTTTAATTTAATGGCCTGATTTTGTAAAACGGAAAGGAAATTCGTTTTGAAAATTTATAAGAAGAACAACAAATGAATTCAAAGTTTTTTATTGTTTTGAATACAAATTGTCAAGGGGAATTTTTATTTAGGCCCTAACTTTCTTTTATAAAACAATTTTAAGTAGATACAAATCCATAAAATCCATTATTTATATCGGTACATTTTAATTTTAATTTCAGGAATTTTCCAATCATTCTAATCACGAAATATAGGATTGCTTATTTTTCCGCTTAAAATTGACACAGATGTAGATATGGCTGGGCTTGTATTAACGCAAATGTACAATAAACTTCCAATTAGATGATGATAATTTTTATTACTTGGCAAATAATCACTTTTACAATTTTTTTATATAACCAGTATCCATTGACATTTTAGAAATTTGTGCATTTTTTTACACCAACATCTTCAATTACTTTACTAAAATAATATTCTTGATACTAAGTGTTTTGCTTTAATGAAAAACTAACTTCATTAAATGAAATAGTTGGAGTAAATATAATATAGGTAAAAAACAAACATTCAGTATTTGTGGAAAACAGAATGTATTTAAAAAACAAACAAATTATGATTGTTTTAAACCATAATATATATAGTTGCAAAAAATTAACATATTACGTGTATTTGCAACATTTTATAAATATAGAAATAACAATATTATCACATTTTTTTTTTTTTTTTTTTTTTTTTTTTAAAAATATAATATGTTTCATTTAACCATATTAAAATATTTAACTGAAGTTACCATAATATAGTAAACTGAAAAATAAATATTATTATCATGAACAAAATACTATTGATATTAACTATAATTTCTGCCTGATTCTGTAAGCACAATATTGTTGTCGTAATAACACCATAATCATGTTTCTTTTCTGCGCATAACGAAAGTGCATTTTAACATAAATTCTTCTTAAAATATAATAGAGAAAATTTTTTCTTTGTATTGTTTGTACAAATGTTTGTAATTATTTGTTACGAGTAACCACGAGTGAGTGCTGATATGTATTGCATTAACATTAGGACGAGGGAATATCCAATACCCTTAAAGATAAAGATCTGATCAAATTCTGTTACCGCCTTTAAATTATAATTTTTTATTATTTAAATAAACTTTAAATAAACCTATATAAATTTTTTCATGATTCTATCTAGTCTTTTCTTATTTTTCTATTAAACCATAACTAATACTGGTTTGTTAAAAACAGAAGACCTGTTTACCAGGACACTCTATTGGTCATCCTCTTATACTGTTTGACTGAGTATGAAATCTGTTATACCCCAGTTGGCCAAATGATCATAGACGTCATTATAGTCGAAGTTATATATTTTATCGTTTATAAAATGTTGTCTTAAATAACATTTTATTTGATTTATTCAATCAAGACGTGCTTTTAGTGAATTTGTAATATTGGAACTTTATTGAGCACAGAATAGCCAACAATTTTGTATGTTTATCATGTTTGAATTGCTAAGCAATTTTTAATTTTGAAAATAATGTATTTTTTTTTCTTTTGTCAAAAAAAAGAAATTAATAATACAAGTATAATTATTTAGCGCGTGTTAAAATTAACATGAGTAAAGTGAAATAAATAATGTTATCGGTGCCATCATTTGTGCGTACTGCTTTGATTTATTTCAGTACAAATTAAATGAAATATGGTTGCAGCAGGATGGCGAAAGGTGTCATTATGAACATTCAACTTAACCCACTACCACTACCACTACCACTTATATTCAGCCGAATCTGTGCAACAGAGATATTGAAGTATGGATCTTCCGCATCCTTCCCACCATGCGAAATAGCGCAAAAATTTAAACAACTTTATATTTCTTACATAATGGCCTTCCTATGTCTATCCAAATAAAAACAAAATTTCAATAATTTCCTACACATAGCTTGTTTAATTTATATTGTTGTTGTTACTATGGCCATCAAGAACAACAATTCAAAAATGTCGCCTACATATTCCTTGACGTTAGATTAAAGTCCATTATCGTCCATATAAACGTCGACGACAATTTGCACGGCATTGTTGCTTATAATGTCGTTAACTTTAATTGCATGAGCTATCGCCAATATGTCGCCAAGATTTCCATATCTATTTTATACGCGTCATCGATGTTGTCCTGAAGACATGGCTACCTAGGACATGTTATACATACAAACAAATAGAAACTATTAAAACAACTGAAATAAATTTACACTTCATATTCTGCTGTTAAGGGTCAAGGAAGAAATCTCATCTTCTACTCATATAATATTTAATATATGTGGTATGTATGTATGTATTTATGTATGTATGTATATATGTATATGTAGCATAATATAGTATGGTTATATTAAAAAGAAAAATAAAAAATAACACATATTTGTATAAATATCATTTAGTTATATCTAAAAAACTATAAACAAAAATTTTGGTTTTGTGTTCATATCTATTTTTTTTTTTTTTTTTAATTCCACTCCCATTGTCATAAAAGGACTAACTGTTAACTATTTTATCCATTGTACTTATAAACAGCTTTCAAAGTAATAAGTTTTATACTTTGTTTTCTTTTGTTGAGAAAAATTAGTAAAATTTAGTTGGAATTCTTTCCTTGAAATGTAAAAGGAAGTGTTATATTTTTAGCAAATATAAAAATAAGGCAAAATATAATTATTTTTATAAGAAAGAAAAGGATAAAAACTTTTGCTCAACAGTTTAGGTGTACAGGGGTAAAATTATAAATTTCTAAAGAAACTTTTCAATAGTTAGTAGACACAAAGTTAAAATGTACTTGAAGTAAATTTATAAGTATTTTATTTTAAAGAACGTTTACATATAAAAAAAATTTTAAATATTAAAAAATATATATCTCTTTAAAAAATATGTTTTCTCAAGATTAAGCATAATGAAAAAAGATGAAAGAAAAATAAAAATAAATTCTCTCACAAATCCCGCTAATATAATCGGTGGACTAGGTTATTTTCCTAATTAAAATTTATTTGGCAATTTAAACAGGACAAATACACAAAATTGTTGACTGTTCTGTCAATGGGGTATTTTTTAAAGCAACTTTTTGTATTTCACTTTGATTTCATATTTTCTGGATCCAAAATATTACATAGTGCATATAGCATTAAAGTCATCAAAACATCTAATTATTTGTACTTTAATATAAATAAAAGCTTCTTATAAATTATGAAGTATAATTTGTATAATGATATAATTTGGAAATTGTTAACAACTTAACAAATACAACTTTGTGAAGTTTTTTTTTCATTTTTAAAAACATCATATTTTTGAAGCGGAAAGGTCCATGAGTCTAAAAGCTTATGATTTAAGCAAATGCACCCCTTTAAAAATGAAGATTAGTGATTTCTTGTGTGATTCTCAAAATATTACGTTTGAATGTTTTCATTTATGTGAGCTGGATCATTTTGAAAATATCTTTCATATAAAAATCTTAGTTATAAGAAAATTAACTTCAAGATATTATAGAGATATATTAACACTTGACATATGCATTGAAATATGCATTTAAATAATTCTTGCATCTCTTTTCATTCACGAAATATCAAGATTTTATTAAAAGTTTTCATCATATTTTCATTATTTAAACATGTAATTGTACATATTTCGGACATTTTTCAATATATATCTAGGTTTAAGGTACCAATGGAAAGGTCTATTCTGATACTATTGAAAGTTAGAGCTAATTAACCCTTTTAAAGCAATATGGTAACCTAATTGGGAACCTAATATCTCAAAAAGTTTTGCGAAAAAGTTGTATGAAAGTATTTATTATACTCAAATATCAAGGAATTTATAAAAAATATATTAAATTCTTTTTAAACCGCGGTAATAATAAAATTAAGGAAATTCTTTAAAGTGAAACCGTTATTTTACATGAAGTTATAGTTTTTTGACAAGTATATGCTTCTTGTGACATTTTTTTTACTTAAATAAACATTTATTTGCCATAAAAATTAACTTAACCTATTATGAACCGATGATTCCAAAATATTACTTTTGCTATTAAAGGGTTAAATAAATACATATGTCAATAGTACTGAATAATACCATTTCAATAATGCTCTAAAATCTAAATTACAAAAGAAAACATATGAGATATTCAAACTTTAATAAAATAGTATTTAAAATAATTCATGGAAAATTTTACTAAAACCTTCATTTCACGAGAATAAAAGCTAATTTTAAAAAACTTTTTGTCGATTACGTGTTATTTGACATGTGTCTATTGCATATTTTAATTTTTTTGACAAAAAGTTCAAAAATTGTGTGCACTCTTTATGGAAAACTATACCTATATGTATGAATGTGTGCAATTTTATTTATACACTCAATTTTGTATATGAATGTATGTGTTCTCATATTAGTGTAGTGAAAATAAAAAGAAATAAAAATTAATTAGTGTTCACTTCACTTGGGGAAATAATGCGAGATGATGCTATTTTACGTTATTCCTTTTCGTGTACAATCGTTTAATAAAATTCTCTATAAACAATAATTTTCAAGTATTATTAGTGATGCAAACTTAAAAATATTGGCAAAATAATGTTTAATTTTAACAGATTTTGTTTTCTGGAGTTATTTTTGCCTTTAAAATTTATAATTGAAAAGATGATTAAAAGGATCAAATTGTCTGTTAATGAAATTAATACATAAGGGTTTTTGCAAACTTAATTTCTAAGTTATGACTTTAATTTTTATTAAGTTAACATTCCATTCTATTTACTGTACTCATAATCATTTTGTTAGAAACTTGAAGAAATCCTAACTGCATAAAGTCGAATATACCTTTCCTGACTACTGACTTAAATTTTCAATTAGTGTGAATGTATTATATTAAGAATTTCTTTAGAGTTGTTTGCATAATTTATAAAAATTTGTATTCTATTTATTACCTGAAAAATAATTCAATATAATGTTTACAGAATAATATAATGTTTACGAGTAATAATGATGTTAAAATGCTTTTGCATACTCGGGAAAGATTTTTACAAATTAAACGATATTTAGTGTGAAATTCATATGAATGTGATATCAAATAAATTAAGTAATTTGATGTTAAATTTAAAGCCTAACTGGCAAAAAGTCTAAAAATAATAACAAAATTTTTTCCAAACAAATTACTTGAAGAAGAAAGAAAACATTCTAAGCAATTTTTAACAATTAGATTTGATAAAATTAATGTTTAGGCTAATCTCTTGAAATAAAATTGTATTGCAGAAAGTTCTGAGACTTTCGAATTATGAAATTTTCTCTCTGATAATTCTAGTCTACATAAATAAACTTAAATTATATTTTTTATTGGTCTGTCTGCCTTAAGTAATATCAGATTTTATAAATATATAAATACATTTACATACATACACTCTTATATTGTTATAGTTTTACTCTATACGCATTCTTATACGCAGTAAATTACTTGACCTTGTAGCCGACATTTCACATATAATGAGACCAATGAGGTCAAAAGTAAAAGCAAATATAAAAAAAGGAAGAAAAATATGAGATGATAACAGAAAAATGAGATTATAACTGTATGTAAAATCAGCTTGAGATAATTTTTAATTGAAATGTAATAAAAAGCAAAAAACTTTAATGAAAATATCACTCTATAGTGAAAAGTTTTTAGAAAATGGTCAATAAAAAGAGTGAAAATATATAATCAGATATAAGCTTAATGCATGTTTTTATTCTTTTAATTAAAATTTATATTTTTTTTAATAGAACATTTTAATTTTTTGGAGAAATTTCAACTTGTAGTCCAAATTGTGTTTAAATATTTTTCTTTATCACATTTTTTTTACACTATTACTTATTTAAATCAATATCGATTTCTTAGAATAGGTATTTTAAACTAGTAAGGGTATAATTTATAAAAAATAAAAAAAAAAAAAAAATATATATATATATATATATATATATATATATATATATATTATATATATATATATTAGCTATATTATATATATATATTAGCTATATATATTATATATATTAGTTTTAGTCAGAATTTACAAGAAAACATTCGCCTACAAAGAATTTTGTTATTTTTGAAACAAATTTTAACTAATTCTAACTAGATTTGACAAGTACTGAAACAGAACAATTATGCATTCACCTTAATACAAATAACCGAATTTTCTAGTTGTATTTTTTTTCTATTACCACAAAAATGTGCAGTATAATAAAAATTATTTAAAATTCTTAAAAAACTATTTTAAAGGCATAAAAATACAATAATTTTCCTTGTATTAAAATTTCACAAAAGACGCCATGTTGCTATTGCTATTCACATAAATTGTCATAAAATATAAAATATATAAAATAATTCTTCAAATACTTATTCTTTTAAGCAACTAAAAATAAAAGAAAATATCAAACATTTATAAAATATCAAATATGTTCGTCACTTTTAAAAGAAGAAAGAAAAAATAAATTAAATAATAAACTGGGGTTTTACTTCTTCAAAATTTAATATATTTTAAATATTTGTTTAAATTTAAACATATGAAACTTAAATAAGGTGTGCGTTCATATAAAACGTGACATGTTTTTTTATAAAAAATGAACGAAATAAGTTAGAATTAAAACTAAATCGATTACTTGTAGCAATCCTTCTCCAGATTTATCTGATATATCAATGTATATAAAAATTAATTGTTTACTAGACTATTTTTAATTTTAGGAATGACTTTACTTTAAAAAAATGTAAAGAACTCTTACGAAATTGTTTGCGGTTTCTCTCTATAAGACTTTAAAATCAATAATCACAATTGAGCACTGCTGGTGCTTTCTTAAATTCGCTTTTAACTTGAATCCAATTCCTTTACAATTGCCAAAAATCTGGGCAATTTAAATAACTAATACTCTGTGAGACTAAAATAATATTCCCAAATTTGGGTGCTTCTACAGTAACGACCAAATTCTAAATCTGGCTAGAAAATGTTAAACCGTTGTACTGTTGTCCTTTTTTTTTTTTTTGTTATGATTATTCGAGTTTATTCAGACCATAAAAGCAAAACGATTACATATCTTGTCGCATTTTGAAAAACTTGTCATACAACAATTTTTTTTTTTTATAAATTATTATTGTTTTTAGTTCGATACTATTCAGGACCATTTCCTCGATTTTTCGATACGGCTAACACATGTTTTCCAGGCTAACACAAAATATTAAAAATATATATATATATATTTTTTTTCATTATTAGGGAGCTTTGATCAATCTTTTTTTAGGTTTGATGATCTAAAGCTTAGGCTGCTGTTAAATCTGACATGACTACGAAAATATTGTGTTATGTTTTATTCGAACGCACTCTTTATTCATAAAAAATAACAATGTTAAACACTTTAAATTTGTGCAATCTTTAATTAGGCTATTTGGGATATAAAATATAAATAAGCGTATATTCTGGATTTATACGATAGTTTAACAACTGTTCCAGTATTACTTCTATTTGATATCTGATTTAGAAAATTGTCTAAATCCAAGAAGATATTCTAGTAAATCAAATGACTTAAATAGTTTTTTACCAGACAGAGGAGTACAAACAAAATTTTTAATATAAAACTCATATTATAATTTATTAGAAACTTAAATGATATACATAAGTCTGTACAAAACAAAAGTACGAACTAGAGCAAAAATAAGGATAACATAAAATTTTTTATATTAGAAGAAGTGTGCAAATAAAAAGCAATATACATATTAAAGTTAAAATAAAATGTTATAACAAAAATAAAAGCGAAATGACATAAAATTACTTTAATTGTAATTAAAAATAAGTAGAAATGTTATATTTGTCTGGGCCGAATCTTTTACACCCTTCACAAAATCTATATTTCATAAATATATAAATACACAGGAAAACTTAAATTTCGTATTCTATTACTAAATTTATAAACTCAAATATTTTTTTTTTTTTTACTAAAATCGGACCTATCACGAAAGTAGTAAAACTAAACATTTAAACTCGTAAATGAGTTATTGAAAAAAATAATAAAATTTTTCTTATTAAAATATTATAAATGAACATTTCAGATTCGGATTCTTTCTTGTTTGAAAATTATAAAAAATTCGAAATTTTTTTTTATAAAAACAGTAAACAAAATTTTCAAATAAAATTATTTTAAAATCAATAAAGTCAATATTAAAAAACATATTTTAAAATAAATGTTTTTTATTTACTTATTTTTTTTTTTTTTTTTTTTTTTTTTTTTTTTGACAAATACAAGTTTATGTATGTTTATCTGTAATGTATATGTACATCTTTGGACTTTACATTGTCCAACTTGATCTTAATTTTAAAAGTCCAATTTTATATCAAACCAGAGGATCGTTGTAATCTCACATATGATCAATGTAATAAAACAATTTAGCTTTAACGATAAATCCTGATTCTGTTATTGCCCGAGATGTAGATCTGTGATCTAATTTTATAACAAAATAATTTGCTGAAATGATAAGAAATATATATATTTTTTTTAATTTATATCTAAATTAAAATATCAAAATCTTTTACCTATGTATATATTGTGCATATATCCTAAAGAACATCTAACCTGTATTTGTTAAACCAATATTAAAAGTTTATTGACCTGATCAATGTGTAGCTACTGTTGTGGAAGTTCCACTTCCACCATTATCTTATTTTAATGAAAAAATATCGGAAGACCAAAATTGTGACCAAACCAGTTTTGACACGTTCCTATGGCTCTTTTTTTAATCCAAAATAATTATAATTAAAATTATAATTATTGAAGCCGTAATTTTTCTCTCTTTTTTTTTTTTTTTGGTTTCTATGTCGATTTCAAAATTATTTTTCCTAATAGAACAAAGTATTCAAATTAAACATTTTTTTTATAAAATGTTTTCCAAAGTCAAATAACGAATTAATAAAAAAGAATATTTGTCATAATTTTTTCTGTGTATATTGGAATTACCTCTTATCAAAATTTTTCCTTTAATCTAGGAAAAATATACTTAATATCTCTAAAGTGGTGTTAACCATGACATCGGAAAGTTGTTACACAAAGAGTTCCCGAAAACTGATTGGGCATATGACTTAGGAAGGTCGCTCAGACCAACTATGTTTAACAGCTAAATGAAGAATTGATGTGCAAAATTGTAAATTCCTTTTCAGTTTTCTACCAACAATTTTTATTCGAAAAAGAAACCTTAGAATTTTAAACTTTTATTAAATATTTTAAAATTTTCAGAAATATTAAGACTACTTAACACAAATCCACCAAACATGATATTTCACCTTATTATCTACATTTAAAAACCTAAAGCAACATGGCTTGAAGATTCGCAATCTAGATCACTTCTACTATACTATCAATACCCATAGAAATTTTGTTCAAAAACAATTATATGTACTACTACTCATATATGTGAACAATATACAAATCACTATATGTTGAATATATTTTAAATTCAACAATATTGAAAAGTTATTTTTTTATACAAATTAAAGTAAAATTATTTTTTGAATTCAGACTTTGTAACGTGGTTTTATCGTCGGCTGATGTAGTTCATTCGTGTCCAGGGTCAACTTACGGGATCCACGAACCTTAAGTGAGAGCACTATTGGTTTACCCTTTCTGGGGTTAAAATATACACTTTAGCTTTACTGAATAATTCAGTGTTGTAGTTATCGATAATAATAAATATTAATAAATATTTTGTGTTAGATAATTACTAGCAGCACAATGATACGTAGGGATTTCGTCGGTTACTTCTCAGGTAATTCGGACTCTAATACTGTTAGATGCGGGTTAAAGATTCGGTTTACTCGAGTAGTATGTACGTCGGATCGTTTATGATGCTAGCACGATGATACGTAGGGTTTCAGTCTGGTAATTCTCAGGTAATTCGGATTTTATTACTGGTAAACGCCGGATTGAATGCAGCAGACCTCGGGTACTATGCAGCATTTATGATACTTAGAGATATCCTACGAATACTGACTTAAATTATACAATTCCTTAAAACTAGGTTACAAAATTCAGACTTAATCTAAAGATGAACAGTCAACCGAAGTTGCTGTGCCAAAACAGTCAACTATATATAGCTATTACTATTAACTTTGTTTCAGCTTTCAAAGTGCCATGTGGTCTTGGATGTATAATTTCAAAGCCAAGAATTTTAAAGTGTTCGCATGGATTCGAATCCTGGCGAAAAGAAATGTAATTTTTATTTAATAAATTTGAAAAAAAAAACATTAATTAATTAAAAATATATTTGACAATTCTTTCGTCTGATATTTTAAAATTTTAGTTTTTGTTTGAAGATAAATTATATAACATTTTTTCGAAGTTTTGGCCAAGTATCAAACTCAGGACCAAAAGTCTTTCAGTCTCAAACCCAAGCGGTATATCACATCGATATCTTTATTGCTTATGAGTAGTTCTATTTTAAATTTAATAGATTTTGATCCTTGGTTACCGATTTAGATAAAATTTGGTGCATGTATAGAGGAGGATACAGAGGCATATAAAATTAATTTTTTTTTTATTTTTATTTTGAGAACTGTTGCAACTCCATAGCTTTGAAAGTGGTTAACAGATTTATTTAAATGGCCATAACTTTTGTTATATAAAAGATATAAAAATAATGGTGTCTATTCTTGAAAACTCGTCCAAGAAGTGAAATTTTCAATTAAAACAAAAACAAAGTATAAAAAATTGTTTTTGTTTACCATATATTTTTAAAATGTAATAAACGTGAGAATTTTAACGCGTTTCCCCCTCTTTTAAAAACGGTATGCAAAAACAATTTTTTAAACGTTGTTTTTGTTTTAATGGAAATTTTCACTTCTTCGGCACGTTTTCAAGAATAGACACCAATATATATATATTTTTTTTTTGCCAAAGGATTCGTCAACGCTTGTGTTTTAAGATGCCATATAAAAATTTTGAAAATATTTTTATTAACATATTTTTTTCTAAAAATTTTCTTTAGTGATTTGTATTTAAAAAAGTCCATCTTTAATTTTTTTTAGGAAGCATTATCGGTATACTTGCTACATATAAAATTTCAGAGAGTTCAAAATTTTTAAATTGAAAATGGAATTACTCTTATATAAAAGGCTCAAAATGCAACTCAAATCTAAATAATGCTTTTTAATAAAAAACACATCGAAGAGTGCCTAGGATTTCTTTTTTTTTAATAAAGAAATTTTTTATTTTTATTTTTTTTAGGAAAAACAGAAATTTACAAGGAACTCTAGACTATTCAATCTTACAACTTTACAATAGAAAAAACTTTTATATATTATTGTATATGAAATAGTAAATATTATCAAAATTTGGCAAAAAAAAATTAAAAAAATATTTGAAGTTATTCTAGAAAATCGTTTATAACTTCGCCATTCGTAAATAAATTTCGCTGAATTTTAATACCAGGATTTTCGATACTATATGCCACATATGTGTGGAAAGAGAAATATATTCTATATATATTAATATATAGAAGGACAGACAACCCTATGTTCTCAAAAGTTATTTTTAATCATAACAATCACGAATATTTTTCAATTACTTATATATATCCTTCATTTTATTTGAAGGATATAAAACAATTTACAATATGTCGTAAAAAACACTATATAATTAATTTCTAATATCAGACAGAAATATTTGAGTCTAACGTACATTGATTTTAGCAGCTATAAAGTTAAATGATGTCAACACTTATTATTTATTGCTCTAGTTTTTTTATGCGCCTGTAAATTGCAATTTTTTTGTCATTTCTTTTATGGTTATTGTGGAGAATATAACAACAAAAAATGTGTCAGTTTATGGAATTTAAGTTTTATTTTTTTACATGTATGTGTCAACAAATTTAACATTTTGTACAAGTAAATTATTTTAGATATTTTTTTGATTTTTTTTTTTATTTAACATTAGCTGTTAAATGTTTATAAAATTTTAATGAAATTTTATTTATATTAAAAAAAAACTGACGCCACTTAACAAGTTTCTTCATTATGGATTTCAAGTATGGATCCCAATTTCCTGGGAGAGCGGGAAAAAATGTTCAACTACCCGGGATTGCTGGTATTCCGGATTAAAAACTGTAATTATAATTTCTCTCATGAGTTGAACAATTGGGAATCAAATTGAATACAAATATGCGTTAGCGGATTTAAAATAGAATTATAAATTTTTTTCACAAATTTCATAAATTTTATAAAAAATTTAATTTTTTTTAAATTTACTAAAAATTTAGAGATTAATAAATAAAAGTAGTGAGTGACAATGGTTTTTCCCGAAAAACTCTTGGACGTTTCAAAATTGAATTTGAACGATATTAAATTGAAGGTTTTGAACGTCTGTTATACTTTCTTACCATTATAACACTCGCATTCACGTTAAAGATCTGATCAGATATTCTCATAGATAACAGCCCAGCAAAAACTTAGCTTTCCTGATAAGCTAGCAGGTATAATTGGAAACAAAAATAAACTACTTATTTTTTGCCTGAATAACTAGTTATTTTTGTTCAACTTGTCCACAAATTCATGTAGTTATTTTTTGACTCTAGGGGTATTCTAAAAAAATATGTACCTAAACGAAAACAAAAATAAAAAACAAAAAAATTTTGCCGTCAGTAAGACTCGAACTTGGACACACACTAACCATTCGTTTTTAATGACTAACGTCTTACTCAGTACACCATCTCGCTCATAGCATTCTAAGCGACAAAAACTCTATTTAGTTTAAAATATCTTTTTAGACATTTTGTTACAAAAAACTAACAGCTTCAGAATGGGGTTAAACCAACAACCTTCTGGTTGTTAATCTGGCGCTCTAGCCAACTCATCCACGTGATTGCAATATTGCTGTGTTATTATACTTCTGAGTACTTATTAATGTAATACAGAGTAGGCAAATAATAATGACGCCTCATTACCAAGAAACTACTTTAATATGTAGTATTACCAAAAACCGAAAAGTTCTTGCTGGGAGAGAATATATTCTGTATCTTTTCGTTAAAAATTATGAATTTTTAATGACTTGTTGTACTCACTATTTACTTTTTTTCTTATTTAACATAATGTTTTATCATATTTCTATGCGACAAATTCTGCATGCTGTCAATACTACTAACAAATTTATAATGTATATTAAAAATATCTAAAAGATTCTTTCAATTAGTTATAATTTTTCACTTACTGATTTTTAGTGCTGATATTTATTTCATTAAGATGTTTAATTTTATTTACGTTATAGAATCATCCCATTATAAAACTTTTAATGACTTGTAAATTAAAATTAACTAATAAAATTTTCGTTAAGATACAATTTCCAGCTGGATTTTTAGCTTAATTTTCTTTAAAAAAATACTAAAATATATAATTTTTTGTTAAAATTCAGGCAGTTTTAATCAATGAAAATTTAAAAGTTCATGGGAATTCCGTGATGAATTTCCTAATTTCAAGTCAATTTCTTCTATAATAAGAGCACAAAGTAGTGCAAAGACTATATTCGCTTATCAAAAAACAAGAAATTAACATCTTTTTACAAAAAAAAAAAAAAAAAAAAATTATTTTACTTCTTACTTCTGCTAATTTCTTTCTCACTCATCATCATGTTATTCTTGAAAATATGTTTCTCATTTAAAACTAATTCTAATCAAGCTAATTTTACCCCCCAAAAAGTTTATAAATTCCAAATAATATTATTGAAATGAAAAGTTTAGCAAAAGTAAAATCTCTTGATTAAGTTGATAATAAAGTTTAAACTTAAGAGAAACTTTCGCTTTGCTATTTCTATTTTGTGTTGTTTCCTGATCTAGCCACAACTTTTACCAAGTTCAGAGAATTTCATAAGTCATACATTTTTTTTTTTTTTTTCTTTTTGAAAGTGGCCTTTTCTGTCTGCAAATACTTTATATTTACTGTTTTGCATATATATTCTAAAAAAAGACATAAATATGTTTTCACTTTTGCAAGAAAAAAAATTTATAAGACAAACAGACCAAAAAATAAGTGGATAAGAAACCGCAATTGCAATAATTTATTTAAATACTAGCAAGAAAGAAACCCTTGTGTAAATCAAGGAGATTTAATATGAACTTATCTTATGCTATTAAAATAAATTTTTAAATAAAAATAAAATAAAAAGGCAATAAGACAAATGGCTTTGTTTGAGTGTCTTTTATTATGCATTGGAATATTGTCCATTTTTTATTCTCTTTTTTTATTTATTCTAAATACTTGACAACTAAGTAAATTTTTATTAAAACTCGAATTTATTGTATGCCTAAACAGCAAAAATGCTTCAAATAAGAAAAAATAAAATAAATATTAATGATTTGAATAAGCTTGACAAGAAATTATTTGAAGAAAATTAAAAATAAACAATAAAATATAATGAATTATGAAGGATTTCTTTGTGCTTCGAGTCTTGACATTTTTTTTTTTTTTATTAACATTTAAGAATTTTTACTTCCGCTTTTCAAGAATAGAAGTTATTTCATTCCTTTTCAAAAGCTACTTCAACAATGCACTCACAGCGTTAGGAAAAAATTGGTTAAATAAAAAATCGACAAACCTAAAAACAAACCTTATTTTATAAAGAAAATAAACTGCGAGGTTGTCAAAAATTCACAAAGCTACGTAAAAATCTATTTTCTATAGATTTTTGCGATACGCTACTAGAATTTTTGTGTCAATAGTTACTTACACACATCTGCAGAAAGCAGGTTGAAACAGATGATTGCGATACAATGGTTTTTTGTTCACTAATTGGGCCATTATATTTTGACATTTCTTCATTACATTTTTTTATTACATATAAGCATATTACAATGACAACAATGATGATATGACTGATGATAATAATGATTCTTAATTAGTCACACATACAATCACACCTGACCTGAATTTCATTATTAGCGAACGTTCGCATATTTTTCGAGGAATTCTTATGTAAATAAAAAACAACGTATTTTCTAAAAACAAGAGCAAGTAGCATCATTCTTGAGTCTTAGTTAGGGTTTGGGGTTTATCGCAATATTTCTTTTCCCAGGAAACGGGAACGAAAAAATCTATTTACGAGAATTTTTTAGAACTTTAGTTATAAGAAAAAAAGGTGTGATTACTTCTAAAGAAAATTATTTTTTTAATAAGTAAAATAAAACGAATCATTTTAAATCATACTAAATTAACGAAAATTGAAACAATATAAAAGTATAAAGTCATTTCTAATATTAATACCTTTCGTAATTTGCGTTAAAAACTATGTTCTAGATTTTTGCGTTATTGTGTTTTTGATGTTAAAATTTTTTAAAAATATATAGTAATCTATTGCATAAATTTCATTATAAATAGCTTACCGCTTATTTTACTAATTGTTACTAAATAAAACATAAATCTGAAAAATACTAAAAATTGTTTCGCAGCAATTTTTTGGGATAAATTATAGTGTTCAGAAATCGGATGAAAATAATCTTATATACATATGAAACAAACAATATGAAATATTTTGAAGTTATAACGTTCATATCTAACATTTACATATTCATTGCTTGGATAAGAGATGGTGTTCCAATGTTTGTGTTTGAATGAATCTCTAACCTTAATTAAAATGCTTTTCTTAAAATAATTATATATAATAAATTTTAACCGCAATGTTAATATTTATTATAACCGGTTTTTCGGAAATTTAAAAACAGCAACCAGTCTTTTTAAGATTCCAACTATTCGAACTATGAGAAAACCGGTTTCTACAAAAAGTCAAATAATGTATTACCCTAATTATTATCCAATCAAATTCTAACGGCTTCAAACCTTTAACTTCGGTCAGGGGACATTACTATATACAATATTAGGCTTCTCCAAAATAGCCTACTTTCGATGTGCAAAATATTAGAATGATGTTGTTTGTAGTTTTTTCTTTTCAATTTTTAATTTTTTAATTTTAAATTGTTTTTGCAATTATGCAGTGAGTTTGTATTTATTCATAAAGTTATCAATATTAAATATTTAAATTTTCTATGTTGTTTGTTTCTTATTAATTATTCAATAAAGAAAAAATATTTTTATATCTTTTCTTTTTTCTTTACAGGTATGTATTAAACTTTTCACATTGATAATTTTTGAAAGAATTTTATTAAAGGTAAGATTTAAAAAACAATAAATAATTGTATTCTCAGCTGTGCATCCTGCTTCTTGATATTACTTTTCAAAAGTCCATGAAAAGAACTTTCAAGAGCAAGAAAATAAAATCATATTACTACTATGGAATTTACCACTCCATTAGTAGCAATTTTTAATAGGCAACTTATTATTGCATTCAATGCAACTAATTAAGTTGATCCACTAAGTAGCACCAATCGCACAATGTAACACCATCATATTTCAAATATACATGTTGCACTAACAAGCAATTGTTTGGTTGCATTGATTAATTTGCCACATTAATAACGTTTGCAAAATACTCTTTGAAGTGCTAAAGATATCGATATGGTAAAACGGCGTTACTAATGTTACATGTTGGTGAGGGATGCGAAAGCAACATTTGTTACATAAATAGTTCAGACAAATGAAAAAAGAAGATCTACTAAATTTTCAAGCTTATTATGACAATAATTAAATCTATCATTTGTTGGTGCAGTAGAGAGTCGTAATGTTGGAAATTATGCGTTTAAAATTCGATTCTTAAGTTAAAAGGTCTTTTTTGGAAACAAAAATCTCAGGAATACGTCCGCAAAATATAATATGTGCAACTGAATTTAGTTTTAGTTAATTATCTTATTCCAAAATATTAATTTGGTCATGAATAATTATGAAATCATATATAATTCGAATTCTATCCATTTTATTTTAATAAATATGTCATTGGATGTCATTTGATATTTTGTTTGTAAATATGAATATGTCCATTTTTAATTTTTTTTTTTTTTTTTATAATTTAATTGATTCATATGTTATGTTACTGATTTCATGTCAAACCTTATTTTCATATAATTGTGGGGAGCAGGGATGTCAAATGAAATTTTTAAATTGTAACAAACAATCATATTTTTTTAATCTTAATTTTAAAAATAAAAAATATAAATGATCCCGAAATAAAATCAAGTAGTTTTCAGCGACATAAAATATTATTTAACTTTTATCATTTTAAATTTTGATATCAATTTATAATTCCTTCGAATGAAAGATACTTATTTAAGTCTCATTCTTTATGTTCTATTTAATAGATTTTGATTATTAATTAATATTAATAAGGGCAACTAAAATTATGCAATATTATATTTTTTGCTGTGCTTCAAATGAACTGAACTATTAGTTATTTATTAGGTTTAGACAATTTTAAGTAATTTGACATCAACTTGTTAATATAGTTTTGAACATTTTAGTCTTAGCAATGTGCTTTGACATATTTTGAGCTTAAGAGCAAATTTTGTTATATTTTAATGGAAAATCCTTCTTTCAAATCATATTTTAGCAACTTAAATGATCCAGTTTTACATATTTTATACTTAAGAGCATATTTTTGCATATTTTGTACTTACGACCAAAATATTGCGTATTTTTCATTGAAGAGAATTTTTATATACTTTGATATTAGATTATTTTTCTTTTGCTGTCAAATACGTCTTTCAAATTGAATTCCCCAATTATTTTAATTTTTTCAATGAGTAAATATTTTGTTATCTCCTGATAGAATATATCAGCTTTAAATATTTTTAAGAGAAAAAAATTAAGTTTTTAAAACTTGCTGATCAAAATAAATTAATTTTTGTCATGGAAAAAGGCATATTTTTTAAATTTTAAAGGCATACTTCCTGATTTTAAAATCATTATTTATTTATGCGGATAAAACACTTTTTTAAAGCATGTTTTTGGTTGCCCTGTTAAAAATATATATAATATATAATTCAAGTCAATGTGTTCCCGAATACTTAGGATACTATGAGAACTCTTACAAAGTTAGTGGTACGAACGGAATACAAAGTCGAGTTTGAGTATCAAGTATAATCGTAACTAACTAATTAATTAACTTTGAGACTTTATTAAAGTTGAAATTTGATTCCAAATAATATAATTTTATATAACAAATCTAATAAAAACTAAAACTGGAGGAAAATTATACCAAATTGGTCACTGAGTTACCATTGTACTTTTCAGGTTTAAATTGTATCAATAGAAGTACAATTTTATCAACTTGGGCATCCCCGGTGGGGGGTATAAAAAACTTAGCTAATGGAGGTGTATTGATATGCTTTTCCGAAAATGTAAAATTATTACATTTTTGTTTTTCTTTTAAATGTCAATCCAATGCTGAATAAATCATTCTTAAGGACTGCGCATGGAAAGTTTAATACATACAATTCAGCTTATAAAAATGAAATCAAATGTTAAATAGCGTTACACTTTAGTTTCAAATGAGAAAGAAAAATTATTATTTTATTCATTTTTATAAAATATTAATATTATATAGAATACCCCGAATAAAGCTATTAGTGTTTTCGGATACTTTTACTTGCTGGAATGGGTCACTTCTTTTTACACTCTATTTTACTTTTCCCTCAAATATTTGTTTTACTATGACCCAATGCATTTAAAATGAACAGAGTTCTGGGAAGTTTAGAGGAATGGCCTCCCGTTGTACATAGCAGCATCAGCAGCGAGATCAAGCCAGACAAATTAGAATCCATTGTGCTTTCTAATGTTAGGAAATAATATTTTCCTAGAGCTCTCATTTGTGTACATTTCTCTGTAAAAAGTGCCACTTGTTATGAATAAATTGTTTTTTCCCCGCATGTACAATTTTTTCCACGATATTTATCTACTACATTTATCTACTACATTTTCCATAGCATCTATGATATAGAATTCATGACCAGGATGTTGAAAAAAGTTTAACTGTACATAAATTAAATTGCCTTTTAGAATCATTTATATTTTTAAAGAAAATTGATCTCACTAATTTCCTTCCTCTCTTTTGCCTTTACTTTTTTCTAGCGTTCTTATTAGGAACTTTTTTTTTGTGGGTCTTTAGACCAGCTTTTTTCTATTTTTCTGATCAAATGATGAATGAGTCGCATTTCATCCAGAGATGTATAGATTTTTCTCTTAAAATTCGTATTTTTTTGTCTGAGATCCTATAGTCTGTAAATTAACTTTTTCTTCAGTTATTAAGGTTTCATTTAGTGATCGTGAACTCCTTGTATTGTGTATGGCTTAACAAACTGTATTTCCCGACTCACCTGCTCTCCCAGCAATTGTTTTATATATTATAAATGTGTTTTGATTATATATTTTAATTATGCTTTACATGAATTTTATTTAATTTCTATTTTAAGAAAAAATAATTATGTTATTACAACAAATGTAAACAAGTTAACAAAACACATTTCTTTCACGTATAATAAAAGCTACAAGTCTTAAAGTGTGCTTTAATTTTTTCGTACGCAGTCCTTAAGTATTACACTTTTTTAAATGTAGGTTTAATGTATTTAAACCATTTCCAAATAAATTTATATAAAAATACATTCTTTTTAGATTTTTGCAAAATTATTTATTTAAAGAAAAAGAAAAAAAAAGGTTTAAGAAAAAAAGCATAAAAAATATTTCTTAAAATTACGAATATTCTTAAATCAAAAATAGTGGTTTATTTATATTAAAAATAACAACATTTAATATCTAAAAATATTATTTAAAATATTTTTTTTGAATAACTTTTTCTTAACATTAAATCTAAACATTATATTCATAATTTCAAAAGGACGTTCAAATTATATATGAATAATTTTTTAATATGTCATTTATCTTATTTGAATACATATTTTCTTAATTTAAAATCAAGCATTAGTTTGTATATTTCCACTTTCAGTTTTCTGGGCATGGACCCATTTACCAACCTAGTTCAGTTCTGCTCTGTTGAGTTTATGTACCTTTTTAAAAGTTTAAGCTTTAACACTTTTTTCTATCATGCATATAATGTACAGTAAAGTGCAAAAGTATGTAACTAATCTTTTAAATAAATATTATATTAAAATTTAAGACAGTTTATTTCTGTTGTTTGTTTGAGACTTTTAAATTTAAAACAAAATAAAAAACAACTATTAATCCTTGGATTAATAATGGGTTCCATAATGGGTTAATCTGCTTTACTCTGCTCTACTTAATTCGCCATGTAAAACCGCCAAATGAGAAAAAATTAAAATAAAGAAATAAACATTTCGTTTTGTCTGTATTGTGTATTAAAGGATTAACACACCGTTATAACAGCAATGGAAGCAGACGAAGAAAAATTGCAGGAATTATCTAAAGTAAAAGTGTGAAAACAAGGTAAAATAAACACCTTTTTAGTAACATAGTTATACTTTCAAAACTAAAAATAAGCGAAAGCACTTAAGGAGGAGGATGCTTATAAATTTTGTAATCTAACTTGTTTTTACCATAATAAAATATTAAAATAATAACAAAAAAAAACAAAAAACAAAACATAAAAAAAATAAATTTCTTTCCAGATACCTTTGGCCATAGAAAACAACTAGAAGTCCAACTTGCTCTGAAAAAAAAAACCGTAACTCAGCTGTCAAAAAAACGAACTCTTTGTCTGTGTTAGTAGAATTTTCTTTAGAACTAATTTATGAGTGTGAAGAGAGTATTTTTTTTTTTTTTTTTTTTTTTTGTTCAGTGAATTAAAAGAGTTGATCTTCTAGTTGTTTTCTATGCATTTGGCTATTAATAAATGGAAATAAAATTATAAATAAATAAATAAATAAAAACATGTAGGACCTTCTTCATAATAACACTTTATAAAAGTTATATTAACCAAATTTGTTTTAAAAATTTGTCTGTAAAGCTTTAGTAAATACAAAAATTTTATTGCGAATAAAGCTATTAATATTTTAGCTACAATTTATTATAAATATTCTTATATTTTTACTTAATGACTGGAATTATATAAAGTATGTACATGTGGAGTGTGTCTTGACATTTTTATTTATCATAAGAGCACACGCATGTTTCATAAATTAACATCCCTACAAACAATTGGAAGAAATTTACGCAATATCTTCTTTTTATTATTTGGACGAAAATCATTGAAGCAATATTTTTCTAATATTGTATTTTTATCAGTTTAAAGAAAATTAGAAAATAAACAACAAAAAAATTTTATTATTTTTTTTTTATTATTTTTATCCTCAAAATATCACTCTTTTTTCAATAAGGTGAAAAAAGGTGGTGATGTCGCACTGAGATCATCTGGAAGAAATTAATGCAATACTTTTATTTTTCAGTCACAATTTTTTCAGTTGTTGAAAAATTATTAAAAAATGTAAAAATATTGAAGAAATCTGTTTGTCTTTGAGAAAAGAATTGAATATTTTATGTGAGTGTTTTAGTTTTCGGTTAAGATTTATGTGCATTCATGCTTTACTAGATGTCAAAGTTTACTTTATTATATTATTTCAAGATATCTTCCAGAAGATTACCTTCTTTTTTCACCTAGATTATTACCTAACAATATTGCCTATTTTTCTTCCAGGAGTATTGATTTTATATTGCTTAGATGTATCGCCTGTGACGCACAATCTCTCCCAATGGGGGAAACTTCCGCAATACGAATATGATTATTGCGGTAATAAAATTTTTCTTATAAGCAATACGAATTCGAATCGCTTTCGTATTACATTGCATGTAGGGATACATTTCGTATAGAGATATGAGTTAGTTTATGTGTATATCATGAATTCCATGAGACATTATATATGAAAAATAACTTGGGTCTCAGATTTGGTCCATATTTGACACTTGCTTGCTTGCTTTGTAAAACCACATTTTAATTTACTGAAGTTTAATTTATTGAAATTAAAAAAAAACGCTATTTAATACTTTTGTTTAATTTCTTAAAAATGAAAATATTTCACTTTTGATGAAATTTTAATTAATTTAATTCTTTTGAACTTTAAGTCCGATTTCCGATTGAATTAAATTTCACTAGAAAGGCAATTATATCCTAATTTTTATCATAATTAAAAAAGGAATATTTTTTTTAAAAATGCGTGTAAATTGCAAACGCATTTTTTTTTTTTTGTGCATTTTTGAAAACTTTCTCCCCTTCGATTTTTTACTTTCTTAAATAAAAATAAAACTTGATATATTGACTAAATAATTCAATTAAATTTTTTTTGTGATGAGAAGCTACAGTACTTTTAAAATTTTTTCTAAAACACATCAAAGAGTTTTCCCAAATAAAAACTTATTTAAAAATTTTTGTGTTTCGGACTAAAAAAATGTGAAATTTTTTACCAAATTTCTTGCTTAATTTATAAAAAAATTTATAACAAAATAGAAATATAGAAATTATTATATATAATCGTATCTATTTTTAGCTGTGACCATATATTTCAATCAAAGATTAGATTACTACAACCGTATTTTTTTCTTAGAACTTTACCTTGTCAAGAACTACTTCAAAGCACTTAACACAAAGTAATCAAAAGAGATGTGTTTGCCAATTCCATCATTCGAAAACTAATGTTAAAAATGTTAAACGTCTAAAAACCGCCAACGGAGGGATAAGTAAAAAATCTTATTTGCAACATACTCGGTAATAATAAACACTCTGATTTTAAGCAAATAATGGAAAGTTTGTTGCAAAAATGCAAAAAATTTGGTGCTCGAATATATTTAACACTTAATTTTCTTTATTCGACGTTACGATTTTTCACCTAAAAGTTTGGCGGTACGAGTAACGAAAAAGAAGAACAAATACAATAATTTTTTGTGAAACTCGAAAAGCAATACCAAGGACATTTGAACCAGGACATGATGAGTTCCTACTGTTGGAATCTAATACGTAAATTAGATCCCAAATAATATGAACGATTCAATTTAGCAGCATTAATTCCGATTTATCTGTTTTTATTAATAAATAAATTTGTTATCAGATCTCATATGTAAGAAAAAAATATCTTTGTAGATATCTCGAAAACCAAAGCCAATGTTAAAAAAATGATTAAGGATTCGAATTCAACATCCTAAATGACCTTAGGAAGCACTTTTGATTGCTCAGGTCCAATATTATAAGAAGAAAACCATACATTTAAATGTGTGATATTTAAGTGTACCTTAAATTATGGAAGGGGACATTATTTGGAACTTGTATGCCAAATTTCAACTTTCTACGATGATTGTATCCGGATCGATCATCAAAATTAATGATATAGACATCAAACGATGGCTAATAAAAAATTATTATACCCATAAAAGTTAATATGAGCAAAAAAATGACATTTTATTTAAAATTTGTTAACAAAGTTTTACTTTTTATTTTTACGAAAAATTTAATATGGGATATTTTTATAAAATGACGATTTAATCCCTCCTGTTAACTATTTTTGAAAAATTAAAAAACATGAATATATTTTTTTTTATTCAGCTATCGTTTGATGTATAAATCATTAATATTGGTGAGAAAACAAATTTAAAATTTGTTCTAGAATCATCGACGTAAATGGTCGTGTAGCATCATGTTCCAATCACCGTAGGAAGTTGAAATTTGGACAAGTTTTTCTAAATGACATCCCGTTTCATAATTTTAGGTACGTTTAAATATAGCTCATAAAAAGGAAATATGGACGACTCTATTGTACACTCTTTGCATACATAAAACGTACAAAACACTAAAATCTCAGCAAAAACTTTGGTTGTCATGTAATGAGTTAAGAAGCTAATATAATAGCTCTTCACCTTTTACACATTAGCTGAATAACCCATTATTTTAATACAGAGATGACATGGGAGGCCTCATATTATTACAAATAAGCATTTTAGATGTCATTACAGAATTAATTATTTCCAAGCTATTCAATAACTCATTGATTTGAAAATAGGTATAATAGATATCATTATTAGTGAAAACAATAGGAACTAGTTACATTTTAGGTTACAAATATCTAATGAAATGTCAAAATATAAAAAATTTTTTTTATTGATTTATTATTATTATTATTATTATTATTATTTTATTTTTATTTTAAGCATAACAAGATTTTATAAATTTTAATTACAGATTCCTAAAGCAACAGATTTTTGCCATATTACACCTTTTCTTAAATCTATCCCTTCTTTAAATATATGAATTGGTAAACTCAACCAAAAAATCTATAAAAAGTAGCATTTTCAAAAATCTGATTGCAAATAAGTAACTGCATACTGGGTTATAAATAAGTAGTTACTTAGCTACTTCTTTGTAATGTAGAAGATATATTGTTGTCATTGAAAAGTAACTAAATTCGTAACTACATGCCATTACCACATTTATGCTGGGATATTTAAAAAAGTTAATTTTTGTATGAAAAAAATATTTGTAGTATTATTAAAAATGGAAAATATTTCCGTCACAAAAAAATTTTAATTGAATTATTTAACCAATAAATCACTTTTTAATATGAAATAAAAAAATCTGAAAAATGTACTTGCATCTAAAATGCATTTAGTAAAAAACTAAAATTACTTAATAAATTTATTATAAAAGAAAACAAATCCAAAAATCTAATTCATTTTAAATAAAGAAAATCCAAAAATAAATATGAAAAAAATATGGATTTTGTTGTTTAATAACTTCAAGCCGAGAAAAAAATACATGGTTTTTGATTTATTTTTTTTTTTACAAAAGTTGGATAAATTTTATTAGCTCCACAGGGAAATCAAAATTTGTTATTTTTTATGTGTTCTTTCGTGGAGCTCGTGATATATAAAATTCATTCACAGCTCTGTAACTATTCTATTAAAATAAATTTATTCTATGCGTGTTATTTAATATTTAATAAAGAGGTCATCATTTTGTTAGCGTAACATTTTTTAAATTTTATCCTTTTCTTTGTTTCTTTATGTTTAATGTTAAAAGAATATTGATTATGTTTTTTTTTTTTATTTATTTTTAAACTGATTTTATAAAATATTCGTCTAGTTTTTTATAACAATTCAAAATGTTAGTTATTATTGCGTGTGCTTTTTAAACCAAAAGGATAAAAACAATTTTTTTTAACACTTAACTAAGGTTTGGCTGCCTAATTTATAAAGACATAAAAATAGTTAATATGAATTTATAGGTGTGTCGGTCACTAACCAAAAAGAAATAATTTTATAATTAGTTCAAGGAATATTATATAAAACCAAATAGCAAATTAGCCAAATTGTATGAATGATTTGTCAAACATTTAATTTTGTGGATCAATTAGATTTGTAAAACTTAACTAATTTTATGATTTACTATAGCAACTCTTGCAATGAAATGGGTGAAGTTTTTAACATCGTAGTTACACTGAATTAATTTGCAAAATATTTTGAAAAATTTGTTGTACAAATTGTATAAATATCGTATTTTTAATTTTCTTTTAGAAAATCTCTTAATGTTCTTTAAAGATTTTTGGTGAACTATTTTTGCCCAATTAAATATTTAAGTTTATTTGATGTTCCCTCTTTAATTCTATTAATAACTCTACATTGTAAAAATTTATCAATTCTTGTTAACAGAAGCAAAAAATAAATTATTGACAGAAAAACATTTACACAAAATAAGCATTTGCATCATAACTTCTTATATATCTTTACAAAGATAATTACAAATGAAATGG
This sequence comes from Protocalliphora azurea, assembly GCA_932274085.1. Classification (NCBI taxonomy): domain Eukaryota; kingdom Metazoa; phylum Arthropoda; class Insecta; order Diptera; family Calliphoridae; genus Protocalliphora; species Protocalliphora azurea. Next base: position 145,131,979 of record OW026523.1, read on the forward strand.
CGATTTCAGTGGCAGTGGAGGTGATGATTATAATGATGATGCTGATGATACATTAACTTATTAAGTGCTCACGCAAAATTAACAACATAATTGTTGTTCTCTTTTTACTTTATAGTATTGAATGAATATTATTTACACAACAATTTATTGAAGCATTTTAATGGTTTTCTGTGGCAGCAGACCATTGATACGAACATTTTTTGGTTACTATCAAACATTTGCCAATAAAACCCAATACCCCAAAAATTAAAAAAGGGAAAATAAATAACAAATTAAATAGAAAACATTGAAATAAGTTACGAGTATCTTGTTATTCTTGCAGCTTTTTTTGAAATAAATAATAAACTTAACTTACAATCGATACGAAGTTCTACTTGCTACAAATATTTTTATTGTGGCATTATGGCATTGTGTGTTAAAATGCCAATAACAAACATACTGTTCAAACATTAATCACTTGTAGCAAGTGATGTAAAAAAATAAATAAAAACACTTCTATGATGATATAATTAGCTGAAAGTGAAGCAGAAAAGTGAGGATAACAAAAGAAGCACTGTGGGAAAAATTCAATCAAATGAAGGAGAAAAAATAACAAATGTTAATCTACTAAATAACTTCAGTAATGCATTAGTTAACAAAAAAAAAAAATAGCAATAGAATGTATTATATGAACATATATAAAGAAAAGGCAATTGTACAGAATCTTTTTACAATTTTTAATAGGAAAACATATTTTTATAATATACATATTTTATTGATTATTATTATTCCATTGTTCATAAAAATTATCAGATTTATTAACTTGTTAATTAAAAATATTTATTGTCATTTTATTCATCAAAAATATGTAGAAGTAATATTTTTTTTAGGTGTTGTACGATTATTGGCTGTGATATAAAATTATATATACATAGATTGTTATTTATGTAAGCTTTTTTTATGGAGAATGTTTTTGATTAAAAATTTATATGAACTACTTCGACAAATTTCTCTAGAAAATACTTTTTTTAAATTTCTGACAAATTTTTCACTGTTATACAAAACAAAAAAAAAAATTAAAACAATTATCAAAAGTAACATTTAGGAAATTGTAGCATTTATAAAGAAAATAAATTTATTTTATAATTCTTATATTCCTAATAATACTAATAACCGAACAACTAAAAAACATGCTTTAAAAAAGCGTTTATTGCATATAAAAAGTTCTCTTGAAATTGGAAAATATACCCTTAGAATTAAAAGCTATGCTCTTAAAATGGTAAAAATTATTTGACTATTGTTAGCAATTACTAAGATATATTTTCTTTTTGCACTTGAAAACATTCAAAGCGAATTCATTGTATCAGAAAATTAAAAAATTTCTATTAATTTATAGAGTGAAAATTATTAGCGAATCGGATTTAAAAAACGTACACAGAAAAAAATCTAAATGGATTTTAATTACAAAATTGCTTACTTCAATTAAAATTTTAATTGATTTTGCTCCAATCATCAAAATGATAATATTAATTAAATGAAATTAATTGATATTTTCTATAATTTCAATTAAATTCAAAATTAAATTAATTACTTTCATGATTGTAACTTTGATTGAAATGAATTAAAATATTTATTGGCACGATACAAATATTCACTATATTCTAAAATGTTATCTTCTTAAAAAAATACTATATTTACGGCGATATTATCTTTATATAAAATTTGATATCTTTATTTAATTTCCAATTATATTTCAAAGCATACGAGTCAAAAATACGAGCCATTTGGCGGAACATTTTAACCAAAGAGATTGATTACAAGTTTTATACAGACTTTTTCACAACCTGTAACATTAGGAACATTTAATGATAATGATTTATGGCATTATCAAGCATATAACAAAGCTTAACTATGCGAGATTGGTATTCTCAAAAAGCTTTCAAAGTAGTCAATTCCAATTAAAGCAAATCTGACCCTTATTTTAACATGATACATCTAAAATAAAACTAGACATAAGATAATACCAAAAATTCTAAACATACACTTACAACATTGCATTTATGCATACATCCCTTGTTATGGGTTCATCAGAATTTACATAAAGCTAGAAATTTTCATAATTCAAAATATGTTTGGTATTAATATTTTTCCCAAACAATTTTTAATTTAGATTTTCAAATTACAAATGAAAATTTTGCTTTATTTTTATTTTATATTTTCATTTTCAACTGACAAAATTTTTTATTCCTATTCAAATGTAAAAATTTTTAAAGAAAAGTAATTATATTAATTAATAATTTTATTGAATTCAAATTTCAAATTAATTAAAAAATTCTTTCAAATAATTGTTTCTGTGTATGTGACAGTAAAAAGAAAATTTCACTAATGGCAAATTATGTAAAAAATTCTATTGGGTGCAAATTTAGCAAAATTATTCTTTTAAGTGTAAAATATTCCAGTTAAATTTGCAAAATATGCTCTAAAATAAGAATTTTTCTATGAAAATATGACAAAATATGCTTTTAAGTCCAAAATATGCAAAACTATGCTCTTGGGATCAGAATGTGCAAAAATATGCTGTAACATCGATGAAAAAAATTCCCAAAATTGTCTTAAACGAATAAATAACCAACACTTTAGTTCATTTGAAGCCCAAGCAAAATATGATTTTGTACGTTTTTGCTTCCACTACTAATGAAATAAAACTATTCCTTGTAAGATTTTATATACAATTTGTAAAAATGTATTTATCAAAATGTTGGTTAATCGACAAAATGATCTACTTTTTAATATCAAGATGATTTGTTAGTGGATGTTATAAATTTTGATTCTATGTTATTGAAGTTTTCAATTGGGAAAAAACAAATTCCATATTTACTTTAAAGATAATAAAATTAAATAGTTTTTAAACTTAAAATAAAATAAATATACAAAATGCTCATATTTTTTTAAAGTAAATAAAAAACTTAGCAATAATATTTGGAATAACTTTCTATAGGTATAGTTATATTTATAATAAAGAAAATATATAAATTACTTATATTAAGCAAAAGTTTTGTATTATAGTTTTTGTACAAAGAAAAAATGCGAAAATTAAGAACACACAAACTGTAAAATAAGTAAAACACATTTACATTAAAAGGATGAAATTTTAACAATGAGTATTACGGTCTCATTCAAAATAATTTAAATAATCTTTGTTTACTTTGACATTTTTCTGGTGCTACACATGTATGTTTTTGTAATAACACTTTTACAAACATCCTGCGAGAAGTATTGTAAACACTAACACACAACACTAGTACCCCTACTACCACATAACGTTACATAAAAAGAAAAAAATCCTAGAAAAATAAAATTATTTATTAAATAATGAATTGTTGCACTTTTGAATTTTAAAACTGCATTTAAAATGTTTTAATACAAAAAGACCAAAGGTTAAATAGTTGTTTCCAACAAAGTCATAAAATTTTATTATTTTAACGATTTCATAGCTTTGTTTTATTTAGCAATTTCCCTTTATGATATAAAACTTAAGTCGAATGAATAAATGTTTGTTTTAGTAGTTATATTGTATTATAATATTAGAAAGTAACCAACCAAGCGTGTAACTTTTAAGAAAAAGTTTAAGTCATAAAGGCAAATCAGAAATGAAAATAACTGAAAAGTAAAAATAAAAACAAATTTACAAACAGAAAAGAGTATTATTTAAGTTATGAATTTTTAAAGCTGTAAAAAATTTCTTTGAAAGAATTAAAATATTCTTAGCCAAAATATTTAATAAGTTTAATATATAAACGAAAATTTTTAGAAATATCAAACAATTAATTAGTGTAATATTATTAAAAACATTAATGAAGCTAGCATAAAATATCATTTCAATATTTGTTGATTTTTTAGAATTTTTCATTAAAACAATGAAAGATATAGAAATTAAACTTAAACAAAAAAAAATTATAATTGAGAAATACTTTCAAAAATTTGAAAACCACTATATATTTATGCCCACAAAACACCATCTCTTCAACATCATTAGTTTATACATATATGTATATAAACTAAATACATATAAATTTGGTTTATGTGTATTTTTATTTCCCCTTCCTATACTAGAGAATACTTTTAAATTTATTTCAATAAACTATAAAATCGTTTTAAACAAAACATATCCTGTATGATGTGGATACTTTTATACCTTTCACCACAGATGTAAAGTGTATATTTAAGTTAGACATTTCATTTGTAATTTCCACAATTTTCGTTGGGTCCTTATAAGAAATGATGTCGATAGGATGATGACCGTCAGTCGGTTGGAATGGCGTTTGTGAAGTCCACCGATAACTGGCATATAATATATATTTATGTTTGTATGTTATGTTATGTTATGTTATGTTATGTATGTATGTATATATATATATATATATATATATATATATATATATATATAGTGGAGATATTTCAAACTGATTTCCGATTTTCTGAAGTAGTCTTCGTTTTTGCAAAACAAAATCGGAAATTTTTTTCTGAATTTTTTCGCTGAAGAAATGAACTCAGTCGGTTCATTAGTTACAAATTTATCGGCTAAGACGCATTTTTCACCGATATCCAAGTCCTAAATAAACTATGAACTTGGTTCTTATATAAATCGATCACAAATATTTTTCTTGAATTTCGGTTTTTTTTAATAAACCAAATCGATTCATAATCTGTTTTTTTTTTTAATTTATTTAATGTCTGCTTCCCTTTTAGCTGTTGCTGTTTTCAACAACAACTATAAGTTTTCATGGGTACTGAAAAACAACAACAATAAATTAAGTCATATCTGGTTTTTTCAACCTTTTGAAAAACATATGTAAGCTAGAAACTTCGTTCTTTAACAGAAAAATCGGAATTTTTTTAAGAACTTTTGTGTTGCAAAAAAATTAACTAAGTAGATCCAGTATTAACCGTCAAATCGGTCCATATATTTTTCACCATACCTTTTCTTAATTTAATATTGTCTTACATGTATAAAATATTTTTTGTGCATTGAAGTGTTTATATCTTCATTAAATTTGTGCGAATTCCAAAGTATTAAATTTGTTATTTACTAGCTTTTACTCGCTTCGCTACCCTATTTGATGTTATAATTAATATTTACTTTATATAGGAGTTACTACTCTCCCTGGACCTATTCACCCTGCTCGAAAGTTGATACAAAAATTACTATTAAATTTTTTAAGACTTTCACTGTAATAGTCCTTTAGATGAGTAAATTTATACTTTCTTTCTATGAGAGCTACTTGTATCTATGAGTCCTATATTCATTTCAAAAATGTGATATAATAGGATAAGAATTCCCACTTGACTTGAGGGCTTTCGCTGTAATAGTTCCTTATTTATTCCATAATAAATATTTGTTTGTAGGTATAAAATATGAACATGGCATCCGATCAAGATCCAATATAACCTATAACATTTTACAGTGTAAGCTCTATCTGTGCGACAAAATTCATGTAAATAACTTCATTAGTAACGTAAAAAATTTAAAAATAGATTTCTTTAAAAGTAGGCGTAAAATGTGGGTTATAGGTAGGCTTCGCTCTAGGAAAACCTATAACCACCCCTGGCACTGATACTGTCTGTGTCAAATTTCATGAAAATTGGTTCAGCCGCTTAGACGTGATTGATACACAGACAAAAAAAGTAAACAAACAAACTTACACCTCATTTTTATAATATATAAGGATATAAGGATTTATAAAATCTTGATTCTATTTATCTGTTTACATAGATGTAATATGAGTAAATGTATTTGTAATTACATCCAATTTAACGTATTCCGTATTTTATGTAACACATCTCAACACGGGTGAACGGTATATAAGATTCGGCACAACCGAATATAGCACACTAACTTATTTATTGTTATTGTTGTCATCATTTTGAGGAAGTTTTTAACTACAAAATACACGTTGCTACAAAGTAAAATAAATGAATACACTTGGAATGTAAGATCATGTAGTTTGTACGTATGGGTGAGTGGATTATTACCGGGAACTATTTTTAAGAAAATCGATTTTATGGGCTTCGTGGCTTTAAAAATTTGTATCTCAAATAACTGTTATCCAATTTAGTTTCTTTAAGCGGCATTAGAAATGAAAGATTTTACCCTTTTTTAAAAATATATACACATTTTTATTCATAGCAAAACTGTGTAAAATATTAAGGACACAAACTCATTTTTTTATACCCTACACTACCATAGGCGGTTTGTGCTGTTGTTTATAACGCATAGAAAAACCTACCTTATAGTATACCAGTCGACTCAGAATCATTTTTTAAATCTATCTAACGCTGTCCATCCGTCCGTCTGGATGGACAAGTGGTTGTATATGTAAACCTTGTGCACAAAGTACAGGTCGCAATTTTGAAGATAATTCAATGAAATTTGGTAAGTAGGACTTTCATGATACAAGGAAGCCTATTGACATTGGTTATGATCGGCCCATTATTTCACCTAGCCCCCATACAAATGTCCTCTCGGTTTAACAATCAGAAATACCTTACATATAGCAATCTTTTAATGAAGTTCAGTGTAAGGAAGTTTTGTATAAGTATCAATCCTTTTGCCAAATTTCATGAAGAACGGTCCATAATTGACCATAGCTCCCATATAAAACCCTCTTCTGAAAATCACTTTAACATGCATAAATCCCATACGTATGTTAGTATCAAGTTAATATTCGACACAAATTATTTTTCTGTAAGCAGATACAATATGCCAAATTTTGTGAAAATCGGTCCGTAATTTATCATAGCTCCCATATAAGCCCACTTCCAGGAATCGCCCTAAAGTGCATAAAATCATATAGATTTAAGTAAAATTGGGCACAGGTATAATACAAGTCCCTTTCCCAAATTTTTATGCTGGTACACAATGGTGTAGGGTATAATATAGTCGGTCTTGACCGACTATATCCTTTTTTTAGTTTGCATATAATTAACTTATATAGCATCGACGTGTTATGATGTTATTATAACATTTATAGATAATAAAATTTCCTGAAGTACATATTTATGTACCTTTATTGGTTTAAGAGTTATATTGCATTTTATGTTTGATCTAATGTTTCATATTTGGTTTCATATAAGAAAATTGACTTCATATATAAAACTATATATGATATATGATAAAATATGATAAAATCGTTCATATTAAGTAAAAATAAATACATAAAAATATTTTGGATTAATGACCTGTTTATATAATCCATATCACTCAAAATTTTTGTTGAAATGAGTGCAAAAAATTATTTTTAATTTTTGTAAGGCATGTATCGGTTTTTTGTGAGTAAAGACGTAAGAGCTGACGTTTTTGTACACATTTTGTATTTTTTTTTTTTTTAACGCATTTACAAATGTCATTAATGTCAAACACAGACAATCAGTAAAATGTAATCATGAAGCAAAATGCGTTGCTAAGACTATAAATACAACAAATTTTTAAAATTTATCTTTAACATTTTTATAAACATAGTCTCTCTGGCAAATCTAACACATTTAAACATCACGATCATTTCTGCAATATATACGTGTGTCGCCAACACCACTCTCACTAGAATCAATCGATTTGCTAAAATAATATGCCACTAATGGAAACATTATTGTTAATTTAAAAAATATGCTCGCAATTTATCTTTTGCAATATGTAAATTTATATTTGTAATATTTTCCAAACACACTTTTAAGTAAACGAAAAACAGCTGTTTTTGTTTATATTTAAGGGTTGCCATTTTTGTGTTCAAACATCATGATTTTGTATGAAAAACATTTACAAGATGTAACAATTAAATATAATCGCCACAATAACATTTGACAATAACAAAAAAACAAGGTAAGAGAATGTATGATCGACGAGTACTTAGAAAAAACCCATTTTCTTACGTAATCGTCTGGGTACCACTCGCTTGTCTGAATCTTTACATGTCTTGTAAAGATTCAGACAAAATAGATACCAATGTGCATTACTTAGCGAAAACAATTCCTATTTTATCTGGTGTTCCGCAAGGTAGTTATCTCGGCCCCTTATTATACCTAATATTTATAAATTATTTACCAACGTGCATTAAGAATTCAAGAATATTAATGTATGTTGATGATGTAAAGTTGTTCCATGGCTTTAACTATTCCTATCAATGTTCCTTACTCCAATCAAATCTTGACAATCTTTATGATTGGTGTATGATGAATCTAATGGATCTGAATTTAAGAAAGTGTAAACACATGATGTTCTACAGAAGAAGTCCAGTATTCTGTAGATACACAATAAATGAATATCAACTTGATCTAGTCGATGAATATCTTGATCTGGGTGTGCTGCTTGATTGTAAATTATCATTTAGTTTACACGTTTCGCAAATCGTTAATAAAGCAAATGGAGTTCTAGGTTTCCTTAAGCGCTGGGGAAGATCATTAACCTTACGTTTCCAAGCAATTATTCACATCTCTCGTAAGGCCAATACTTGAATATGCTTCCGTGGTCTGGGATCCCCAATATGAAGTTCATATGAAGAAAATTGAATCGGCTCAGAAATAATTTCTCTTATTTTGCCTTTGTAATCTTCCATGGAATTCTAGTATTAATGTACCATCATATGAAAGTCAACTACAGCTTATTGATCTCGATATATGAATATTTCATTTGTAATTAATTTAGTGAACGGTTCAATTAACTCCGAGTTCCTACTTCCACAAAATGTGTACAAAAACGTCAGTTCTTACGTTTTTACTCACAAAAACCCAACACATGCCTTACAAAAACGAAAGATAATTTGTTGTACTCACTTTAACAAAAATTTTGAGTAACATGGGTTATATAAACAGGCCAATAGTCGGTCAAGCCTGACCATATGATACCTCAAACCATTGTGCATGTCCATCAAAATTCGTGGAGGACCGATACTTTTACTAAGTATAAAAGTATAAAATATACAAATACAGCATATTACGTAAATACTAACACTTATGTGATTCTCGAAAGTGGGCTTATCTGGGAGCTATGGTAAATTATGGACCGAACTTCATGAAATTTGCCATGAAGATTGATACTTATACAAAACTTCCTTACACTGAATTTCATTAAAATATTGCTATATTTAATGCATTTATGATCCTTAAACCCCTATTCCAGGAGGACATTAATTGGGTGCTAGGTGAAATAATGAACCGATCATAACCAATTTCAATAGGCTTCCTCCTTTTGCTAAATTTCATTGAATTATCTTCAAAATTGCAACCAGAACTTTGTGCTCAAAGTTTACATGGACCAGACGGACGGACGGACATCGTTAAATCGACTCAGAAAGGGATTCTGAGTCGATTGGTGTCCTTTAAGGTGGGTGTTGGATGATGTCTTCTGTGCGTTACAAACATATGGTGGTGTGGGGTATAATTTACATATTGCAAAAACTAAATTGCGAGCATATTTTTTAAATTAACAGTAATGTTTCCATCAGTGACATATTATTTTAGCGAATCGAATGATTCTACTGAGAGTGATGTTGGCGACACACGTACATGTTGCAGACATTTTCTTATATTTATAGTTTTGTCAGCGCATTTCGCTTCACGATTACATTTTATCGATTGTCTGTGTTTGACATTTGTAAATGCGTTAAAAAAATTACAAAATATGTACAAAAGCGTTAGCTCCTACGTCTTTACTCACAAAAAACCGATACATGCCTTTAAAAAATGAAAAATAATTTTTTGCACTCATTTCAACAAAAATTTTGAGTGATATGGATTATATAAACAGGCCATAAATATAGCCACGTGAAATGTACGCTGCTTATATGAACCTGGAAAATTGATAAACACTATTAAAGAAATGAATAGATTGAAGATTGATGATATCCTTGGTATCAGCGAAACATTGTTATAAAATTCTAGCAAAATTCACACAGATGAAGCCACAGTATACTAATCTGGCAATGAAACAACGCTACATAGAAAAGGTGTAGGTACAATTATTAGTAAAACCATCAAAAATAGCATAGCGGATTTTATACCAATATCCAACCGATTGATGATGATTAAGCTGGATGTAGAAGCACTTAAATTAAGCATGATAATGAAAGATAATGAAATAGAAGCAATTTTTGGTGAGATAACAGATATCCTGATGATATTAATATTAACATAGGAGATTTTAACGCCAAAGTGGGCAAAATAAAACTTTGAGTATTACTGGGGACAGAAATGAAAGAGGAGACAGCTTAATCCAATTCTGTCAAGAAAATAGTTTCAAAATATCTAATACATTTTTCTCACTTCATCCAAGAAGGTTATATACTTGGACCCCACATACTGATTAATAAAAGATTTGCTTTATAAATAATTAAAGCTACAACATATTCTGGAATTGATGTATCTTCAGATCACAACTTACTATTTGCTAAAATTGAAATAAAACTTTCATCCGTCAAAAAATAAAAACCACGGCCTAGTGACGATCTTGAGAAATTATTAAACTCACAATTTAAAAATACAATAATCTTGATATAAATCAGGAAATATAAAATATAAATATAGAATCCAACCCAATAGATCTATGGGACACAGCAGCGATTGTTCTAACTAACATAGCTAAAACAAAAATTGGTTATAAACCAAAAACAAGAAATGAGAATTTTCACGGATCACGGATGAAATCCTTGATTTGATGTATGTAAGAAGAAAATATAAAAACCGAAATGAACATGAATACAACCGTTTAAAGACTCTTATAAGTAGAAAAATTCGGGTAGCAAAGAACCAATGGTTGGCAACACAATGTATAGAAATCGAATAGCTTAAAGCTAATCATGGTGATTTTAATCTACATAAAAGGATTAAAGATATATTTAAAATTCGTAGACATTTTAATTCAAACATTCTGCTGAACAGACAAAATGAAATAGTTTCCGAAAGTGAAGATAAAAAACTAATATGGAAACATTACATTCGATATTTATTTGTAAACGAATCCAGATCGGTTATCACCGAACAATAATAGCTTCAGAAACTGGATAGGCTGGCAATAACAAAGGAAGAGATATTTTAGGCAGTAAACCGCTCAAAAAATAACAAAGCCGTAGATTGTGATGAACTACCAACCGAAATACTGAAACTTATAGATGAAAACGGTATTTAAATTCTTCAAAAACTTTTTAATAATGTTTATAATAATCTCTTCCGGCATCTATCCGAAAAAGTGGCTTAAATCTACATTTATAGCGCTTTCAAAAAAAGAACAATACAAAAAGGTGTAGAGATTTTAGATTAATAAGCTTAACGCGTCATACACTAAAAATATTTTTGAAAATTAAACATCAGCGTATACATAAAAAGTGCGAAATTTTTATGGCAAGAACCCAGTTTGGATTTAGGGAAGCTAAGGGCACCCGAGAAGCTCTGTTTAGCATACAAGTCTTGATGCAAAATTGAAAGAGTTTACGTAAGGATGTATTCCTCTGCTTTATTGATTACGAAAAGGATTTTGACATAGTACAGCGCGAAAAGCTTATAGAAGTCTCAAGACTAAATCATTATACTGGAATCAAAATGCTAAAGTTCGTTTTGGAGACAGTGTGATGGAAAGTATTCCCATCAACAGGGGTGTTCATCAAGGATGCATCCTTTCTCCATTTCTTTTCAATGTCTATTCAGATTGTATATTCGAAGAAGCTATAAACGATTTAAACATCGGAATAAAAGTCAATGGGCAATATATAAACAATATAAGTTACGCTGATGACACTACATTATTGGCCGATAACATTAACGACTTGCAAAGACTTGTAAGCGCTGTTAGTTTTCCAAGCAACAGATTCGGTCTCAATATGAATATAGGAAAAACAAAATTTATGATTATAAGTAGAAACAAAAATCCTTAAAATGGATGTAATATATACGTAAATAGTGAACTTAACGAGCGGGTCCCAAAGTATAAATATCTTTGCCGTTGGTTACATAAAACATGGGAATGTGAAAAGGAAATTAATGTACGAGTACGTATATAAGAAGTCCTCTTTATAAGCAGAAAAAAATTATTAATAAGTCGTGATATAAACATCAATCTCCATATAAGATTTCTTAAATGTTACGTATGGTCAATGCTTTTGCATAGAGTCGAAGCATGGACACTTATAGTTCCAGATTTAAATAGTTTAGAAGCTTTTGAAATGTGGTACTATCATCGTATATTAAGAATTCCATGTTATGATCGAGTGTCGAATGCAGAAGTTTTAAACAAACTACAAAAAGAACTTGAAGTCCCAAAAATTATTAGGGGAGATAAATATGAATTGATGCAACTGAACATACAAGGCTGTATAGAAGGAAGAAGAGGCATTAGAATAAAACAAATGTCGTAGTTGAGAAACATTAGAAACTGGATTGATTTGAGAACCATTGGTGAACTAATCCATACTGCGTGAAACAGAGATGATTTTGTTCAGATCGTCTAGGTTGACAATTTAGGGATTGATTTTTAGTGGGTTGGGTTTAGGACGAACAGAACATGACGGAATCGGAACGGGAATATAAAAGACCGACTTTGCAAACAGAGAATCATCGAGTGACAAAGAATCATGAAATGACAGAGAATCATCAAGTGTCCAAGTATCATCAAGTGTCTTAAAGTTTGTTGAAGCGAACGTTTGACTTTTTATTTTGAAAGTCTTAATGTTGAGTTATTAAATGTGTAAATATTGTATATAAATAAATATTATAATGAATTCAGAATGCATCTGTGTTTAATATCGAAGATTAAAAGTAGGTAAAGTGTATGCGAAAATAATTTAAAACTACAATTGGGCGTTCGTCCGGGAAGATATCACTGAGACAGTGTATTCAATACGAGTAAAATACAATTTCAAAACTAGATATATATATATATATATATATATATATATATATATATATATATATATATATATATATATATATATAAGTAGTATGTTTATGTACCTTCGGGACCACTTCTTTCATACAAAATTCGGCTCATGCAGTTGTTTTTGTTTTTAATGAGGAGGAAGAGGAATTTTGAAGAGGAAATTGGAGGAGGAAGAGAAATTTTGAAGAGGAAATTGTTTGTATGAAATTGAAAACCAATGAATTTGTTTTGTAATTTTTTCTTGTGAGTGCATTAATAGGAGGAAAAAATTGTTTTGCATTTTATGAAATGTGAAATGTGTATGTGTTGTGGTATGATTGTATGTTGTTTATGTTTTCCATCCCTGGTTATTAATGTGTTTGTAAGAGAAATGAATAGCATTTGCAGAAAGAGTTTTGTAACTTAAAAAAAAAGACAATGAGTTTTAGTTTTATTTATTTATTTTATTGATAAAAAAATTGAAAACCAATGAATTTGTTTTATAATTTTTTCTTGTGAGTGCATTAATAGGAGGAAAAATTGTTTTGCATTTTATGAAATTGAAAACCAATGTATGTATGTATGTATGTATGTATGTATGTATGATGTATTTATGTAATTATGTTAAAAGTACATACAAACAATTTAACAGGGGAGGCAATTTTTATTTATTTATTTTTTTGCACTTTTAATTGTGATGAAATTAAAAACTGATGAATTTTATATGGTTATTTTTGTTTTTGTAAAGTGGAAACTTGAGAATTGTTTTGTTTATATGAAAAAAAAAAATAACTTTGTGTAAGGTTCTTTGACATTAATGAAGATGTATTTTATAGTCATTTTCTTTAAAAAGATGTTTTTCCTCTTTATTCTTTCTTGTCTTCTCATTTTCAACTGCTTTCATTCGACTTGTATGCTACTATTTAAACAATATCCGTTTAGATCCTAAAACATGAATGATCATGATTTTTGATTTTATAAAATGAGCAAGTTTATGAGTGGAATAATTAATTCAAAGACCAAAAAACCATTCTTCTTTTTATTATTATTCTTTGTATTATTTGAAACATGTACATACATACATAAGTATTGATCATATAAAATATGTTGACATGACATTTCAAGACAGCAAACCAAAAACCTAAAGGTGAAAACAGGTAAATACTATTTTTTACAAGATTTATGAAAATTAAAAAAGGGTTTCATAATTAAAAATTTTATCTTGTATACCATAAAAAGCAAACCACGAGACATTTATGACTTCCTTTGTTAAAAAAGTTAGTTTATTTTCTAACACTTTCCTTAATGTCATACTGTTAACATTGAAGAAATGTATTTTTAGTATTTTAGTCATTTGTAGTATTATTTAAGCGCTCTATGTAAACATTTTCTAACTTACCTAAGAATATTACTATTTTCCCCCAATTAGTATATTATACCATTTATATATCAACTTATTCTTATAATTTTGTTTGTTCTTTTCTATGTATGTATGTATGTATATATGTATATATTTAAATAATACAATTCCTTTTATGTGATAAGAATTGTAAATGCAATATAGTACAGTTATTAAAAAATGTAATTTTATAATTTAAAAAAATGTAACAAATTTTAGTATAAATACTATTGCATACAGAAAATTAAAACAGTTTAAGTGTAAAGTCTTAATCGAATCAATCTGTTAATCAACAAAGAGAAAAAATGTTAAACTTTATTTGTGAAATCTGTGAAAAAAATTTCAAACTTAATTCTTCCTTAAGACGTCATATTAGATTAAATCACGATGGTCCCTCGTCATCATTTTATTGTTCAAAATGTAATTTACATTTTGGAACTCACCAAGATCTACAAAGACATTTACATTTAGTAGAACATCCTGAAAATAATAATGTTTTTTGTAACGTATGCAATAAACATATTTTAAAATCAATTTGGCATTATCACTTAAGAACAAATACTCACAAAAAAAAGAGTACTGAACAATTAGTCAATAATATAAAGTCTATAAACTCTTGTTTTAAAAATCGAATCTCCTCGTATTTGATTGAAAATGAAAATAAGATGAACTTAATACCTGAAAACTTTCTGAGTGATATTAAACGTAAAGCAATTGATTTATTAAAGAACCTGGTACAAAAACATTTAAGTATTAAATATAATTGTGAACTCTTTTGTGAGTATGTGCTAATGAAAGATGATGATGATTTGTGTAGAGTAGATATAAAATCACATCAAACCAAAATGATTACTATAAATTCATCATTAACAAATGCAGACATCGAACAATGTTATGTTAATCAATGTGAGAGTTTAATAGCAAAGATGAGCGAATTTCAAGAACGTGACAGCGGATGGACCTTAATAGAAATCTCACATCTTGAGATTAATATTAATAAATATGAGTGTCTTAAAGGTTCGCAATATTTACCTTTACCACCAACAATATTGAAAAAAGAAGCATGTATTAATGTGCAAAATAAAGATCAGTACTGTTTTAAATGGGCGATAATATCAGCATTATATCCAGTCACCACCCATTCAAATAGATGTTCATCATATCAAATCAAAGATATTAATGCAGATATTGTTGTATTGGAAAACAATATGGTTTTAAATTTTAAAAATTTAAAATTTCCGTTAGCCGTTAATATGATAAAGATATTTGAAGAAAATAATCCCGACATCAGCGTCAATGTTTTCGGATTAGAAGGGGACAATGTTGTGGGTCCGTACTACTTCACACAAATGGAAAAGAATATTCACATTAATTTGTTGTTATTAGAGGAAGATGAACGGGTTCATTATGTGTGGATAAAAAGTATATCAAGGTAAACATATTTATAACAATATATAAAAAAAAAAAAAAATATTTACTAATGTTTCTTCTTTCTTTTATATAATTCCAGATTGGTGAAAAGTCAATTAACAAAACACAGAAGACAAATACATGTATGTAATACATGTCTCATCCACTTTCATAATGAAGCGGCCTTAATTAAACATAAAAACGAATGTAACAAATTGGTTACCACAATGCCGAATTCAGGTGATAATATTCTCAACTTCAAAAATTTTAAGAAGCAAATGGAAGTACCATTTGTCGTTTATGCTGACTTTGAATGTATTTTAGAATCAACAAATGTTCAGAATTCTACTTATGTAAAGTCAGTACAAAAGCATATTCCATATGCATATAGTTACTATATTAAGTGTTCATTTGACTCTAGTTTAGACAAGTTTAGAATATATAGTGGTGAAGATTCTCCAAAACATTTTTTTAAAAGTTTAGTAGATGACACTTTAAATATTTATAATAATTACTTAAGTGTAGTTAAACCAATGAATTCTTTAACACCACTTCAAAAAAAGATTCAAAATGAAGATCCAATATGTCACATTTGTAAGAAATTTTTAGATGATAATAGAGTGGCAGATCATTGTCATTTAACGGGTGAATATAGAGGTCCTGCTCACAATAATTGTAATTTAGAATATCAAATTGCTAACTTCATCCCTATATTTTTCCACAATCTTTCGGCATATGATTGTCATTTGTTTGTTAGAGAACTTTCATCTATTGAAGGTGATATAAATATTATTCCTTTAAATAAGGAATTATATGTATCAATATCTAAAAGAATTTCAGTAAATGAAAAAGAAACATTTGAATTGCGTTTTCTCGACTCATTTCGATTCATGTCATCAAGTTTAGAAAAGTTAGCCAGTTACTTGACTGATGATGATTTAAAAATCGTTAAAACATTTTATAACAATAGTAATGAATTCAGTTTAATGAAACGTAAAGGAGTTTTTCCCTATGATTATATAGATTCAGAAAATCGTCTTCAGGAAACACAATTACCTTCTCGTGAAGTTTTCTTTAATAAACTAACTAATGAGTCGTGTAGTGAAGAAGAATATCAACATGCAGAAAAAGTTTGGAGTACATTCCAGTGTAATATTTTATTAGATTATTTACTTTTATATCTCAAAGCAGATGTTCTTCTACTTTGTGATATATTTGAAAATTTTAGAAAAGTTTGTAAAAACATTTACAATTTAGATCCTTGTCAATATTATACTTCACCTGGTCTGTCTTGGGATGCAATGTTGAAAACTACACAAATAGAATTAGAACTATTAACAGACATTAATATGTATAATTTTATCGTTCGAGGTATAAGGGGAGGTATTGTTCAATGCAGTAACCGTCATTCCATAGCCAATAATAAATATGTTAGTGATTATGATTCTACGAAGAAATCAAATTATCTTATATATTTAGATGTAAATAATTTATACGGTTATGCAATGTCTCAATACCTTCCTTTTAAAAATTTTGAATGGGTTGAAAACATTGAAGATTTTAACTTAAATGATATTAAACACGATTCTCCAATAGGATATATATTAGAAGTAGACTTAGATTACCCTTGTACATTACATGACTATCATAATGACTTACCATTTTGTGCAAAAAATAAAAAAATTGAAACAATGAAACAGAAAAAATTAATTACAGATTTAAACAATAAAACAAATTATGTAATTCACTATAAAAATCTTCAACAATGTATTGAAAATGGTTTAATTTTAAAGAAAATCCATAGAATTCTTAAATTTAATCAATCAGATTGGTTGAAAAAATATATTGATTTAAACAATCATCATAGAACTTTAGCAAAAAATTCTTTTGAACAAAACTTTTTTAAATTGCTAAATAATGCTGTATATGGTAAGACTATGGAAAATGTTGACAAGAGAAAAGATATAAAAATAGTTTGTGAATGGGAGAATAGAAAAAAACGGTTAGGAGCTAGATCTCTTATAGCTAAACCAAACTTTCATAGTGCTCTTCAAATTAATGAAAATATGATTGCAATCGAAATGAGAAGAGTAAAAACAGTGTATAATAAACCGATATATATTGGGTTTTCAGTTTTAGAGTTATCAAAATGGAAAATGTATAATTTTCATTACGATTACATGAAACCTAAATATCTTGATAATATTAATCTAAATTACATGGATACAGATTCGTTTATATATGATATCAGAACAAATGACTTGTATGATGATATTCGAAATGATATTACTACTCATTTCGATACATCTACATATCCAAAAGATAATATATATAATATTCCACTTGTAAATAAAAAAGTTTTGGGAATGATGAAAGATGAATGTAATGGTAAGGTTATTAAAGAATTCATTGGTTTAAGAGCAAAAATGTATTCAGTTAAAATTGATAGAGATGAAAAAGAAATTAAAAAAATTAAAGGTGTTAAACAATGTGTAACAGCTAAACTATCAATTAATGATTTTAGAAAATGTCTATTAGAGAAAAAACTATATTATGACTCTATGTATATATTTAGATCTAAGATACATCAAATTTATACACAACATATAAGTAAGTTAGTATTAAGCTATTTAGATGATAAGAGATTTATAAGAGAAAATAATATTAATACTTATGCATGGGGACATTATAAAATAAATTGTCTACCATCCTTATCATCAAATTTCCAAGAAATTATGGAGGAAGATGATGATATTCTTCTTAATATAGATATAGATATATAAATTAAATATAATGTATGAAAAAATAAAAATAATAAAACAATATAATAAAGAAAAAAAAATATAGTTTTTATTTACTTATAATATTTATTAAATAAAAGTTTTAAACATAAGTGACCACAATTAAATGTATTAAATTTTTGTTTCTGTTTATAATTATATTCAATGGGAGTTTTTGTAGTAGTAGGGAAATGGGAAGGCAATAGTTGTTTTTGTTTTTAATGAGGAGTAAGAGGAATTTTGAAGATGGTTATGATTAATATTAAATATTGTAATAACAAATTAAGGGGAGTATTTTTTATTCACATTAAAAGAATATGTTTAAAATTAGTTTAAGACTCAATATTTATGTATTTATAATATTTTCTCAATTTGAAATGATTAATTTGAATATTCTAATAACATTTTTCTAAAAAAAAAAAAAAAAAAAAAAAAAAAAATTTTTTTCTTAAAAAAAAAAAAAATTTTTCCTGAAAAAAAAAATTTTCTGAAAAATTTTTTTTTTTTTTTAAAAAAAAATTTTTTTTTTTTTTAAAGAAAAATTTTTTTTTTTTTTTTTTTTTTTTTTTTTAGAAAAATGTTATTAGAATATTCAAATTAATCATTTCAAATTGAGAAAATATTATAAATACATAAATATTGAGTCTTAAACTAATTTTAAACATATTCTTTTAATGTGAATAAAAAATACTCCCCTTAATTTGTTATTACAATATTTAATATTAATCATAACCATCTTCAAAATTCCTCTTACTCCTCATTAAAAACAAAAACAACTATTGCCTTCCCATTTCCCTACTACTACAAAAACTCCCATTGAATATAATTATAAACAGAAACAAAAATTTAATACATTTAATTGTGGTCACTTATGTTTAAAACTTTTATTTAATAAATATTATAAGTAAATAAAAACTATATTTTTTTTTCTTTATTATATTGTTTTATTATTTTTATTTTTTCATACATTATATTTAATTTATATATCTATATCTATATTAAGAAGAATATCATCATCTTCCTCCATAATTTCTTGGAAATTTGATGATAAGGATGGTAGACAATTTATTTTATAATGTCCCCATGCATAAGTATTAATATTATTTTCTCTTATAAATCTCTTATCATCTAAATAGCTTAATACTAACTTACTTATATGTTGTGTATAAATTTGATGTATCTTAGATCTAAATATATACATAGAGTCATAATATAGTTTTTTCTCTAATAGACATTTTCTAAAATCATTAATTGATAGTTTAGCTGTTACACATTGTTTAACACCTTTAATTTTTTTAATTTCTTTTTCATCTCTATCAATTTTAACTGAATACATTTTTGCTCTTAAACCAATGAATTCTTTAATAACCTTACCATTACATTCACCTTTCATCATTCCCAAAACTTTTTTATTTACAAGTGGAATATTATATATATTATCTTTTGGATATGTAGATGTATCGAAATGAGTAGTAATATCATTTCGAATATCATCATACAAGTCATTTGTTCTGATATCATATATAAACGAATCTGTATCCATGTAATTTAGATTAATATTATCAAGATATTTAGGTTTCATGTAATCGTAATGAAAATTATACATTTTCCATTTTGATAACTCTAAAACTGAAAACCCAATATATATCGGTTTATTATACACTGTTTTTACTCTTCTCATTTCGATTGCAATCATATTTTCATTAATTTGAAGAGCACTATGAAAGTTTGGTTTAGCTATAAGAGATCTAGCTCCTAACCGTTTTTTTCTATTCTCCCATTCACAAACTATTTTTATATCTTTTCTCTTGTCAACATTTTCCATAGTCTTACCATATACAGCATTATTTAGCAATTTAAAAAAGTTTTGTTCAAAAGAATTTTTTGCTAAAGTTCTATGATGATTGTTTAAATCAATATATTTTTTCAACCAATCTGATTGATTAAATTTAAGAATTCTATGGATTTTCTTTAAAATTAAACCATTTTCAATACATTGTTGAAGATTTTTATAGTGAATTACATAATTTGTTTTATTGTTTAAATCTGTAATTAATTTTTTCTGTTTCATTGTTTCAATTTTTTTATTTTTTGCACAAAATGGTAAGTCATTATGATAGTCATGTAATGTACAAGGGTAATCTAAGTCTACTTCTAATATATATCCTATTGGAGAATCGTGTTTAATATCATTTAAGTTAAAATCTTCAATGTTTTCAACCCATTCAAAATTTTTAAAAGGAAGGTATTGAGACATTGCATAACCGTATAAATTATTTACATCTAAATATATAAGATAATTTGATTTCTTCGTAGAATCATAATCACTAACATATTTATTATTGGCTATGGAATGACGGTTACTGCATTGAACAATACCTCCCCTTATACCTCGAACGATAAAATTATACATATTAATGTCTGTTAATAGTTCTAATTCTATTTGTGTAGTTTTCAACATTGCATCCCAAGACAGACCAGGTGAAGTATAATATTGACAAGGATCTAAATTGTAAATGTTTTTACAAACTTTTCTAAAATTTTCAAATATATCACAAAGTAGAAGAACATCTGCTTTGAGATATAAAAGTAAATAATCTAATAAAATATTACACTGGAATGTACTCCAAACTTTTTCTGCATGTTGATATTCTTCTTCACTACACGACTCATTAGTTAGTTTATTAAAGAAAACTTCACGAGAAGGTAATTGTGTTTCCTGAAGACGATTTTCTGAATCTATATAATCATAGGGAAAAACTCCTTTACGTTTCATTAAACTGAATTCATTACTATTGTTATAAAATGTTTTAACGATTTTTAAATCATCATCAGTCAAGTAACTGGCTAACTTTTCTAAACTTGATGACATGAATCGAAATGAGTCGAGAAAACGCAATTCAAATGTTTCTTTTTCATTTACTGAAATTCTTTTAGATATTGATACATATAATTCCTTATTTAAAGGAATAATATTTATATCACCTTCAATAGATGAAAGTTCTCTAACAAACAAATGACAATCATATGCCGAAAGATTGTGGAAAAATATAGGGATGAAGTTAGCAATTTGATATTCTAAATTACAATTATTGTGAGCAGGACCTCTATATTCACCCGTTAAATGACAATGATCTGCCACTCTATTATCATCTAAAAATTTCTTACAAATGTGACATATTGGATCTTCATTTTGAATCTTTTTTTGAAGTGGTGTTAAAGAATTCATTGGTTTAACTACACTTAAGTAATTATTATAAATATTTAAAGTGTCATCTACTAAACTTTTAAAAAAATGTTT
Source organism: Protocalliphora azurea (assembly GCA_932274085.1). NCBI lineage: Eukaryota > Metazoa > Arthropoda > Insecta > Diptera > Calliphoridae > Protocalliphora > Protocalliphora azurea. The sequence goes on from OW026523.1 coordinate 145,153,746, forward strand.
TGGAGAATCTTCACCACTATATATTCTAAACTTGTCTAAACTAGAGTCAAATGAACACTTAATATAGTAACTATATGCATATGGAATATGCTTTTGTACTGACTTTACATAAGTAGAATTCTGAACATTTGTTGATTCTAAAATACATTCAAAGTCAGCATAAACGACAAATGGTACTTCCATTTGCTTCTTAAAATTTTTGAAGTTGAGAATATTATCACCTGAATTCGGCATTGTGGTAACCAATTTGTTACATTCGTTTTTATGTTTAATTAAGGCCGCTTCATTATGAAAGTGGATGAGACATGTATTACATACATGTATTTGTCTTCTGTGTTTTGTTAATTGACTTTTCACCAATCTGGAATTATATAAAAGAAAGAAGAAACATTAGTAAATATTTTTTTTTTTTTTTATATATTGTTATAAATATGTTTACCTTGATATACTTTTTATCCACACATAATGAACCCGTTCATCTTCCTCTAATAACAACAAATTAATGTGAATATTCTTTTCCATTTGTGTGAAGTAGTACGGACCCACAACATTGTCCCCTTCTAATCCGAAAACATTGACGCTGATGTCGGGATTATTTTCTTCAAATATCTTTATCATATTAACGGCTAACGGAAATTTTAAATTTTTAAAATTTAAAACCATATTGTTTTCCAATACAACAATATCTGCATTAATATCTTTGATTTGATATGATGAACATCTATTTGAATGGGTGGTGACTGGATATAATGCTGATATTATCGCCCATTTAAAACAGTACTGATCTTTATTTTGCACATTAATACATGCTTCTTTTTTCAATATTGTTGGTGGTAAAGGTAAATATTGCGAACCTTTAAGACACTCATATTTATTAATATTAATCTCAAGATGTGAGATTTCTATTAAGGTCCATCCGCTGTCACGTTCTTGAAATTCGCTCATCTTTGCTATTAAACTCTCACATTGATTAACATAACATTGTTCGATGTCTGCATTTGTTAATGATGAATTTATAGTAATCATTTTGGTTTGATGTGATTTTATATCTACTCTACACAAATCATCATCATCTTTCATTAGCACATACTCACAAAAGAGTTCACAATTATATTTAATACTTAAATGTTTTTGTACCAGGTTCTTTAATAAATCAATTGCTTTACGTTTAATATCACTCAGAAAGTTTTCAGGTATTAAGTTCATCTTATTTTCATTTTCAATCAAATACGAGGAGATTCGATTTTTAAAACAAGAGTTTATAGACTTTATATTATTGACTAATTGTTCAGTACTCTTTTTTTTGTGAGTATTTGTTCTTAAGTGATAATGCCAAATTGATTTTAAAATATGTTTATTGCATACGTTACAAAAAACATTATTATTTTCAGGATGTTCTACTAAATGTAAATGTCTTTGTAGATCTTGGTGAGTTCCAAAATGTAAATTACATTTTGAACAATAAAATGATGACGAGGGACCATCGTGATTTAATCTAATATGACGTCTTAAGGAAGAATTAAGTTTGAAATTTTTTTCACAGATTTCACAAATAAAGTTTAACATTTTTTCTCTTTGTTGATTAACAGATTGATTCGATTAAGACTTTACACTTAAACTGTTTTAATTTTCTGTATGCAATAGTATTTATACTAAAATTTGTTACATTTTTTTAAATTATAAAATTACATTTTTTAATAACTGTACTATATTGCATTTACAATTCTTATCACATAAAAGGAATTGTATTATTTAAATATATACATATATACATACATACATACATAGAAAAGAACAAACAAAATTATAAGAATAAGTTGATATATAAATGGTATAATATACTAATTGGGGGAAAATAGTAATATTCTTAGGTAAGTTAGAAAATGTTTACATAGAGCGCTTAAATAATACTACAAATGACTAAAATACTAAAAATACATTTCTTCAATGTTAACAGTATGACATTAAGGAAAGTGTTAGAAAATAAACTAACTTTTTTAACAAAGGAAGTCATAAATGTCTCGTGGTTTGCTTTTTATGGTATACAAGATAAAATTTTTAATTATGAAACCCTTTTTTAATTTTCATAAATCTTGTAAAAAATAGTATTTACCTGTTTTCACCTTTAGGTTTTTGGTTTGCTGTCTTGAAATGTCATGTCAACATATTTTATATGATCAATACTTATGTATGTATGTACATGTTTCAAATAATACAAAGAATAATAATAAAAAGAAGAATGGTTTTTTGGTCTTTGAATTAATTATTCCACTCATAAACTTGCTCATTTTATAAAATCAAAAATCATGATCATTCATGTTTTAGGATCTAAACGGATATTGTTTAAATAGTAGCATACAAGTCGAATGAAAGCAGTTGAAAATGAGAAGACAAGAAAGAATAAAGAGGAAAAACATCTTTTTAAAGAAAATGACTATAAAATACATCTTCATTAATGTCAAAGAACCTTACACAAAGTTATTTTTTTTTTTCATATAAACAAAACAATTCTCAAGTTTCCACTTTACAAAAACAAAAATAACCATATAAAATTCATCAGTTTTTAATTTCATCACAATTAAAAGTGCAAAAAAATAAATAAATAAAAATTGCCTCCCCTGTTAAATTGTTTGTATGTACTTTTAACATAATTACATAAATACATCATACATACATACATACATACATACATACATACATTGGTTTTCAATTTCATAAAATGCAAAACAATTTTTCCTCCTATTAATGCACTCACAAGAAAAAATTATAAAACAAATTCATTGGTTTTCAATTTTTTTATCAATAAAATAAATAAATAAAACTAAAACTCATTGTCTTTTTTTTTAAGTTACAAAACTCTTTCTGCAAATGCTATTCATTTCTCTTACAAACACATTAATAACCAGGGATGGAAAACATAAACAACATACAATCATACCACAACACATACACATTTCACATTTCATAAAATGCAAAACAATTTTTTCCTCCTATTAATGCACTCACAAGAAAAAATTACAAAACAAATTCATTGGTTTTCAATTTCATAAAATGCAAAACAATTTTTCCTCCTATTAATGCACTCACAAGAAAAAATTATAAAACAAATTCATTGGTTTTCAATTTTTTTATCAATAAAATAAATAAATAAAACTAAAACTCATTGTCTTTTTTTTTAAGTTACAAAACTCTTTCTGCAAATGCTATTCATTTCTCTTACAAACACATTAATAACCAGGGATGGAAAACATAAACAACATACAATCATACCACAACACATACACATTTCACATTTCATAAAATGCAAAACAATTTTTTCCTCCTATTAATGCACTCACAAGAAAAAATTACAAAACAAATTCATTGGTTTTCAATTTCATAAAATGCAAAACAATTTTTCCTCCTATTAATGCACTCACAAGAAAAAATTATAAAACAAATTCATTGGTTTTCAATTTTTTTATCAATAAAATAAATAAATAAAACTAAAACTCATTGTCTTTTTTTTTAAGTTACAAAACTCTTTCTGCAAATGCTATTCATTTCTCTTACAAACACATTAATAACCAGGGATGGAAAACATAAACAACATACAATCATACCACAACACATACACATTTCACATTTCATAAAATGCAAAACAATTTTTTCCTCCTATTAATGCACTCACAAGAAAAAATTACAAAACAAATTCATTGGTTTTCAATTTCATACAAACAATTTCCTCTTCAAAATTTCTCTTCCTCCTCCAATTTCCTCTTCAAAATTCCTCTTCCTCCTCATTAAAAACAAAAACAACTGCATGAGCCGAATTTTGTATGAAAAAAGTGGTCCCGAAGGTACATAAACATACTACTTATATATATTATAAACTTTTATATATATATATATATATATATTATAAACTTTAATAATAGTTATATATATTTTCAATGTTTTTAACCAGAATAATCTATTTTTATTTTTCATTTCTTTTTGAATATTATACATATGCAATATTGATTATTTTTTAAAAATATCTTAGCAAAGTGCTTACAATATATATGTATATTGATATATATATATATATATATATATATATATATATATATATATATATATATATATATATACCTTGCATGTAATCGCATATATTGAAATTTGGATATGCAATAAAAGAAGAAGCATGCATTTTAGACTTATATCTCTGTGCTATACTTTGTTTTTAAATTTTGGACTTCAGAATCTTATTTTTATTAATCGAAATAACATGTAAATTATAAACTGTGTTTACATGTAATACATAGAAATGTTGGTCTAAGTCCTCATAAAGTTAATCTAGGTCCTCGTGAAAAACTAAGACTATTTAGCTATGTCCGTCTGTATGTCTGTTGAAATAAGGAGAGTGTTCAGGACGGATCCCCTAGGGGAACAAATATTTGTCTTATATAAGATTTTTGGTACTAAAAAAAGCTCCGTTCACATTTTTCCGGCTACTCAATAATTTGTTGAAAATTTTTCTTAAAAAATTAAAAATTTTCGCATGTAAAATTTTTATTTGTTGGATATAGTTAAAGAAAATATTATCAAAAAAAGCAAACAAAAAAAACAATTTGCTTCCAATTGGAATACATTAAATTAATACATTCGGAATTTTTTATTTTTTTATAAATATATATTGAAATACTTAGCAAATTGAATAAATAACTTGACATTCTCATTTTATTTGTTTAAATGTATTGACATAACAAAAAAAAAACTAACACTTAAGACAAGATAAATCACTTATGCAAATATTTATTATTTATATTATTTTTTATGAAAAAAAAATCTTTTACTTTATGTCTGTAAGTTTATTAGCTCTACTCAAGTGATTTATAAAGTCAATAAGATTTGGTTTGTTATATTAACATATGTGTTGTTGTTATTTTCTTTGGCTTTGACTTTCTTTATATTTTTGAAGGATTTATTTGATCTTACCAAATTATATCAATCATTCGCTTCAGTGTCTCGAACAACAAACTTTTTATTTCTTTTAACAATTCCTCAAAATTATAATTCTATTGAATGTTTATCAAATATTTATTGATTGATTTATCTTTTTTTATTATTTTTCCGTCATTTTGTTATTTTTATTGTGTTATTATCATAAATCAAAATTGTATATGGTTCACCTCTCATCATGTTTATGGTTAGCAATTTAATTTAAATGTTTTTTTTTTCAGGAGGAAAGTATTAAGGAATATAATGGAAAAGATTTATTGAGCTATTTGTAAAAAACCTTTATATTGTTGTTGTTATTATTTGTTAGCAAAATAAACAGCAATATCGTTTTATGATACCAGTGCTCTAAATCAGATACAAACAGAAACCGGATTTTAATACTAATAAAACAACTTTTAATTTAGATTTCAATCGAAAAACAAATTTTGGTGTTCAAAAAACAATAAAAATCTAACATATTGAAATAAAAAATATAAATATCATTTGTGATATATATTACAAAAGTAGAAAATTATTTTCAACTTTTTTCATCGGATGAAAAAATTCTAAACAACAACAATTTCATTGAATAAAAAAAATATTTAAAATGTATTTAATACACATACATACAAACTTCAAATAAATAAAATAATAGAAAATATTTTTTGAAACAAAAACAAAAGTATGAATAAAAAACAATCATTTGAAACTTTGTTTTCCATACTGATATTTATTTTTAAAGATATTTATTTCTTTCATTCTGATGGATATTTCCATTAAAATATAAAAATTTTTAGAATTTTTGTATTTGGGCTTAAGTTCATAGAATAATTGTAGAAGAATACATTATAAAAGTTTTATTGGGCACTCGGCAGAATGGAATGCATTTTCTAGTCAGGCACGACCGTCATCAGTACTCTTCAGCATCCCACTATGGTGTTCTCAGTAAATATCATCAAATATCATCTATTTAACTAACAATTTTTCTGGAAAATTAAATCTGTGACTTATTTTTCTTATATGTTATTAAATAATACAGTTGTATGGTTTACGATAAATCTTTTGTATTTTTTTTTTTTTCTTTTTTTTCAACAAATAAAAAATGTCTTTTCATAGTAAAAAAAATAGTAAAAATATTTATATTGATTCGTGACACAATAAATAACAATGTAGAATTATTGGAGAGAACGTTCTCCAAATTATTTTCCCTGAAAGGTCAGTCAAAATAAAATGTGAAAAATTAAAACAAACTTCAAAAACAAAAATTATAAAAAATTTAAAAAAAATCATAAAACGGAATTTTTGTTGAGAAAACTAATGTGTTATAAATTGTTTATAGAGAAAAACATACATAAATTTTACAAAATACTACGAAAAAGAAATGCTGACTTTCAAAAAATATTTATTCCACTTTTGAAATATAAACGCAAAATTTTTATTTTATTTATTTTTTTTGTTTGTATTTTTTATTTTGTGTTTTCAATTTTTCAATTATTCGACTTTAATTTTACCTGGTTTAAAGTAAAAAAATCAGGTGCTTGGATAAAAACAATATTCAAACAAAGTGCCTACAATGTAGAAAAAATTAATAGAAGAACAACAAAATCTCCAAGGTTCCTTCGGTATGGAAATCGTTAAAAAAAAAAAATATAAAACAGTATATTTTTACTTTGATTTTTTTTACCTATAAAATAAATTTCTTTACAGTTTTAACTTGTCCAATAAAGTACTAAAAGGTTAAAAGCTCTCTTATAAAGAAAATAACAAAAATCTGATCAGTGATCACCGGGGCAAACAAAAATGCGTTGCAAAAAAAATATTTTATGTACATAGAAAAATCAGAAAATATGCCTTGTTTTTAAAAAATTATTAACAATTGCAAAAAAAATTATTTTTGCTCTTAAAAACAATTTATCAGAAAACTATAAAATTGCTACCGATTTATGACATGCAAATTATTAGGGAATTGAATTAAATTTAGAACATTAAAGGAAAATGGAAAATCATGTAAAGAATTCTATTGGCTGCAAGATATGCAAAATTTTTCTCTTAAGTAGAAAATTATGCTATTAAGCATAAAATAATCAAAAAAATGCAATTTGAATTGCTAAACTATAATAAAGCAAATTGCGCTGTTAATCCCAAAATATGCAAAAATACGCTATTGGGATCAAAATATGTAAAAATATGTTATAACAAATGGATGCCAAAACTATTAAAATTGTCAATAACTAACACTTGAAGCCCAGAAAAAAATAAGATTTTTCACATTTTTGGTTGCCCTGGTGATCTCTAAAATTTTCTCACACAACAACCGTGTTTTGTGCTGACGTTTAATGTTAACGTTAGCAGCCAGCAAAAAACGATTTTAACTCAATTTGATATCAATTTATATTTAATTAGAAATTACACAAAAAATTGCTCTCGTTTACAAAACTTCTTTTCTTTGAATTTAATTTTATTTTTATATTTTTTATTATTTGTCATTCTTGTATTCGGAATTGTATTTTTGTTTGGAAATTGGCAACACTTTTAACATGTATATATGTAAGTTAACATGTACAATTCTACATGTTAACTCATGACCTATATAAATTTTAAATTTTTATGAAATTAACTTTGATCGTTAGCAACAAAACACAACTAACATAACACTTCCCAAAAAGTAATACATTATTTTTTTTTTTTATTAAAATTTATAATTTAATGTTCTTAGTTCCTTAATATGGTTAAAATACAAAAAAAATATAAGTTATATTGAATTAAACTTTAATGTCTTGAATAGAATTTACTACCAGTCTAAAATCAAAATTTATTTCTTTTGCTTTATTCTGCTACGAAGGAACTCTGAAACACATTAAATGTATGAATATAATTTATTTCTTTTAAATACATTTCTATACCAGTGCAGGTACGATGTGATATTAAATATATTGTATGTACAGTTAGCAAGGCCAAAATCTAAATTAAAATTATTTTTTGCTATTTTAGCAATTTTTTCTATTATGAATTTATGCAGACACAATTTAACTGGAATTATGTGCCCATTATAGTTTTACATTCTATTTCAATTAACGGGTAATAAAATTTAGTGTAAATAAGAAAATGTTTTTGTTTTAGAGAAATTAATGCAACTGATTTTTTAAGAGTCACAAGAAATATATACAAAATTATTTCAAATATGGATTTTTTGCCTTATGCCTTATGCAAAATAAATGACAAGATTTTATTAACCGTAATTGGTCATAATTATCTACACATTTGCTTCGTTTATAGATGCTATAAAATTAATACTACATATTTCGAAATAAATTGAAATTTAATTCATATCTTGCAGATATTTGTCAATATTGTTTGTTATCAGAGATGTGCCAAACAAAATGAATTTATTTTCAATTTATTTTAAATCCTACAATGCAGTAAAATAAATCAATATATCAATATTTGCTTTGTAATTTTTAGATTAATATTTCAATAGAAATTAAAAGCTAAAATATTTGTATTTAATTTACATATAAGTAAATCAATTTTAAAACTAACATTTAAATTGTAAAATAAAATTTTACACTTTAATTATGTTTGTTATCTAGTTTTCTTTTTTTTTTCTTTTGTCAACGTTACTTTAAGGTTTCGTTTTACAGTACAACATTCTCATTTTTAAAGGAAATGAATGTACAAGAATTTATGAATAAATGCATTTCCCTATATCCTGTTCATTTACATACATATGTCTACAAAAATTCAGATGAATACAAAAAAAAATTACAATATGGTTTTCTACACAATAGAAGTATTATTGCTTCTTTTTTCTCTCTTTTATTACAGTTTATCATTTTTTTTTTTTTTTCTTTTATTATGCTTTTTGTGCAGTCAAGTTTTTTGACATTGTTTATTGTCAACATTGTGTCCTGCAACAAATGCTCTAAGGTCATTATAATTCAAAAGTAAAAGAAGCAAAACAAAACAAGTGAAAAATATATAGTCGGTCGAGCTCGACCATGTGATACCCTACATCATTGCTATGTGCATCAAAAATCGAGTAGCAGTCTTATATGGGACCTTTGGCCAATTGTGAATCGATACTTTTATTAAGCGTAGTGTATATTTCTTTAAACATATGTATGAATAACAATATGTTATTTATGCACTTTAGTGGGTTTCCCAGAAGTGGGCCTGATAAGAGAGCTATGGCTAATTATGGACCTATTTTTATAAAACTGATTTTTTATAACACTGATTGATGACAAATATTAAACTGATGCTATGTTTTATGTCAATTATTGAAATTAGATAAAACTTATATGAACCAAATTTCATTAAAATTAAACAAGTTTGCAATTGCCTTGTTGCCTCTGTTTGCCACTACCAAAATAGGCACCAGCAGAATGGAATATGTATTTTCTGTGCCGCTAAACACTTCATCAGCATTCTTGGTGTCTTATCCATTTTGGTTGCGTTAAAACCTAAACACAAAAACAACCAATATTTAAGGGATTTATAATCAGTAAACCCCTATTCCGGGAGGACATTTGTGTGATTTGTGGGCTAAGTGAAATAATGAACCGATCATAAAAAATTTCGGGCTTCTTCCTTGGAAAATTTGTGTACCAAATCTCATTAAATTATTTTAAAATTTGCGACCTCTAGTTTGACTGCAAAGTTTACATTTACGAACAAACGGAGAAACAGACAGACAGACAGATGGACAGACATTGTCAAATCGACTCAAAAAGTGCCAAAGTTAATAAATAAAGGTAAGTCCTTGACCAATATTTTTGATTGTTACAAACATCAGCACAAACGCATAATACCCTTTCCACCTATGATGTTGGTGTAGAGTATAATGAAAATCACAATGTGAGAATATAAAATAAAAAGTTGTTGAAAGGAAAAAAATAAAGCAAACTTTTTTTAGCATTAACTTTGGCTTATATTTAAAAATAAAAACAATGAAAAAATAACATTTATTGCATATTAAAGATTAACAAATTGTAATAAAAATCAAAGAATCCAATAAAAATCCTTTTTGCAAGATACTTGTAATACAAAAAAAACCAACAAATTTGTTAATTTATTGCTTAAAATTTACAAAGGATAATGCAAAATTATTCAACTCATTCATTTTTACAAATTTAATTTAACTTTATTTTGTTTATAGCAAATTTTAAAATCCTATTTTCTTGTTCTTATTTTCTCTGACATGCATGACATACGACTACACGTTGATTTTATTATTATTACATTTTTCTTCAGCAACGTCTTATATTCTTTACTTTCTGTCATGTCATAGCACTCGTATTTACACAATTTTTTCAGTTACGAATAAATGTTGAATCCTTTTTTGTTTCTTGTTACTTGCTTTGTATTTATTTCTCCATTAATGTCATTCTCGTCTCGTTGTTTTACAATCTTACTGTTGGTATTAAAACGTGTAAAATCTAAAATTAATGTCATTGAAATGCAATAAACAATTCAATACATTAACATTTGAAATAAAACTAAATAAACAAATACACAACGAAATACGTTGAGATTTAGGAAACAAGTCAGAATTATTTACTAGTATTGGTAAATATATTTTGGATTATTGTAACTTATGACAGTTTAACATTTAGACATTTACAAAATGTTTACATTAAAACAATTAATGGAATTGTTGTAAAAGAAATTATGGTTTTTTCAATGTCTTTCATCTGTAATAAGAATTGCAATTTTACAGAATAGGATCAATCTAATTAATATACTTAATTTTACATAGCTTTCCATAAAATCTTCAAAATTGTAGAAAAATCAAATTTATCATATCCTAATTATTAAGTTATAATTTTTCATAATTATAATATAAATTAATTATTAATTTATTGTTTAAATTTTGCAGAAAAACACATTCATCTCATCGTTCATCTAAGATCTATTTTGTGATTTAAAATATATTCTCGAGTAATGAATTTTTAGAAGAACCTCAAAGGATTATAAATGCCATAAAAAGCAGTATAAATTTCCAAAAACACTTTGTATTGAGTTTTATGTTATAAAATCTTAAAATAAATTTTATTTATATAATGAACTAATGTACAGATATTTCGTTGACTTATTCATTTTAAAAATATATTAATAATTTTTTTTTTTTTAATTTCTTCTTTTCTTTTTGTAATTTTGATTTGTGATTATAATATATATAGCATTATTATTGAATAAATTACCTTGTCTTAATATTAGTCATATGCTTTTTTCATAAATTAAAAAAATAAAAAAAAAATATAATATGAGAAATATTTATTATTAAATGAATTTATTTATTAAAACTATTTATTTATGGCTTTAATCTTTTCAATATCTGTGTAATTAATAACAATAACGATTTTTTGTTATCCTCACATTTAATTAAACAGGAAAAAATAAATAATTATGACATTAATTTGAATATTGCATTTTATTTATTTATTATCAGAAATTTACATACGAACCATTAAAAAATACAGAAAGTTTTTTTTTTTTTTTTTTTGTTCATCAATAGTCATAAAAATTAACTGGAAGCTACTTACTTACAGGAAGTTGGTTGATGATGATTAAGTAAGTAAGTATGTAAGTAGTAAGTAAAAAAAAGTAATTTGTAATCGTTACTCATCTCGCTTGCTCAACGGAAAATTTTAAAATTTTTTAATTTTGTTGTTGATGCCAGGCGTACAGAATTCACAGTTGGCCGACATATTGAAAAAATAAAAATTTAAAGTGACAAAATTTTCTACTGGGCTTATACTAAAATTAGAAAATGTCACATACTTTAAGGCTGAAAATATTCCGATTTTTAATTTTGAGCCCTAAAGTATGTTGAGGTTTTTCGCTTTTTTTTTAGTAAAACCCCAGTTGGAAATTTTGTCGTTTTAATTTTTTTCAAGATAGCGACTTTCATAAAACTTTGTGCGCCCGGTATTAAGAAGAAAATTTCAACATTTGTTGTTTACAAAAAGTAACGGAATGAATCAGTTTAAAATCAATCAAACGTACGTACAAAGTACGTAAGTAACTAACAAACAACCTAAATAAAGTAAATTAGAGATAAACATTTTAAAAAACAAAATTTTTATTATTTAAAAAAGGAAATATTTAATTTATATTACTAATTAAATACATTTTAATTTGTAATTTAAATAATGTAAATTTGTACATCATAAATAATGTAAAAAATAAACTTAAATAAAACCATACATAATTTATATAAATTTATTTTTTACATTTTAGTTAAATATTAAATATATTTTAAATGAAAAATTAATTACAAAAGCGTACATCTATCTATATCTATAATTAAAAATAATTTACTCAATTTTATTTAAATAAAATTTGAACTATTTAAAGCTAGCTATTTGTTTGGAAACATTACATTTAAATTTAGTAATAGTAAAAATTAATTTATTATTAATTCTACTGATGTTTTAGTCGAAATTTCATTCGACTGATTTTAGCCAAACAATGCAACAATATAATGTCAATATAAATTTAAATAAATAAATTTATTTATTAATTTTACACAAATATTAAAAATATTCCTTAATTATAAAAATATAACTTTTAATAATTTAAAAATATTTCCTTAAATAAATAGTTTCGATTTATTTATTATTTGTTTAAACAAAAGTTTTGTTATTGTTAATTTCAACAAAAGAAGTTACATCAACTGTCAACAGCAGATAAAAAACATTATCAGGAAACTCCAGCAACAATAGTTTAAATTTAAAAACTAATACTATACATTATTTTCATAATGACAAATATAAAAATATAAATAGAATTATGTAGCAAAATAACGAAACCAAAAAATAAAGGGAAAATATACAGACTGCTTAATGAAAATAGTGTTCAAGGTCCGAAGAAATTTTATTTTATTTTTGCATTACAAACTCTCACATGTAAATGCACATTATCTTTGAAATACCAATGAATATTAAGTTAAATTGTAAATTTTAATAGCCGTATCAAACAAAGCAATGATTTATATTTAAAGTACTCACTAGCTAATACAAAATTTAGTTCTTAACGTCTTTATTAAGAAAATCGTATTTAAAAATCTCTTTAGAGTCTACATTAACTAATAAACTGTTGTTTATGTAGGCAACCCTTCTCAGTTTCTCTCTCATTTATATCGTCAGTGTTGCGAATAGTTAGAATATATTATTCATTAACTATTTTATTCCACTATTATTTTAGATGTTATAACACATTTTTTATTAAAAATATGTCTTTTTTTTATTTTGAAAAAAATCATTATTTAGCTTATTTAAGTATACCTATGTATAAATGAAATAATTTTATTTAATTTTTGTTGGTTGCAATTATAGGTATCCGAATAACGAATATTCTATGATAAAATCAACATCTTTGTTTTGTATTAAAGACGTGCAAGAATAGAACTGAAAGTATACTCAAAACAAATATAACAAATAAATACTTGTGAGGATTGGTATAAATGAGAAAATGAGTATAACTGATGTGGTATAATTTTGTTTTTACACACTCACTATACTCATAAAAACTATTACAGTTATTTCTGGTTTTGCATTGAGTGAGAAATTTATTTGTTTTTTTGTTTCAAGTAACTGTTGTACTATTAGTATTTTAGAATACCTGTTGGTGACACAAGTAAACATATTAGTTTTTGTTGTGCAGTGTGTGAATAAGTGAATTTTTTTGATAAAATTTATATTTAATAATAAATAATATTGATATGAAAGAAAATAATTTAAGAAATGTGTACAAAATTAGTGGAAAAAGGGGACGAAGCAAGATATGGTACTGTTTTTGTCTTATAAAAAATGAAAATGATAGTGAATTAACGAATTTTGTTGCTTGCAAAATTTGTAAAAATGTATACGAATATAATCAAAACTCGCTATCAATTTTAAACAAACATAATTATTGTGCATTGTTAAAAAAAATAAAAATGAAAATTAATTTATTGAACCGAACCAGGAGACCAAAAGACATGTGTGGATGTTTTAACAAATGGATTATTTCTCATATTCGCCCATACTCATAATATTAGATAATAGGCTAAAAGACTAATGCTAATGAATGTATTCATATTTAAATTTTATTTTTTTTTTTTTTCTATATACTAATGATCAAATTACCATTTTGTTTTTTTTTTAAAGACTGAATTATTTTGTTAACTAAAAAACATCAAGTTTATTTAAATCAATAAAAAATGTTACTACATAAAAATATGTTTAATATTGTTTTAATTTAAGAAATTAATTGTTTTAATGTCTGCATTTTCATAATACGTAATAACACGTATTATCAACATACAAAAAGTACTAATAGTACAAGCTTCTATATCCACTTTATCTGTTTCAGCAAATAATAATAAAACAAATATGTTACTCTTATTCGCTTTTTATTTATTCACACCTAATATACTAAAGAGAAAAACAATACCAACTAATAACAAAAACACAAAAATACTCATCAATACGCACTCAAACTGGCAGACAAAGAAATTGGTGGGGTTTGAGTGTAACTTTGCAAGAGTTTATTTCGTATTCGGTTTTATTTTTTGTTCAAATTTTGTGAAAATTTAACAATATTAATAATTTTTTTCTGTTAAAATGCGTAATTTTTAACCCGGAGTTGATGAATGATATTAATGTCAGCTTAATCTAAAAAGTCAAACATTTGCGATTATTGCGATCATTGGGTTGTCATGCGGGTAGCTGAAAATGCAGAAAATATTATCTTGTCTCGGAATTCAGTTAATACATTTTTGCCAAAAATTTACGCATGAATGCATAAAAATTTATTTATTTATTTTTAATTTTATTATTTTATTTATTTATTTATTTTTTTTTTTTTTGAAGAATGTAACAGAAATAATAATCTTAAAGTAACTTTAAAGTAGAGTCGGACATATTTTAAAATATTTAAAGCTAAAAATGGTTTACTAAAGGTACATTAAGCAAATCATTGTTTTCGAATACAACTTTAAGAATTTTTGCTTAACAATGGTTAGTAAAGCTATATTAAGTTTTTTTTTTTTTAATACGACTGTAAATCTTTTTTTCAAACAATTTTACATATTAATTCTTTGAAGTGTGTTTTATCCAAATTTACTATAATTAAATTTAAATATTTCATAAACTTTCTATTAAATGGTATTATCACCATTATTCTCAAATTACTTTTGTCACTGCATATTTAAATTTTTTTCTCCCTTATTTGTGCACATTTACTTGTATCAACCACAAATCACCTTAATTATTTAGTACTGGTAAATGCTGGTATTGATTCAAATTAAAACTCCATTGCAAACAAATGGATAATCCAACAGAAGTGATTACATTGATGAGTGGAATATTATTATTTATGACATGTTTGCAAACGTAAATTAAAAATATACATTCATTTAGTAGATTCTAATGGCATCTATACACGTATTTGATAAATAAATGATAAATATCATACAGTGTATTTACTCCTTTGTCAAATTATTGAAGCATTAATGATTTAATAATCATATTCAACAGCACATAGCTAATGTATACATACATACATACATACATACATACATACATGCATACATATGTACATACAAAAATTTACTTTAATATGTGGGAAATCAATTAGACATAAATTTTAATTTTTAATTTCTATACACATTCTTTTGTACAAAAAAAATGGATAAATAAATAATAATAATAATTTTGGAATACGGTTGGTATGAGTAATATTTTATCTAAATATTAATTCGCAATTTTTTTCCAACAATACTTCTTATTTCATCTGGCATCTTCACGTATACTAAAAAACATTTAATTATAAAAGTGAAAATATATACAGATGACTAAATACAAAAAGTACCAAAGCGATAAATCAATCTCAAGTGTTATCTTTGACTCTTACTAATAGCCACGCATATCTTCTTACCATAGATTTGTAATACAGTCAGTTATAAAATGAATTTTCAATGTCTTACGTGCGTTTATTCGTTGGCAGTTTATAATCTAATCTCTCTGTCTTTCTTTTAGTGTTAATGGCATTTCAGGTGAGTTACTTTGTTCGCCTATTCAAAGCTTATCTTGTCCGCAAGAAAAACAAACACTTTTGACAAACATCCATACTACTTCTACATGGTGATGAACAAAAATAAAATCTTAAATGTGCACGCGCACAAAATAGAGTTATTTGATGCTTTTCCTTCTGCTCATTCGCGTATACACTCACAATTTACAGCATGATTTTGAGATACGGATCTGAAGTTACAAATTATACCAACAAGTTAAAAAATTTGATTCAGATTTAATGTTTACTTTCAGAAATCTTTTTCGTTATACACAACTAACATTAACATATTAAAAATTGTTCATATAACAAATTTTTTAATTGTATATCAATACAGCGCTTAGCAGACTGAAAAAATGTAATTTAGTAATGGGGACCCATGAATAAATTGAATAAAGCACTTTTAATAGAGAAATGTACATATGATATGAGAAAAGTTTCATTAGAAAACACATCGAATTCTAGTTTGTCTAAAAAATAAAATATAGTTTAAAAAGAAGTGAACTCATTCCAAAAAAAAAAAAATTAACCGTAAACACAATAAAACTAACTACCCAACTGATCCATGTGATTGCAATATTGCTGTGCTTTATACTCGTACTATTGAGAACTTATTTATGTAATATAAAGTAGGCAAATAATGACGCCTCATTACCAAGAAACTACTTTAATAAGTAGGTGTCATTACCGAGAACCAAAAAATTTTCGCTTTGAAACTCTTTAAATATCTTTTTAAAAATGTATAATATGCACTTATGTGAGTAAATTTTTAAAAGCATATTTTAAGTCTATTAATGCATGAAAATCCGCCCTCTAATTATCAATTTTAAATAAGCTGAACTGTTTCATAATTTTTCAATTCAATAAATATTTTCCCTTAACATACGCTACCAAAAAAAGAAGGTTATTACTCTTAGATATATTTGTATGTGTAATGTTTTCTATCGAATTCCATATCATTAGCTTCTCTTAAAAAAAAAAAAAAAAAAAAAAAAACAAAAAAAAACATTTATTAATTCCTGTTTTTTCTTACACTTTTTCATAATTTGATTGTCTATGGATTTACTTTAGTATATGACTTGAAAACTTATTTGTGTTACATATTTATATATTTTATACTTAGAAAGTTACTAAAGAACAAAAGGTTATTTGTTGATGTATTTATTAAGTGGCAATAAAAGGCTTTAAAATACCAAAGTAAAAATAACAGATGTTGTGTGTGATGATAATGATATTTTATTTTCTAACAAATTTACCTGAGAAATCAGAAAACAAAACAGACAAAATTTTATGTTGTTAGAAATCCAATGAGATATTTATGCTTTAAGAAAATCCAGTCATGATGTTTTGTAACGAAAATTAAAGCAACATTTGCTTCATTTAAAATTTTACTTTTTTATTTTTATTTTTTTTTAACGTAATAAATAACACTCTGTTGGTCATGTCAGCAATAAATCTTTACAAAACCTGGTTTTTAGGGATTAAATGTTGATGTTTGCAATTGTGTATGTTTCAGGTTTTTACATTTTAATTGTTTTTATTATTGATTTTACCAAATGAAAAACAAGAGAATTTTATACAAAAACACCTTAAACCAAATTTTACTTTATCCAGGTTACAAAAATTTATAGACAAAAATTGGAAACTATGGGTTGGCAAAAACAAATAAATAAAGTTTGCAAACGTTGGAATTTTAGGTACATACATGAAAAAAAAAAATAAATAAATTGCACATGACTTTTTAAACAAATACATTCTAAGATCTACATATGTATACGAATGGCCATAAATTTGGAAAATAAACTTTTATTGAATATCCAAAATACAACTATGCATATAAAAATAAATGTTGAACTGAAAACAATTGTTATTGACTTCACTTAAGAAAAGTTATGAAGAACATAAAACAAAAAATTCCTTTGGAAACTTTGCAGCGAAAACAAAATTTAAAAAATTTAGCAATAACAGCAAAAAAAAAAGGACCTTAAGTAATAAGGATTGCTCAAAAATTTAGTGCATACAATTTATCATATAAAATCGAAGAAATGGGTCAATCGTTTTGAAATTTTGATTTTGTTAAAAAGTGTTATATTCAAGTTCTAAATTTAAAAGAAAATTTATGTTTTATTTGTTATTAGTAGGATTTATAATATTTTTGGATTAACTTCCATAAGAGCTTTATTATGTTTTCAGCTACTATTTCCCATTCCCTTTAAACTCCATTTGTTTTTTAATCAGCATTAAGTATTCTTTAAATATTTTTTTTTTACTATTAACCATTAGATTTAAAATGGTCAGAGTTCTAAATAGTTTAGTTGTCTCATTTGCTACAAAATAGCATCATTTGCTTGATCAGCTATTTTTTTTAATTGTTTAAATGAGAAAAAAGATCGTTGTGTTTTCTCTTAATAGAGAGGAAAGAGATTTCTTTTGTCCAAAATTATACCATAGTTAATTCGACAATTTCAATTTTTTTACACGATATTTTTCTGATACATTACACGCATTATCTGTTATATGAAATTCATGATTAGAATGTTGTAAAAAGTCCACCAATATCTACTTTTTATCACCTTTTAGGCACCATTCATATTTTTGAAAAAAAACAATCTCAATAAATTTCCTTCTCTCTTTTGCCATTATATTTTTTCTAATATTCTTATTAGGAACTTGTTTTAATTCATCGGTATTCAGGCTAGCTTTATTTGTAATTTTAGGATAAAACATGTTGAGCAATGTAAAAAATTAAAAGTCCGTATTATTTCATCTGATATCCTACAGCCTTTAAATCATCTTTTTCTTTGGTTATCGGAAATCTTTTCGAAGAACGTGAACTCTTTGTACTGTTTCATACTCAAGAAATTGTATTTCCCAACTCAGCTGCATTCCTAGCAATTGTTTTATATGTTTGACATGTATTTTGATAATAAATTTAATTATGTGTTTGAATGTATTTTATTCAATTTTTATTTTAGGAAAAACTAATTACGCTATTACAACAATATTTAGCACATAGTCAATGAGAACAATGACATATGTAAACAAGTTAACGATGCTGATTATTTTTACATATAATAAAAGTTATAAGCCTTTAAGTGTGAATGGATTATTTTCTTGCGCAGTCCTTAAAGCTCCTAATAACGAGAGAGAAAATCATGTAATGAAAACAGAAAACTAATTAGTTAATTGAATACTTACTATAGTTAAGCTTGACCAAAATAAATAAGTGATAAAAATTTTTAACCAAAATCTATATTTTGTACAAAAACATTATATGTATTTCATCTCGATTACTTATAATGTAAACTAGAGGCAAAAACGCATTAATTTGTAATCACTTATATTTCTCACCCAAAATTGATATTTTCTTGTTCACAGGATCTATGTTTTTTTAAATGACATTTGTTTTGGAAACGTATAATTGATATCCATTTTAAAATATATAACATATTAACACGTATGAATATAAGTTTTGTCTAGCTATAAACTTAAATTTTAAAATTTTTTAAAAAATTCTTTTACTTTGTCCATATGCCACACTTAGTAACAAATAAAAGAAATTGTTAAAGAAAGAATAGTAAGAAAAGAAAAATTTTTAACAAAAATTTTCTTAAAACATAAACTAAAAACAAACTTTAAACAAGATTCCAAAGAAAAAGCTGAAACAAAAAAAAGAAAAATTTAACATTCATTATACAGCAGCAGCAGAAACGCAATTCAATAACGAAATTACTAAAAAAAAGTTAACGTTTTTTTTCCATTTTGTAACTGATTTCCACTTAATATAAAGTGGAAATATTTGTTCCTACTATTTTTCTAAGTTTATCATCATTATTATTGCAAACTCTACTTAGAAGCTTTGTTTTGTTTGCTTTTTATATTTCAAATAATAATACTCACATATAAAGTTGTAATAATGTTTAGTTTGTTATTTTCAATGTGCAGAAAAATAAAAACTAAAAAAAATGTCTTAACTTTGCTTTCAGTTACACATTAGTTAACCAACACTTTAAAGCTGACAAACCTTTGTTAAGAAAACTTATGCAAAAACACTGTTTTAACATATAAAGTTTTTTAATTTTAATAATGGCAACATTTTCATTTCTTTTCTCTCTTTTTTAGTTTAAGCTGTACACTACCGAATATTAATTCATTCGGTTATTTAAATTTATAAAAAAGCTTTTTATTGTTTAAGCATAAAATGAATTCTTTTTAAAATATTATTTCTGTTATTATTACGTAGTAAAAATACAAAAATAAAAGAAATAATAGACATTAAAAACAACAAATACGATTAATTATTGGTAACGAATAAAATAATTATTCGAGTAATCATTTTTATTTATTTTTTTTGGTTTAATTTACATCACTAAAACATTTGTTATATTTTTGTTATTTTGCATGTACTATTTTATATTTATTTTTTAGTTTTTTCTCTAAATATATACGAACAAAAAATGGAAATTAATCTCAATGTCACTTAAAGTAGGTTTAACGTAGTTTCATACCCACTTTAAAATATTTAAATTACCTTTGTTAAATTTAAGTTAATAATCATTTTTGTTTACAACTTTAAGCAATTTTACTTAACAATGCTTTGTAAAGCTCTTTTAAGTTTTTTTTTGCATACGGCTGTAAAAATATAACAAAATCTGTGATAAACAGTGGCCAGAATACATAACTATTCGATATATAACTTCAATTCTTACAACACAACAACTAAATGTATTTTAAATAATTTCACATCATTTTATTGAGATCTTGTATACGAGTAAATAAAAGACGGAAAAAAAGAAAGTTTATTTGAAGCCAAAAACCTTATAAATAATCATTTTTTAGCAAGGAACTTCGGAAAATTAAATTGTAGAAAAGGCGTAAATATATTTTATACAAAAAATAAAAAACGAAAATTCACTGGAAACTAAAACTGAATCAACAGGGCATTAAGGTTTATAAAAACTGGTTGAACTTAAAATTTTACCTAAAGTAAAACAAAATCAGAAACTAAATGCATCGAACATGACTAAAGATAGTGAAAAAATACTTGGAAATATGCGTTGTAACCTAGAAATTTAGAAATATTAAAAAAATACATAAGTTTAGAGCCAAGTCTGTTATAAAAAAGCCCCTACATCTTAAAAAAGTATATAAAATTGGGGATAAGAATTTTTAAGAGGATGAAAAATTCTAGAAGGAAGAAATTTTTGAAATTGGAATCAAAAAGCAAAATCATTTTGTATACAATATGAATGTCCTTGTCTGTCGAAAGCCATATACCAAGCTAGAAGTAAAGTACCGTAAAGTTCCGTAAGTTATCAAAAAGTACTGTGATTGAAGTGTTTTAGTTAGAGGGTATGTGACAGAGTCTGGAGTAGGTTTTTTATAAACATTTTAAAATAAAATTTACATAAAAGTGCTGATAAATTAGGAATTTCTGACCGATTTATGTTTATCGGGCATTCTGCCACAAACATAAGGCTTATCTTTCTCTAAAACTGCACGAAAATAATAAAAAATCCATTACAATTACCAGATATCAATCTAAATGAACATTTGTGGATATTAAAAAAATATAAATGTCTGAATTTCACGAATAAAAATAGTATTAAATTCATATTGTAAGTACAGTGAAACAAAACTAATCCTGAATATGACAAAATCCTTGCTTTAAAGAGGTTCTAAATTGAAAATAAAAAGCTTCGTGTCATTAAAAATATAATTTTTGTGATTTTTCGAAGAATAAAATATGATGTCGAATACTCTTTTTGTATTAACTTTAAAATTTATACAGAATTGAGGTCTTTATGTTCAATAAATCTTAAATCATTTTTTTATTTAAAAATTCTGAGAAAATTGCATTATTAAAAAAAAAAATAAAATTAGCATCGCTCATATCGAATAGATTATTTTGGCCACTGTATTAATTAAGATATTTTCTATTTTTGTTTCATGTTTCTATTTTTATGTTTTCATGTTTCATATTAAATGTAAAATTCAAATTACGAATCTCCTGAAGAAGTTGACAAAAAATCGACAAAACGTGGAGAAAATTGTTATAAAAAAGTTCGTTTTTTATTTACGTTGGAACTACAGCTCCTATTAGCTTAATTTGAAAATTTGGAAGAAAAGAGGAAAAAAATAAAAATATTGAAGTTTTTAAAAAAGAAAATGACAATTAATGAAGTTTGTTTGTTTCTTTAAAACGTGTAACACATAAACATATTGTTTTTTTTTATTTTAATATGAGTGTGTGGGTATGTAACCCTGCAAGCATTTAGTGAATTCTTTTTCGAAATAGCTCACTAATTCGCCACTCTTAGAAGTGCAATAGAAGATTTCTCTCAATTTTCCAACAACAAAATATATTAGTATACGAATTGAATCTTCTAGACGTAACTTCTTTAATCACTATTAGAAGTTGTTTTTATAACAGTTACAGTTATCCAAAAATGAAAACACTATTTTTCAACACCTTTTCTAGCATTTGGAAGATTGTTGTTTACCAATCCACATAATCTGTCGAATTCGGCACTCTAAGATGATTAATAGTAGAATGTGCAAAACTTTACAAAAACAACACACATTAGGTTCGAAATTTTATCATAAAATCATGATTTTGGCAATTGTTTACATTTCATAATGGGAAAAAGAACAAGCAGAAACAATATAATTTTTCTTAGTAAAAATAAAAATTTTCAAGTGATTAGAGTGAAAAAATATCAACATTAAATAAAATTATTTATGTAAACTGATGTGAAACAAAATATTCATAAGTTTTAAATAAAAATTAAGAAAATAAGGTAAGCATTTATCATAATTTAAAAGATATTATTAATATTTCAACTAGTTCTGGGCAAGCGAATAAATTTAGGAAAACATTTTCATTTTCTATAAAAATAAAAAAATATGTTGTTAACAATTTAAGGGCCAGAAAATTTAGTTTTATATAAAATTCTTAATAACTAAAACAACATTTTTTAAAAGTGTGGGTGTTTGACTTATGTATGACATGCCCTCGAATACGAATATATTAAAAATTCAATTTTACAAGTCTATTCTGTTGAAGATTAAAATTTATATATATATATATATATATATATATATATATATATATATATATATATATGCAGCAATCAAAAATTTGGGAATGCATTGCATTATTTTTAATAGAGATGAATTTTTACACTTTAAATTTGAATTTTTAAAATTTTAAATTAAATTTATTTAAAAGTTTGAAAAGAATTCAAAGATTGTTCTTGTTGTGTAGAGTAGATTGTGGTAATTTTTGGTTAAGTAGCGGTATTTATTTCTAAGTTTCAAAAATCTTAAATATTGACAAAAATGATTGAAAAAACTTTCAGGGCCAAGATAAAATTTAAATAATGATTTAAAATGGTACATCATCATTAAAATTGGTAATAAAGTATGGAAATGATTAAAAGATCATATAGTGTTTAATAAAGGGAATCTCCTTTATAAAAATGGAAACATTTGAAAGAGAAATTAGAGAAAATTTATTATAAATATTTTTTCAAATATTTCCAAAATTCTTAATAGTCAGCTATGTGTTCAGCGAGAAAGTATGATTTTAGAAAAGTATATAGTGTTCGCCTTGTAAAAAGTGTAATACATTTGTTCTTTAATAATTTTAGAAAAACTGGCGATTTTAGAAAAAAAAATTAACCAAAAAATTTTTATTTATTTTAATTATATAGAAAATTCAATACAAAATTAAAATAAATAATAATGTAGTCTTGTAATATTTAAAAATCGTATATTATATTACTAAACATTTTATAATGCGAACATCATAACCTTTCTAAAAATCATACATTGTCGCCGAACATTCTAATAACTGCAGGAAATTTTGCAAATATTCTAATAGATGTTAAATTTTCATTTGAATTCAAAATCTTTCTGTGCATTTATATTCATTGTTTTCTGTAGTAAACACAAGGAAGAGTTATTTTTGTTATTTAAAAAATAAATTAGAATATTAATAATTATTCTTATTTTATTATATATATCTACTTTATTAAATTTGAAAGAAACAAATATTCTTTTCTAATTTTGTACTTAAAATATTTTTTAGTATTCTTTTTTAATTTAATTTTTTTTTAATGTTAATTTGAATTGAAAATATTGTTGTGCAATTAATTTCATTGCTTTCCATAATAAATATCAGTAAGAGTTAATTTTGTGATTTAAAAAATTTTAATATTTTTACTTTTGATAATTTTGTTCATTTCTAATCCTTTATTTTAAATTATAAGTGTTACTAGCATTATTATTTTAAAAATTTTATGCAAAATAGTTTTGAAATTCTGCAAATATTTTCTATCGAAAATGTAACTACACACCGGGAAGTTGAAATGTTTCGCTTTTACTATCGAATTCTCATATAGTTAGAGATAGCATCTTTTGAGTAACGCTTTAGTGGAGATTGGAGGATTCGAATTAGGATTTTTTGTTAGACACTTTTTACTGCGGAATAGTAGATCTTAATACGTGACGTACAAAATTTACTAAAGCGTTACGAATTCTGATCTACTTAGTAACACCGTTCGTTAAGAAATGTGCCACTAAGAGATAGTTCCTTTTGAGTAACGCTTTAGTGGGGATTTGAAGATTCGAATTAGTGACATTCAATACTGACTAAAGCGTTACTCAAAAGGAACTATCGCTTAGTGGCACAGTTCTTCCCGAACGGTGTTACTAAGTAGATCAGAATTCGATAGTAAAAGCGACGCATATCAACTTCCTGGCGTGTCGATATAGTTACGATTTCGATAGATAATGTTTGCAGGGAATTATTGTTTATTTAGTTGTCAGCATATGTGTGCATTTTTGAGTGTGTTTGTGTAAAATTTTATGTAAACGTTTACCTATAGCACTCAACTTATTGTTGAACTCGTTCATATGTATTTTTCATTATTTTATGTAATTGTTTTTAGTTTTATACAACAGTTAGTTATTAAACAACAAATATATTGCTGGGCTTTTGTTTACGTGTTGACCACGTTGTATTGAAAAGTTAAAAATATTATTACTAGGTTAATTCTTAGAGCTAAAATAAAGAAGAAAGTTTCACGATGCATAATATTTTTTTGTGATTAGGAAATTGCGTAGGATAAAGCGTTTTCAGCCATTTATGTGTTTTCAATATATGTATTTTTAATAAAATATGGTCTTGGCATTAAATGGGCACTGAAACTCCCTAAAGTTGCATCACCCTATTTGCCTCTCAGTTGTGTAAATTGTTAAATTCCCAAAAAGCGTATTCTGTAATAGTTCTCTAAATAAATAATATTCTTTGTATACGGAGTATCCTTGTCCCTACTCCTATCGAAAAATCTAAGTCTATTTTTTTTTTCTATCTACACTGAGAATACCGATATTTTGGAATCAATAAACTTTTTGCATTTTTTAATAGGCAATGTTACAGATTAATAGAAACTCGTTGTGTCTAATTTTTTCCATCTGGAGTAATGCGTTCAAGAGATATTGATGAAAATAAATATTTGTATGAACGATAGTTATGACATACACTGACATTTTCTGCTTTTTTGGCTCATAAATTTTTTGCTTATTAACCAAGAAATAATTGAGTCAAATTTCATCAACCTATGTAATTCGCTTCAAGCCCTATCGTGCTTTCAACAGAGAGACGAACATAGCTAGATCATCTTAAAATTTCAAAAGGGCCCATAAAATTTTGTAAGATTCTTTTTTTTTTATAATACTTTTTGAATATCTCCGTAACTACTGATCAGATTACAAAATAATCTAGGTATAACACCGTATGATAGCTATTTTCACACATGAAAATATCGATATTACATGAAATTAGAGACCATACGTAGTAAAACTATCAAATCAAATATCAAATTTCATCTTAAAAGGACTTTAAAGTTTCAAAGGATACACATTTTAAAAAAAGATTATAAAATATTTAAAAATGTTATATCAACATAATATGTAGGTCAAATGAAAGTTAATAATCCCTGCAATATAATAGTATTTTTTATTTAAGTGTTACGGCACAAAACTTACGAAACTATTCTTTTGAAAATGTAACCTTTCACCATTTACTTTCAAAAATATATATCAGCCTGCAACAATCATTCTCACACGTGAAAAAAAAATCATTATTGACAATATTTAAGAATATTATAAAATATTTACCCAATACGCATGTCAAATGAAAGCTACGAATCCCTGCATGATAATAATGTCTTTGACTTAAATGTTGCAGTACATTTCATTTTGAAAATGTAACCCTTTAATATTATATTTATTAGTTAAAAGGATATTTTTTTTAATGTTTTATGCAGCAATATTTAAATATTGTTGGGTTGATATAATTTTGGTAAATATTTTATAATTTTTTAATTGTGTATTTTTTGAAACTCTGAAATTTTTTTCTCGAGAGAAAATTTGACATCCTGAAGAAACACTAAGTACGTACTTTGATGCATATATCAATTTTTTCATGTGTGCAATTAAAGGAAATTGTTACACGGTGTAATCAAATAACATTTTTTGGTATTTTATTAAACCAAATCAGACTTTTCGTTCTTGAGATATGTTGTAATATGTTGTAACATTAAGTTTTTAAACAACGGTTTATCTCGAGCACTAGAGTCAATTAAAAAAAAGAAGAAAAAAGACGGAAAATGAGTGCTGGCCTGTGTAATTCGTAATTCTATATTTAAATTTGTGTTCCTATGTGTAGTTATTTTATATTGTTGTTGCATGAATAGATTACATGTAAAACTGTTCATGTTGTCATTTTACTACTAAACAATTTGTTTAATTTTTCACTTAATGTATAGAGCAACAAAAATGGGACAATTTGCTCTTCTGAAATCATGTCAACATAAGAATAAGTGTTAACGCTTAATTTGTTATTTTTGTGGTTTTAACTTAGCTTCTTAGTTGTTTTCAATGTTTATATTTTAGCTTTCATGGCAGAAAATAAAAAAGTACATGACTGTTTGCAAGTATGTGGCATATTTCATATCTTATACTTGTTAAACTTTTGATGTTGTTGACATCTATAATATTTAATATTACAAATTTTTCAACATTTTGTAACATCATTTATCTTTTTTATGATAGGGATGCAGAAGTGTATTATTATTATTGTTTTATTACTAGAAAGAATGTGTGTAGAAGGTTTTACTCTTGTCAACATATTTTATTTAGATTCAGCAGATTTTGAAAGATTTCTAGACTGTTTGTTAGTTTTTCATAGTTTTAAAAAGTAAAAAATTCTATTCGATTAAATTGGCAACTTTAGTAAGGAGAGCAAAAAAGAAAAAATATATTATATTTTATTTTTCATAAGGTTTTGAATAATAATGATTTAAGGCTGGAAAATCAATAGAATTTTACTTTAGCTATTAGATATTCAGAAACTGTCATATAATTCTCTTCAGAATAATTCCAAAGTCATTTAACATACATTGGATATTTAGTCTAATTTTGTATAAAATTCAGAACATAGATTATTTTGCTTTTCACTAGGCATTTTATGACGTATTAACCAATTTGAAAATTTTTGTTTAAAATTCTATTTTGTTTTTTTTTAATGAAATAACGTTGAAAACGTTTCTTTCATTATAAACTTTTATTCCATTTTTGCCATACAATAGAAATCATTAATAAACATTTTTTCCTCACAAAGTTTAACATCTGTTGATTAAATATTTCACTTCTTTTTTTCACTTCCTGTTATTCTCTCGTTATATAGCATTGCAGTGCACACATATACATACATGCATACTTGCATACATACATACATACATACATACATACATACATACATACAAAAATAATGAACTCAACATGTATTAATTTTTTTACAAGTGTTCGTTATAAAAGATGGTTGTAAAAAATATTTATTGATTCTGGCGTAGATTCATTTAACACAAAACGTGGAGAGAGTAATAAAACTATTTTTATAGGAAGCCATATGATGACCAATCAACTGTTACTAATGATTACTAACACAATGATGTTATATTCTGCTACAATTAGTATGACAGCAACGTAGTTGTCAAAACCAAATAAAAGAAATATAATACACATAAACATTCTGTCATTAACTTGCAACAGCTTTTGTATTGATCCTTGTTCAATAGAAAAAAATTAATAAAAGTTGTATTGCACTGATTAATTGGCAACCATAATTTATTGACAGATTGAACTTTATTTTTCTACTACATACCAAAGTGGTGAATACTCTGGTGAATGTATCTAACTATAATATTTGTTACATAATTTATTTAGTAAGCAAAATCGAATATTTAAGCTTCAGACACCCTTGAGAATTAGCATAAGCATATTTAAGCATATTGTTCATTTTAAGTAAGTTAAATTAAAAATGTAATTTATATGAAATATAACAAATTCCAAAAAAAATATTTAATCTTGAATGACGCAAAACATTAAGATTATTTTTATATTAATTTTTATAAAAATTACTAATATTTATAAGTTGAATTATTAATATTAGTTACTGAAAAACTATTGATAATTTTTTTAATAAAATTTTTAAAAAACATTTGCTAAATATTTAACCTCATTTGGAATTTATGCTAAACATTACACTTAAATTATAATTGGCCTTAGTTTGCTTAAGATTTTTCATGAACAGGGAAAACACAAATATGCAATTGCATGTTTTTTTCGGATGTTAAATGAAGCTATCAATAAAGTATTTATCCGTTTCAGAACAAATAAAGCATTTTGTTATCGACTTGTAAGTGCATATTTTTGCATATTTTACTCTTAACGGCATATTTTTACATTTAGTAATTTTTAGTGCATACTTATAGCATATTTTGTTACTTTTTGTTTTATTAACCAAAAACATAAAGATTGCTCACAATAGATTGCTTATCAGGTTATGTGATTACGTGTTTATTTTACAAAAAGCAAAATGAATTAAAAAACAGCAAAATGAAAACAAAAACATTTGTAGTGTTGAAAACTAAGAAAAATTTAAATAAATAATGTGTTTTGTTGTTTTTATTAAACCTAATAATCACATAACCTGATAATCTACAAAAATTTTTGTTGTTTTTTAAGTGCATATTTTTGCATTTTTAGAACATATTTTTCATTTTTTACTACATAATATACTTTTTTAGAGTATATTTGTGGTTTGCCTGTCATTAAAAATATAAATAAATAAAAAAAAAACAAATTTCTTACAAACCAAATAGTGAAAAATCACATACTTATTTCCGGATATAATAAAACTGCTTACAATGGGGCCGATGGCAAAAATTTTGGTAACAAATCTGTATACAAAATTGCTTAAAATGCAATATTTTCTTGAATGTGCACACACATACATGCACACATTTATGGATACACTTTACTAAATATAATTCTTTGTGCAATTTTGGCCGTTATATCTGGATTGAGATCGTTATATTTGCCTCATTTCAAAAGGTATGTAGACAATAAGTATATCAGTGGTAAATGGCAAATATGTCTATTTTTATTTATTTTTTATATTTTTTATATACTACAAAATTGCTTAAAAATTGTAATTAAAAAAAAAAAGAAAAAATTATGTTTAGATTTGAAAATTTTTCAAAAATTATCCGCTAAAACTATCAATCTAATATATTACATTAGAAATAAATTAAAAAAAATAATTTTAATATGTATTTTTCTGCACTTAATAAATATGATTCTAAAAGTTTAATTATTTTCATAAAATATGATCTTCTGTCTATATTTTTGAGCGGGGGAACTAGTTTAGTATCAAATATTTTTTATCCAATCTTATTTTCTGAAATATGTAAAAAAAAAAAGTATTTTTATTGAATTAAATTTTGAAAGAGTGAAAGAATCAGACATACCACCTTTTTGTAAACAAAAAAACGATTGAATTTGATATTTTTCATGGCTAGACGAATTGTGATATTTCAAAAAGTGTTCAAAAGAGAATGTATTGCGAATCTTAGGTTATTAAAAAAGTCACTGATATATTACGGAAACTATTTCGGAAAAACAGTGAAGAAAAAAATCTAAATTTTAAAAAATAAGAGATATTATATGTGAGTGCAAAGATTTGCAAATCTTTGAAATTGGACTTGATTTGTATAATTTGTAAGTAGCTTTCCTATTATTGTAGCTTTCCTATTATTATAGATATAGATTTATTACCAAACTTTCGCGATCGGCCCTACTGTGCTGCATTGGGTATGAGCCATTATCAACACCATACACATTCCAATTGAAACAAATTTTTAAATATTAAAAAGAGCTTAAAAAACAACAAATTTTTATGAAAATTTCAATTCATATTGAATTTCATACATCTTTCAAAAACTGTCCAAACATGTGCGAAAAAATAACTTAAAGCTATAAAGATAATTTTTGTACCTAATTCCGAATCATCAACTTGTAATGCCTGAGAAGGTCTTGTTCACATTTTCTAATTTTAAATATATTCAAATTGTTACAACAATTTAATGTTTAACTAAAGTTAAACCATAGTTTACTTTAAATTAATTTAGTTTTTATGTTAATTTTTGTTGTTCTTATTATATTTTATCCTTCATCATAAACTCAAGTACATTCTTAAACTACAATAGCTAATACTTTTAATTTTTTCATACATACTCAAGCACATTTATTTAAATAAGTTAACAAAGACACACTTATACTTTAATGCATATTAACGTTTTTCTTATTGTTTTATATAAAAACGTTTAGTTGGTTTATTTAAATTCACTTACAATATTTAAAAAGATTGACGTCAACATGAGAATGATTTAAGGCAAATAATTCATGTCACAAATTACAACACTTTCTGCAAATTATGCAATACACAATATATAAATTTTCATATAAATGTTTTTTGTTTTTTTTTTTTTTTTTTCTTTCTTGCTACAAATTGTTTCAATGTCAACAATGAGTGAATAAATAAATGAAAGAATGAATAATTGTGGTAAATGACTTGTGAGTCTCATTAAGTAAAGTTTATTGTAGTTTGTTAACTGTTAATTTTGGCTAATGAATTTCCTTTAATATTAATAATTAAAAAACTTGGCAAACGTTGTAAATATTAAGCTATAAAAATAAATTAAGGAAAACGTTATTTAGAAGTGCCGAGAGCACTTTGGTCAAAAGTTATTTCACGTTTATTAAATAGCAATGAAACGCCTTAATATCATGTATCTTTCAGTTTAAATTTAAAATAAACTCTCAGTAAATAAAAAAAAAACTAAAACTTTTAAAGAATTTTATTCTTTAGAAATGTAAGTTTAGCTACAAATTACATAAGAGCTTTAATATTGTTGAAATGACAATTTATTTTTATTTTTTTGTTAAAAAAAAATAAGACAAGATTTATCTACATCTTTCTGTTCTTAAGTAAACGTTTAATAATTTAACCAAATGCTCTTTGTTTATTGGAATTTGTACAAATGTAAGCAAAATAAAAACATTCAGTTAATTAATGTATATAAAAGTATATTTTTTTGGGGTGTGAATGACCAAAAATAAGTTAAAATATAAAAATAAATGTTTGAATAATTTTAAGATCGATCTTAATGAAAACATGCTCAGCTTTCTAAATCTGTATTTGGTTTTATTACATCTTTTTTAGTTACAAAAATATTTGGTTTCGAAATCCGCTAAATTTAACCAGAATAAAAAAATAACTTTTGGTAGGATAATTTTTAATATTTAGGGGCGCATAATTTTCAAACAGTTACATACCTTTAATCCTTTATTCTTTTACTTGAACGATATTTTTTTTCATTATTTATCAAGTGCAATTTGGATTATTATTTTTAAAAATTTCAATATATAAATTTTTGGTAAACACTTTCTTCTTTTTCGTCTTTAACAAAGCTTTTAACTCTTTTTTGCCAAAACCAGCAAAAAAATTGTACTTGTACTGGCTTATAGTGTAAGTTATTTTGCATTATTCTGTATATAGTTTAGCTGCAAGACAGAGACCTGCGCCGAAGAATTTTATCGGCGGCGGCGGCTTAAAATCGGCTGTCAGCCGGATGATATTAGACACATTTTTCTAATTAAAAATTTTATATTTTCATGCCCCATTTTTTAACATTGTTCATAAGTACGAGATTTTTTCCAGCGAAAATAAAAACAGAATTATTAATTTATTGAAAATATATAAAAAAAAATATGGGAGTGATCTAAGGATATTTTTGGATTTTTGCATAAAAGATTAGAATAATTGCTTGCATAGTAGAATGAGAAATGGTCTGCTCCGATATGAAAACATATCAATTATTAAGGTATGCTAAAGAATTAAAAAATGTACAATAAATAATGGAATTTATATCAAAAATTTTGGTAATTCCAAACCACATATCGCTAATGCATATAAATGATTTATTAGCTGACAAAATCTTGTGTACGAGTTTTTTTAGATTTCTTGGCTTCCAAATTTTTCTAGGCGGCTTGGTTTAGCCGAATTTCAGCCGTTCGGCGCAGGTCTCTGCTGCAAGAAAGTGCAAGGCTAGATGTAGGAATTCTTTTATGCAAAAAGTGCAAATTTAACTTTGCTTAAAGAAAAGAAATGGAACCTCTTAACATTCCATAAAAAATTACATAAAATCAAAAAATTACCAAAACTAATATATCCATGTGCTAACTTTTAAGGATTATGTGAATTTTTCATTTAAATAAAATATTTAATTTTATTTCAGTAAGAATATAAAATCTGTATGACGATCTTTTATTTAGTATAAAACTTATGTTTTTAATTCAGGAAAAAATAGAAAAATATTATGAAAATTAATGGACATATCTGGGACATAATACGAATATGTGAATTTTCTGATTAAACACCTCATGTTCACATAATTGTAGTTAGAAATTTTATTTAAATAGTTAGCATCCTCCATATAGTTGAATTTTTAAGGGTATAAGTTACAGACGTTGTGCTTCAATTTACTGACTCACACATTTTAAAATTCAAAAGATTTGAATGACTTTTCTCGCAATACGCATATTACATAATTTATGTTGTAATTTTACAAGAAAAATATGTAAATTTATAATGATCATTATATTGTGTGCTATAACTAATTTTGTGCACAATAGCATAAAAATGTCGGGGACCAAAATGTTAACCCGTTCAAAAGTTATTGATTTTTGATTACTCATACCCCCCAAAAAAAGTACATTGTACAGTGGTGAGTATATGTGAATATATAATATTGAAAATGTCGCTCCTTTTCCAAAGAAATAAAATAAAATGTTATTTTCTCGAATCTTAATTTTGTTGTGGCTTAGAAGGGGAGCTCCACATACCCATCAAGAGCTGAGCTATTAAGGCTCAAAATAGAGTACCTCTGACATAGAAAATTTTTGACCGCTTGTCAAAATGTTTGTTTCTTGTTAAATTTCAAATATTTTTACATCTTCTTAAAGCTCTCGATAAGGCCTATTTTACTGTTTATCTTTTATAGTTTTCAAGTTATTTGCATTTGAAATTTCAGCTATCTCCATTTTCCAAAATCTTGGTCCAGTTTATTCAATTAATTAAAGAACAAAATTAAAAACTTGAAGTCGATATCTTTTCTGAGTCAAAAAATAAACGATTTTGAAATTGAAAATTGCAAAAAATGATGATTTTCTCTTTTTTCTCTAGAATAAAATTTTCTTTAAGAACGTATAATAATTTTATACTTTTCAGAAAGGTATCTTATGGGAATAAAGTCTACCGACAATTTCTTTAAGATATCTTTATTAGAGATAAAATATGTCTCCAAAAACAATATTTTACAAAAATTTTAATTTGATTCCAAAAATCAGAAAAACTGTAGAACTCGATTTTTGTTTAATAAATCCTGTTGCATTACTGACATAATTTTTATTTATATACAAAAATATTCAAGTCAATATCTAATACAGAAGCAAAATTACTCCACTTAAAAATTTAATATTTCACGAAGAATTGCACTTTTTACGTATTTTAGCACAAACACACCTTCCAACATTGGTAACGGAAACAAATTATTTATTTAGTTATGACTTTTCAACATCCACAATAGTACAATGTTTTTGAAATTTTTCATGACATATTAAATTTTAGAGTAATGTAGATTTGGTTCTATAAAAGATATTGACTTCAATATTTTTGTACACATAATATTTTACTTATAAAAATAAAATGTTTAAACCTGCAAAAATACCGATATACTGAAAAGTCTTCTACAGAATGACATATATATATATATAGCTCCAAAATTATGAAATGTTGGTAACCCATTTTGAAAGTAGACTCGAAACTTTTTCTGAGAAAAGATCATTTTTTTTAATTTTTTTCAAAATAACACTCTAGTATTCAAGTATTTGAAAAGATTATTTTTGAAAAGAAATTTTCTTTCACAAATATTTTTTATTTTTTTCTTATGATTGAATTGAGGTTATTTACGCGCAATATGTTTGTTATTTTTTTAATTTTTTACTTTCTTAAAAAAACTTTATATTCGGAACATTTTATTACCTTATTAATTGAATTTTAGTGTAAAAGAGAAACTTTGTTTCAACACATTCAAAATTACACACAAACATATGTATTGTAATTAAACAGTTACATCGAAGTTTCCAAAGTAATTTAACAAACTTTTACAGTGAGGCACAAACACTTTAATAATAAAATTGAGATATGTGGAAGACTTATCAAAACCGAAAGAACTTTTAATTGGTTTGACAAATAATGTAGGTAATTTTCTGAAATTAAAGAGACCTGGCTTAATAATGAATATTCCTATATTACTCAAAGTATTATATTAAGACCTAGAAATATGTGTTACTCATCAATCAAACAAGGGTCGAGCTCAGAATTTGATGGAAGGAAGCAAATTTTTGCATATAGCTTCTTCTTATACATTAAATCTCAGCGATGACGAGTTATTCGCCTCTTACTTGCTAGATTATGTATCCAAAGCCTTTTCAATTTGCGACCGTAATTTAAGTATGTAATTACACTAAAAAATTTGCAATCCTAACATGGACCATGTTGTTTTTTTTTATTTTATTTTGACAATTTGAAGAATACGTATCTATAGCTAAAGAATGGTCAAATTACACTCTGCCATAAAATGGCACTTTTCATTTTCACTTAGAAAACCATCTAGTGTGGTTTATAGACCTTCTTGAGGGCATCACAAAACAATTGTAAAAAATTTCGAAATATACCCTAGATTTCGAGATATTGCAAAAACCCCGTTTTTAGTATAGTTCCTGCACTATAGATCTCGTAACTTTGAAAGCAGAATGATGTAGCTTTTTAGCGATATTACCATCATTTATGTACACTCAAACTAAATAATGAACTATTCACCATTTTTAAATTTATTTCCCTTTTATTTTTGGAAATTTTAAATTTGATGTACAAATATCTGTTAAAAAATTTGAAGTGCTATTTTGCTTAGAATAAAATGAGATATCCCTATACAAAATCGCTTAAAAACTCAAAAAGTTATTAAGCATTTTCTAAATTTTATTAAAAAACTTCATATATTTTAAAACAAAATATTTTTTTATATTTTTTTCCTTGGTTTTTACTGCTTTTTTGGGAATAACTCGAAATTTTGAGGGTGTATTGGAAATTTCTAAAACTAATTTATGATGTTCTCAAGAACACGTATAACCTACTTTACGTCATTTCTCGAATGATTTTTCACTATAACAGCGCGGTTACAAAAGAAATTAAAATAATCTACAATTCTGAAACTAATTATGACACATAAAAATGTTCTTCAGAAAGATTGTAGGAAATTTTGTAAACTATAAATATTATAATGGTAACGAAGAACGTACAACGCATAATAAGTGAGATATATACAAAAACTGACTTTTGTAGCCTTTAACCGCGAATATCTCCCGTACACGTGATTATCGGTGATTTTAGCAATATATACATATAAGACAACAAAACAAAGCTATATGCAAAAATTATCTTCCCACCATCAAATTCTGACGTTAAGCCATTTCTTCGTCTAATTTTCGTGGATAAATAAATAAAAAAAATTAAATGTAAACTTTTTTAGAATATATTAAAAAAAAAAAACAAAAATCGTCCTTGTTTTGATTATGAGCATTTCCCCTTTCCCAACTACAATTTAATAATAAATGGTATCTTCATATTACATACAAATTATCAAGGAGGTATACAGTTAGTTAATAAACTTTAAGAAAATAAAATGTAAAACGTCCTAATTATTAAATTTAGTTTCTAAATACTTATAGTGTAACAAGGATTATTTGGAATTAAAATTCATATAAAATTATATTTTAAAACAATCACAGTTTTTAATATTAACTGATAAGTTTGGTTATTGGTTGGTATTTTCTAAAAAAAAAAAAAAACGAGGAATAATGATATAGTCGGTCAAGACCAAATATATACCCTACACCATTAATAAAAATAAAATTCGGGAAGGGGACTAATATTACAACTGTGGCCAATTTTACTAAATGTAAAATAAAATATACAAATACAGAATAATTCGTTGAAACAAACATCTAGATGACTTTATGCATCTTTGGGCGATTCCTGGAAGTGGGTTTATATGGGAGCTATGGTAAATTATTGATCGTTTCTCATAAAATTTGTCACTATGATTTCTACTTATATAAAACTTATTTGTGTCGAATGTTAACTTGATACTAACACTCGTATGGAATTTATGCACATTAAAGTGATTTTCGGAAGAGGGGTCTATATGGGCTATATGGGAGCTATGATCAATTGTGGACCGATCTTCATAAAATTTGGTACAAATATTGATACTTGTACAGAACTTCTTTGCACCTAATTTTATTATATTTATTTTATTTTTAGTGTTTAAACTCTATTCCGGGGGGACATTTGTATGGGGGCTAGTTGAAATAATGGACCAATCACAACCAATTTCCTTGTTGTCCTTGTATCATAAAGGTCCAGCATGCCCAATTTCATTGAATTATCTTCAAAATTTCGACTTATACTATGGACAGCCCGCCAGACGGACGGACGTCGTTATATTGATTTAGAAAATGATTCTGAGTCGATTGGTATACTTTAATTGCAAATTAGAAGAATCTGCTTTTGGGATTTTTAAAAAACCTACGCATTTTTTTCGAAGAATAATGAAGTTTTCAAATAAAACATAGCATTTTCCTGTAATAAAAGAGGAACGGAATAAGTTAAGATTAAAATCATTTTAACATTTCTTCTCCAAATTGTTCTGATATATAATTTTATATAAAAACTAATTGCTTACTAGATTATTTTTATTTATTTTTTTTTTTTTTCTTTTAGGTATGACTTTTGAAAAAAAATTTAAAACACTTTAACGAAATTTCTCACGGCTCTATAAGAATTTAAAATTAATAATAACAATTGAGCATTGCTCGGGGCTTCTTAAATTCGCTTTTAATTTAAATCCAATTCCTTTAAAATTGCCAAAATTCTGAGTTGTTTCAATAACTAATACTACGTGGGACTAAAATTCCATTACCAATTCTAGGTGCTTGTACCTGAAATATGACACTTTTGTTCAGATTTACTCAATCAACGTTTTCTTGTAAATTAAAAAAATTAAAAATCAAATTTTATTTTATACATTTTTGTTTGACTGCCATCTGCATACGGAAAAACAACCGCATGCAAATATCTAGAGACGTGTCTCTAGAAGAAGAATATTTAAATAATAGCATTAAGAATTATTAAGAAAATTTGTTATTGTGAAAAATTGTATCTTTAAAAGTTATTAAAAAGTTACACATTTTAGTGCCTTATCCATAATAAAAATTTTTTAGTAGAAATATTATTAATAAAAAGTTTATAAATTTAAAATTTTTATTACGGATAAGGCCTTTAATCATTTGTCATAAAGTCATGTATGCTGCGAATAAAATAAGCCATATATCATGAAATGTGATAAACAAAAATTACTTAATTCACAATTAACTGAAGACATCTGTAGTAAAAATTCCCAGCAAATTGTGTAATATTTATAATATTTACTATGCGAAATATTAATATTATTACGTAACATTTTTAATAAAGCTGTCTTTCCCTAATTGTGAATAGTGTCAAGATATGTCAGTACTAGCTTTAAGATTAAGTATAAAAAACTGAAATTTTTTACCGTTTTCATTTTTTAAATTTCCCAAAAATAATTTTACTATACCAATTTTATTTTAATAAATCCGAAGCAATTGAGCAAATAAAAAATAATTTTAAAATGACTTAAAGGCAATTTTATTTAAATCGGAAAAAACGTTCTTGAGTCATGATGAAATCAATAGTCTTATTTAGCACGTTAAATTTTTTCTAGTTCACCTATTTTTTATTTTTATTATATAAACGATAGAAAAACACTTTTTTTTTTTTGCTATTAAAGTTGGTTACTAATGAGTTATACTTTACGAATAAATTTACAATTTTGTCTAAATATTTTGATATTTGCAATAATTTTTAAAAAATAATTAAATTAGATATTGTTGTAAATATTTACTGTCCTTCTGTATCAATATCATATGTGATTATATTTTAAGAAGTAAAACTTTTCTATGTATAAGTAATTTTCATGTACCTAATATGTAATATATTTTGATAATGAAATGTTTCTCTTCTTTTTCATTTTTATTTACAGGTAAGTCTAGATGAAGACAAATTACAGATAAACATAAATGATACTTGGAATACTTCATGTATGTGGGTTAGAAAATCCATCATATCGACAACAGTAAAAAAGTACATGTTACAAGTAAAAGATGAACGTGAATAAATTTTAAAGTTTGTGAGTACATTCTTACTATGAAACTTATTTTTTTTTTAATTTTCTATACATAAAACCCCGTATTTTAAAAGTACGAAAATTTCAGAATGGACTCGTTTTTGAGGTATGGAAAAATTATTATCATATTTGTTTTACACTTAAATCGTAATTTAAACTTACAAAATAATTATTAAACCTAAATCTATAAATCGAATTTTCTAGTATATAATTCTCAATACTCTTTTTACTCGTATCGAAGCAACTAGTTCTCAGTCAATTATCAAATATTCTGCTTACTTAGAACACTGATTCGGCTTTATGTATAAAAAAATAAAAGTGGATTTATTTTTTTATATGTCTTAAATTTGTTTTAAGAATATACATATATATATATATATATATATATATATATATTTCATAAAATACTTTTTTATTTTTTTTATGCAGAAAAATTTTAATATTTCTATATACAAAGAAAGGTTACTCAGAATTTTGGCAATTTTAAAGGAATTGGATTCAAATTAAAAGCGAATTTAAGAAGCCCCGAGCAGTGCTCAATTGTTATTATTAATTTTAAATTCTTATAGAGAGCCGTGAGAAATTTCGTAAAAGCGCTTTAAATTTTTTTCAAAAGTCATACCTAAAAGAAAAAAAAAATTAAAAATAATCTAGTTAGCAATTAATTTTTATATAAAATTATATATCAGAAAAATTTGGAGAAGAAATGTTAACATAATTTTTAACCAATTTCAAACCTATAGAGTTGCCACACTTTTCAAAATTAAAATTAATAAATTTAATATTAGACGCTTCTGTATCCTCCTCTATATATTCACCAATTTTTATCTAAATCGAAAACCAAGGATAATTTTTTTAATGGAATTACCCAATATTAGGGCCCGTTATTATAACCTTCCTTTAAGGTATCAAATTAATGTTGACAGATGGCCTTGAATGAACTTGATTGTCAAGATATTTTAAAAGTTACAAGTTCATATGTCACTTGTTGAAAGTTGAAAGAAAAAAAATTGTACCAACGAAGAATACAGTGATAAGCCCGAAGCATATTTTTATATTTCACAGGATACAATGTTTTCTGCTTTATTACACCCTTAAAGTTAAACTTGCACAAAACTACACAATACCCTGCAAACATTTAGTGAAGTCTTTTTCGAAATAGTTCACTTCTTCGCCACTCTTAGAAGTGCAATAGAAGATTTCTCTCAATTTTCCAACAACAAAATATATTAGTATACGAATTGAATTTTCTAAACGTAACTTCTTTAATAACTATTAGAAGTTGTTTGGATAACAGTTACAGTTATTCAAAAACGAAAACACTATTTTTCAACACCTTTGCTAGCATTTGCAAGATTTTTTTTAACAATCCACATAATCTGTCGAATTTGGCACTCTAAGATGATTAATAGTAGAAAGTGCAAAATTTTACAAAAACAACACACATTAGGTTCGAAATTTTATCATAAAATCATGATTTTGACGATTATTTACATTTCATAATGGGAAAAAGAACAAGCAGAAACAATATAATTTTGCTTAGTAAAAATATAAATTTTGAAGTGATTAGAGTGAAAAAATATTGATATTAACTAAAATTATTTATGTAAGCTGATAGTGAAACAAAAAATTCATAAGTTTTACTTATAAAAGGAAAATTAAATAAATAAGGTAAGCGTTTATCATAATTTAAAAGAAATTATCAATATTTCAACTAGTTCTGGGCAAGCGAATAAATTTAGGAAAACATTTTCATTTTGTATAAAATTCAAATATGTTATTAACAATTTGAGAGCCAGAACTTGGACAGAAAATTTTATTTTATATAAAATTCTTAATAACTTAAACAACATTTTTTAAAAGTGTGGGAGTTTGATTACATATGACATGCCCGTAGCAAAAGTCGTTATTTTCAGAATAATTTTCTATAGAACAAAAAATTAAAAATATATTAAAAATTCGATTTTACAAGTCTATTCTGTGAAAGATTAAAATTTGTATATACAGCAATCAAAATTTCGGGAATGCATTGCATTAGAGTATCCGAGAAATATTTTAGCAGAGCTGAATTTTTGCATTTTAAATTTGAAAAGGAATTTATAATTTTCAAAATTTTATTTATAATTTTAAAAATTTTAAATTAATTTTTTTTTAAAGTTTGAAAAGAATTCAAACATTGTTTTTATTAAATAACTTGTAGAAATTGTTTTGTTGTTGTAATGCTTGAAATGTATGGAGTAGATTTGTCGTAATTTCTGGTTAAGTGGCGGTATTTATTTCTGAGTTTCAAAAATTTTAAATATTCGTAAAAATAATTGAAAAAACTTTCAGGGCCAAGATGAGATTTAAATAACGATATAAAATGGTGCATTATCATTAAAATTTGTAATAGATTAAAAGACCATGTAATCTTTATGGTCTTTATAAAAATGGAAACATTTGAAAGAGAAATTAGAGAAAATTTGTCATAAATAGTGTTTCAAATATTTCCAAAATTCTTAGTAGTCAGCTATTTGTTGAGCGAGAAAGTATGATTTTAAGAAAGTATACATACGGTGTTCGGCTTGTAAAAAGTGTAATACATTTGTTCTTTAATTGTTGTTACTGACGATTTTAGAAAAAAATTAACTAAAAATATTTTATTTATTTTAATTACATAGAAAATTCAATACAAAATTAAAATAAATAATAATGTAGTCTTGTAATATTTTGAAATCTTAAATTACTGAAAAACATTGTGGAAATATTGAATTTTACTTTTTATAATACAAACATCATAACCTTTATAAAAATTATACATTGTCGCCGAACATACAAGTAATTGCAGACAATTATGCAAATATTCCAATAGATGTTAAATGTTCATTTGAATTCATAATCAGTTTGTGTAATTAATTGCATTGTTTTCTGTAATAAATACAAGGAAGAGTTATTTTTGTTATTTAAAAAATAAATTAGAATATTAATAATAATTATTCTTGTTTTGTTATATATTTTATTAAATTTGAAAGAAACAATTATTCTTTTCTAATATTTTCTTAGTATTCTTTTTTAATTTAGGTTTCTTTCTTTTTAAAGTTAATTTAAATTGAAAATATTGTTGTGCAATTAATTTCATTGCTTTCCATAATAAATATCAGTAAGAGTTAATTTTGTAATTTAAAAAAATTTTAAAATTTTTACTTTAGATAATTTTGTTCATTCCTAATCCTTCACTTTAAAATATAAGTATTAGTGGCATTATTATTTTAAAAATTTTATGCAAAATAGTTTTAAAATTCTGCAAAATGTAAATGCATCAGTACACCGGGAAGTTGATATATATCGCTTTTACTGTCGAATTCTGATATAGTTAGAGATAGCATCTTTTGATTAACGTGGGGATTAGAAGATTCGAATTAGAATTTTTTATTAGACACTTTTTACTGCGTTAGAGTAGATCTTAATACGTGACGAATGATGACTGTTTAAACAAATATTTTTCAGAACAAACTGATTACGACTACTGTTTCCTCGAGACTAATTTGAAAACTTCCAAAACACATTCATTTATACGATGCAGTAATTTTTTAGTGCCGTAAATAAATATCCATAAACAATACTAATGGATATTGAAATATTTATATTGACTCAATATAAAGAAGCTGTGCCATATATTTATTTTTTATTTATTTTTTCAAATAACAGTTGCAAAAATTTATTATTTTTTCATGGCCTAAATGGATATGCTACTATATAAGCTTCCAACAAAGAAAGAACATCCAAAGAAGTCAATAATATATTGAAATTGTGATCCAGAAGTAGTGCAAATTCTAATCATTTCCAATGAATTTAACATAGGCTTGTCATGGGAAGATGTCCTCTTTTTTAATATCCATTCAATGAGTAGGAAGTCATACAAAATTGATTTTTCATGAATTTTTTTTTTTTCTTTATCAATTCATATATGGAAATTACTTTTAATTTTTATATAAACCAAATATTATTTATTAAAAAAAATATGCATAACAATATTTTTCATTTGATTAAAACAGTTATTATTAAGTAACAAGTATTTATAAATTGTAATAATAGGTAATGAAAAATTACTTTCTCAAAAATTACTTCTATTTATTTTTGCTGGGCTCTTATTTCCGCAAAAATTTTAAAAGCTTTATATCCCTTATATACCGACGTATTTATATACCTACTTCCATATAGGTTTCATATAAAAAGAATGCAAAAGTCTATTTTCAAGTTTTTTTTTTTTTTTTTTTTTTTCTTGAAATTAAGCTCGTGTTTTAGGAATTTCAAATTAGATCACAATTCGAATCTGATAACCCTATATTAGATAGGTAAGATAAACTATAGCAAGTAATAGAGCTTTTGGTTATTACAACTTGATTTTAAAGTAAATTTTCTAATTTTGATAATACGACAAGGCCAAAGCAAAACCCGATTACTTTTGGCCACTTAAATTTTTAAAATAATTGAGTTAAAACAAACAAAAAGTCAACGCCGTCAACAAATATAAACAGAAAAATTGCCTAAAACTACACTAAATGTATAAACCTTGTGACAAAGGTTAAAGGTCAGATGTTCTGTCCTTTAGCTTATCAGTCAATTTTAGCCTAATTAATACTTATAATAACCAAAAGCAGTTGATACATCCGGTAACATCCTAACTTTAGTTATTGAAAATTTATAATAACAGGCCTTAGTTGTTTATTCTTATATTTATTAATCAACTTTATTTAATATTATATGAATGTAACAAATTGTAAATAATTGCTTCAATAAATAACAATTTAACTAACAACCTTTTTAGCTAAAAGCACAATAAAAATTTTACCATTTTAGCAAATATTCCAAAATAAAAACCTAAATTAACACAAAAATATTTTCATTCTATAACATTGAGGCCTTCAATTATGATTTAATTAATATAATTATATTCTATTTTTTTTTCTTTTTCTACTACTGTAAGTTGTAAGTTGTTTAAGAAGAATTCTGTTTATGAATTAGATTTTTTACACTTTGCACCCTAAAACCATGCGATTCAGCGAAAGAAATTGAAAGTGTAAAAATAAAATTAAAAAACATACTTGCTAAATATTTATATTATAAAAAGTAAATATGGTACTCGTATATATATGTGCATTAGAGTTTCCCGTTGAAAAATATTTATATAATCTCGAGTCTAATATATTATATCAAAAAAAAAAAAAAAGATTCGAGCTTGAGTTTGTTAAAAAAATAATATTAAAAATTTGCTTTCGCAAAAATTCCGATTTACAAGAGGACTTTTTACTGTATAATAGAAAAGAATTTCTTAATATTTTTATTATATTTATGACTACTAATTTTGTAGTAATTTTGGTCCATCTTAAAGTAGTTTTGAAAAATAAAACCAGAATTACTTTCTAAAGAGAAATTCTTGGGAGATTTTTTTCACAATAACCTCAATTCAATTTTTCTTTTTTTTTTTTTTTGT
Organism: Protocalliphora azurea; assembly: GCA_932274085.1. Classification (NCBI taxonomy): domain Eukaryota; kingdom Metazoa; phylum Arthropoda; class Insecta; order Diptera; family Calliphoridae; genus Protocalliphora; species Protocalliphora azurea. Next base: position 145,198,038 of record OW026523.1, read on the forward strand.
ACAAAATATCTTAGACTAAGAACTGAAAACAAATTTACCACTTGCACTATTCCTATATTCAGCTCATAAACAAACATCTTTGAGGGATCTTCCAATATCAGAAGAAAGGAAACTGTCGGAAGACTCTGTCTTAAATATGAATAGAAAGAAAATAACTTAGTGCCAGTATCTTTAAAATTTTTTGGATTGCCTAGGATCATCTTTTTTTATTTAACGTTCAACTAAATATTTATATACTTCATATTTTATTCTCATACAATATGAATACCTGAAAATATATGTAATCATGATATGAACGTAAAATTAAATCCTCCTAGAAAACTATTTAAACATAGACACTTTGTATGTATTACCCTAAAAAATATTGCTTCTGTATGCAGAGTATAAAACTTTACTTTGTGAATTATTTTTAATTGTGTTGCTTAATACATGTTAAAACCCTTGAACAGTGGGGCTGATTTCAACCCTTGGTTTTTATTTAAACACCCTAGGGAACTAAACGATTATGCTATTTTCTATTTAGGAAAACTTCTTTTACATAAATTTATGCTGAAAGTAATAAACTACTCATTACTGGGTAATGTATACCATAACTAGGAAAAAGTAAGATATGGAAAATAGCAGCTAATACTATTTATCTATAAAAGGTAATTGTTCTAACTTTTGTCACTAACAAATTTCTTATTTGTATTCAAATATTATCAGTCAGGTTTTTTAAAGTTCTTTATTATTTTTGTGATAGTTAATCCCACTGTATATTGTTGTGTTCTGTTAATTTTACTGTTGATATTTTTTTGTTGTGTATGTGTTTCCTCTATACAATGTATTTAAGTTTAGTTCTAAAGTTTTTAAGGAATTTGTATTTATCAGGGATCGTGTTATGACTTTTATCATAAAGTTAAGAGAATAACAGTTATTTTGCGATTTTAATTTTTTCATTCAAAAATAAAAGTTTCTGATTTAATTTCTTTTTTTTTTTCTTTTTTGGGAAAATATAAGTTATCTTGACATTTTACTTTACTGAAAAATCATAAAAAAATGAACTTACGAATTAATAGTTTATGATTTTACGAATATATGAATTTATAAATTTATGAAAAAATCATAGCATTTTACGAAAGTCGACTACATTATAATCAAAACATTGTATTTGAATCAGTTTTGTGGACATTTAGTTATAATTACTATTTTTTGTTTAAAAATTCAAAAATAACTGTTATTTTCGGTCCCTGTTTATAAAGCCAATCCTTTGTGTTTTTTTTCATTTTGTGTTGCACAAATCAACATTTATTCTTCGTTCATGCGAATTAGTTAGAAAAGCACAAAACCAAATTAAAAAGGAAAACGACAAAACCAAAAGATTTTGTGAAAAACAAAAAGAAATTACTGGACAAAAATAAGAACTGTTTAAGACCCAACAAAACTAATACCACAAAGAAATCTCTTAGAAAAGTATTCAGGATTAAATGAAAATAATATATATTTCAAATATTAAAGTAGTACATTTAATAGTAATAAAAAACTATTTGAGTGTAAATTAGAATTAAAAATAAACTTTTAAATTGGAAAATAATACACGTTTTAATAAAAAACAAGAAAAAAAATCTTTATGTTTGTAAATTAATATGTTTCATCAAAAAATTCAAATTTGTCTTATTTGATAAACTCCATTTGCCTTTAGTTGCATACAATTTTAGAATTTTGGTAGAATCTATACTTGCAAGTTGGTTTGTTGGTTAACCATTGATCAATATTGAATGCCAACAAATGCAAACTGAAGAACATACTATGTTTTCAGGGCAGACTATGTATCTATGTAACTCTTGGTGTCCCTTTAGTTGGCTTATCAATCAAAAATTGCAAACTACTCAAATATCATGAAGTAATAAATAGAATGTCTAGTTGTCTGTTATTGTACATGTTCTATCCTTCATTACATTTTGGCAAACAATGAATTCAAATGAATTGACCATTTGACAATAAGAAATACCAAATTAACACTAGAATTACAACTTATAAAGAGAAGCCTTTTTAAAACAAAAGTCAAATAAATAATGTAAATATCAATTAAGGCAAGGAAATTGATTAATTTATGCCAATTATATTAATTAATTAATTACTTACCAAACTTTTAAATTAGTAAATCCATTTAATTTACTTTCAATATCCTAAAATAAATATAACAAAGCATTCCATTTTCAGGCAATTTTTAATTACGTTTTAATAGAATGTTAAATCCTCGGAAAATTGCGTATTTTATTTGTAAAAACAGTAATTAATGAATTCTATTTGTTAACATCAATTAAATACTTTATTTGACATCTATTTACTTTGTCAAATGTGCACACAATTTGAAGGTTATTAAACTAATTTTTTGCATTACACATTTAATATACTAATAATTTTAAACCAGAAATCATATATTTTATATAAAATAATAATAAAAATTTTTTACATATAAATTTAGTGCAGTAAATAATATGCAACAAGAAAAAATGATTTCAATAATTCCAAAGCAAAGTAAAGGTGTACCAGTAGTTTAGCAAAACTCCCAAAGGTTTTTTTTAAAGTGAGTTCAAATTTCGGTTTTATGGCCTCTAGGAGTTCGATTTTTTGGAGCCCTTTTTTCAATGTGATTAAAGATAAAAAACATTTAAATAATTTAATTAAAGTGTTATTATACGTTATTTTTGTTATTTTATAGACTGATGGCATTATTATACTAAATTCTTATTAGACTCCACACCCTTTTTACGTCCAATATGCTCATCTTATTATTTATTTTACTTAATTTGAAATTATGTTTAAATTACTGAACTGATTAAAATATGTATATATGTGTATCCTTGAAAGAGGTACAAACTGGATGCCACGCCCACTTAAAAAACAGTTGCTTTGCTTCTTAATAAAGAAAAAATATCACAATTAAACTGGACATGGTATCCATACATATTAAATTTTATAATATACAGTATTTTCTATTCCTTGCGTATGTCAAATTGTATCTGAATTGTCCACAGTTTTCTTCACAAAATATTTGATATATGTTCTAAACTTCATTTGAACTATTAAAAAGAGAATTGTTTGCAAAAAACGGGTTGGCATTTTGCTTAATATTATATCTTATACACGGAGGATACACGATATATATGTATATATGTGAAAAATATTAGTTAAATCAGTTAAATAATGTATTTACTTATATATTGCAAATAACCTTATTATGAAAAATGGGCGCAAAAGTGACATTTAAAAAAATTCTTACATAACATCAAAAATAAGCTTTGATTTCTATAAAATAATAAGTATTCATAAATACATAGAAATTTGCTGATTTAAAAGTTTTTTTATTTTCACATATATTAGAAAAAAGTGCTCCAAAATATTCAAAGTTTAAGAGTCCATAAAATCGAAATTCAAACTAACTTAGCAAAACCATTTAGAGATTTTTTTAAACTGTTGGTATACTCTCAATTCGCGATCATTGAGGCAACATTTGATGATCCAAAATTTATGCCATAGTGTAATTTTAAATTAATTTTACATAATTTTATTAATTTTAACAAAACTTTCAAAAAGAAAAAGAAAACGTTTCTTTTATCCATTTTATAAAAACAAAAATATAAAACTTCTTTTAAAAATTCTCTCTTTAAATGTTTTGTTTCAACTCATCTACAAAAATTTAATTGATTTTATTTTATTGTAATTTTTATAAAGAAAACAAATATTATACCAATTTGTTCTTGCTACAAATTAATTAAATTTTTTCGCTTTTAAAAGCTTAAATTATAAGAAAAAAACACTAATTTCTTATAAAGAATATTAAACGATATTATAAATCTTAATTACTTAACAAAAAATAAAATAATATAATATTAAATTAAATATTTCATAAAAATAAAATAAGCACCTATTGTAAGTTATCCTAATCTATGGTACCATATTTAAGTGTCAATACAAATAGTTTATCTTATCGTTTTATTTCTATTTTATATTCATCTTAAATTATTTATTAATTCTCTCTAATGTAGAAATATAAACACAATTCCGTAAAATATTTAAAATTGGTGTTAGGCTTTAACATTTATATATATTTCTTTAGGGTTTCATTGCTTGTATAAGACATGTATCTCAAAAGAACTAAAACACATTGTACTTTCAGTGCAATAACTCCCAGTTTAATAATTTTTTTATAATAATAAATGTTTTCGAAATGCAACTTATTTAATATTCATTTCCACAAACCAATAATACAATTAAAAAATTAGAAATTTAATTTGCCAAAAGCAAAATTGTTTTGAAATTTCATTAAACTCTTAAGACATTATATGACGAAAAATATTAATACTTTGAAAAATAACATATTTCGTATTTTAACAGTATGTCAAAAGATTCGATAGAGTATACTTCAGACCATAGAATACAACTAGAAGTTTATGTGAAAGATAAAAAACTAATTCAGTTGTCAAAAACCTAATTCATATAACAACAAAATACATGTAGTCACATATATTTTGTTTTTGTGTTTTGAAAAAAATGAGTAAAATTTTTGAAAATTTTATTTTAACTGACCTCTCACAAAAGCTTCTAGTTGTGTTCTATGCTTTAGACGGTAGTACAATGATTTTATAATTAATTTAGTTTTTGCTTTTCTTTCCATATATTTTTTTTTTTTTATTATTATTTTTTTTAGAAAACTTTTTAATATGGCTTATTAGTACATATGAATATCAAATATGAAAATCAAATATTTTTAAATAATTTAAAATATCAGTTTTGTACATTCTAAAAATGCCTTTAGTAAGTGGTGCGTGTAATGTAAATTTTTCATTGCGGCGTTAAAAACAATAATATTTTTGATATAGTATTTTAAAATTACATATTAAATTAATATTAAATTTTCCATTTTCCCGGGAAAATTAGACAAAAAATCCCGGAAATTCCCGGCAAAATATCGTCGGGTACCCCAAACCCTACTTATATCCAAATAATTTTCGCAATAACTATTTAATTTTAACATGAACACTTTTATTATATTTTTGATAAAAATATTTAATTCATTAAAAAAATACCTCAAATACACTTGTCAAATTTACGAATTAAGCAGCAAAATGATAATAAATTGAGTGTTTTTGTTTTCGTATAAATAAATGATGTAAATTAATTAAACTTAAATTTACAACTGTTGCACTCTACACACAATCAAATATATACAAAGTTGAACTTATTACCCTTTTCTTTAAGCATATATTAAAACATAAGTGAATTGCTTCTAAACTGTGGCAATGGATTCGAACTCAACCCAAAAAATTTTTAGTTTTTGTTTACGAGTATAATAAATTCTATTAAGTTGTGAAAACATTTGAAATTTTAATTTAAATGTTATTTTATGTACAAGTTTGTGGGTTTATAAATCCCACATTTACCACAATTTAATGGAAATTGGGTTTATAATAATGTTAAACATCAACAAAAATAATGAATTACAAATTTTTTGGTGTTGCTAAAAATTTGTAAATGTAAATTATCATTTAAAAATCTAATGTATAACATATTTATTAAACAAGTTAGAGCGCTATATTCGGCTGTGCCGAATCTTTTAAAGTATGCTTTCATATTTTCACAGTTATACTTAAAAAAATAATCTAAATTTTTTCCAACCTATAAAATTTTAAACAGAGAATTAAACTATCATAGCAAGCGTTGCTTTCTTTAAAAAACAAACAGCAACACTAATAGCTTTCGATAACTAATAAATTTATATACATATGTCATTGATGTGATTCTCTTTCTCTATAAAACAACTACTGCTTGCTTATACAAGAAACAACAACACTGAAAGTCATTGCAATGCTTCTATTTCACACTAAAGAACGTCCAAGCATACATAAACAAATTATTGTGTATATAGACAAACAACAACAACTACTGCTTGCGCATACAAGAAACAACAACACTGAAAGTCATTGCAATGCTTCTATTTCACACTAAAGAACGTCCAAGCATACATAAACAAATTATTGTGTATATAGACAAACAACAACAACTACTGCTTGCGCATACAAGAAACAACAACACTGAAAGTCAATGCAATGCTTCTATTTCACACTAAAGAACGTCCAAGCATACATAAACAAATTATTGTGTATATAGACAAACAACAACAACTACTGCTTGCGCATACAAGAAACAACAACACTGAAAGTCATTGCAATGCTTCTATTTCACACTAAAGAACGTCCAAGCATACATAAACAAATTATTGTGTATATAGACAAACAACAACAACTACTGCTTGCGCATACAAGAAACAACAACACTGAAAGTCATTGCAATGCTTCTATTTCACACTAAAGAACGTCCAAGCATACATAAACAAATTATTGTGTATATAGACAAACAACAACAACTACTGCTTGCGCATACAAGAAACAACAACACTGAAAGTCAATGCAATGCTTTTTATATACATATGTTTGTGTGTGTATATTTTTAATAACTTTTTAAGATTTTTGCCTATAACTCGGTTGTTTATAGACCGATATGATTAATTAAAAGAATTGAAAATTCAATAAAATATTTACAACAGATTTTACAAAAATTAATTTATACAAAGTTCAAAAATGTACCGAGATCCCAGTTACTAATGAACCGATTTTGTTAATTTCTTCCGAAAAACATTCCAAAAAAGATTCCGAATTTTCTATGCAAAAAAGTCGTTAGCTTATATACGGGTACAGATTTTTATTAGTATCATTCTAAGGAATATTCCCTATAATTTGATGTATAAAACATATCCGGTAACTGTGGCTTTCTAAAAACTGATTCCAACAGACAGACGGACAGACGGACATCGTTATGTCGACTTGCCTATCAATAAGGATCCAGAATATATACTTTTGGGGTCTAAGATGAATACTGTAGAAATTAGAAACAGAATGAAAAACGTATATATACCCTTTACACCTATGGCGAAGGGATCAAAAAGTAAAAAGACTTTCATCATTGAAGACATTTCGGAAATTAGGTAGTTTGGAAATAACAATCAAAATACACTAAGAAAATGATTATTACATAAGAAAACATTGTCGATTAACCTCTATCCCACAACTTTATTTAAAATAAAGAAAAAAAATAAAATTAATACAATTAGCATTGAATAAAATTAATATTTTTTAATAATCCATTCGCTTCCATAATTCATCATTAACCTCAAAAAATATTTCATGGGAAAATCACGTTCACGTATTCCTGTGTGACTACATAATTCCATTACTTAAAACTGCTACAGTTACAAATTAATCGCTCACATAAGCTTTTACCATTACCAGTGTTTGCAAGTGAGAGACAGTTGAATTAATTCAATTTCGCTTGCAACCGTATGAAAAACTAATAAAGAGGGAAAAGCGCTTTTATACATAAATGAATATTAGGATGGTGCAATTTTATATAGGAATTTGTTATGCTGTTGAATTTTTTTAAATCATAAATATAATAACAAATTTTATCATCTCTGTATATATAAAGGAGTAACATTACTGACTGACTGACTGAATGACTAACTGACTCATCATCCCACAGCCAAATCGCGTTAATTTGGAGAGAGGAAATTTAGATCGGAGGTTGGTTTCCCGCCAAATAGATTCACTAAGACATGATTTTTGGAATTTCGAATGTTTAGAAGTAAAAAAGGGTAAAAACGGGTAAAATTCATAACCTTATATCTCCTAAACTAAAATACATACAAGAAAAATTTAATACCTATCATAGTGGACAGGTGTCTGGTACTTTTTTGAAAATCGGCCTTTTTAGGAAGAAAACGAATAAAAACTGTAATTTAGTACCTTTTTGACAGCATACGTTTCTTACATACAAATAAAATTTATATCGTATTCGAAAAATGACAAACAAAAATTTAGTACTATTTGAACATTCGAACGTTTAAGGGGTAAAAACCGTACCTATTTTTGGTAGTTTTTTCATACAACAATATATGTACATATGAGTATTTTAATAAGTGATCCTATTACAATGAACTTTTTTCACATATATGCGGGAAAAAAGTACCAAGAGGGGTAAAAGCAGGAAATTACATTCTATTCAAACTCAATGGTGAATATTCTGTAATATTAAACCTAGAAACATGAACTTAATGTAGTCCTAAGTGAGTGAAAATTCAAAAAGGAGGTCTTATGGTAGTTTTTCGTTCCTCTAATGGTAATTTTTGAATTAAATTTGAAGAATGAAATTAAAGATACCTGTATGGGTAAGGATTTAAGAAAGGGACTTTTTGGTACTTTTTTGTTCTTCTCATGATACGTTTTTAATTTTTTATAATATTGAACCCAAAAACAAGAAATTAAAGATATATGATCTTAAGTGAATGAGATTTCCTAAATGAGTGAGAATCTGAGCTCTTTTAGTTACATTCTTCTGTATTATAAAATAATATAAATAAATTTGTAGTTTTTACCTTCGAACGTTTAGGATGTAAAAAATGGGTACTTTATTGCTACCCCATGAATCTTCTAGAAATAAATTTTAAATATTATTTTTTCTTTATCACAAATATATAATACAAGTCATTTGTATTTTTTAAAAATCTGTTTGGTACGTTTTAAACTAAAATAAGTATTTAAAAAATTTTTTTTTTGTTAATACCGACAGTGTCCTATAGAAATTATGTAGATATCTCTTCCCCAACATTTTTAGAAATTTGGGGTCTTACGGGTAAAAGCGTCTAGAAAAGGAAATTTATGCACGTCCTAGACTACGAAACGTAGAAACAAAACTTAAAGATTTTTTTTTTTCAACCAAATTTTTTCCATAAATAATTACCTCCCTAATGACAATTTATATATGCTTATATGGTTACATGTATCATAAATATTGATGTAGGTTTTTTGTTTCTCATAGAAAACCATAAAATTTAATCGACAAAAAGTCAACAACAATTAACACAATACTAATTCGCACACATACACAGCACAGATAAGCATATTTAAATTTATTTATTTATATAAATACTAGTACATATATGTATGTATTACTTTAGACTACCCATGAATACAAAATTTTAGATTTTGCTCCACCGATAGTTTCTGATAGATGGAGCTAAAAAAAATAATATGTATAAAAAATTGGGTCGATCAATTGTAAAACGGCTAGTCGACTTTGACTTTTGTCATAAGAATGGTCTTAAAAGTAACTAAAATCTTTATTGCGCTACAACTCTTTAATTTAACATTTTGCGAAAAACTATATAAGCCGTTTTATTCAGAATAAAAAGCAGAAGTTTTTAACATATAATCTTTTAGCCTACTATGACTTGTTGTGATGTTATAAGCAATCAAGGTAAAAATTTGTACATAGTTAAAATGAAGTTTTTTCATCCCAGATGCAGCATCTTCACCAAAAAATCTATGATATTTATTTATTCAAATACCAGAATTCTCAAATAAGTTACTTTTGTTTTCAACTTTCATTGCACTTGTTATTTTAGTTTTACATTTTTTTACGATTATTAAAAATACTCGCTATAATGGTCCAAAAGGTGATGCTATACCCTGCATTTTATGCCAATATTTATGCAATAAGTAAAAAATCGATATCTCAAAGTCAGATTTTTGGTCCAACTTCGCTGGAATAGTTTGCATGCGTAGCAAATTTTATTGATTTATAAAAACTACAAATCTTACGCTACAAAATAGTGAAGTCCGCTGCTAACAGTCTAGGTCCATATTAAGACGATGGCCTTTTTAAAAAAGTACATGTACAAATGTTTAATTTGATTGCTTATAACATCAGAATAAGTCATAGTAGGCTAAAAGATTATATGTCAAAAACTTCTGTTTTTTATTCTGAATAAAAGGGTTTAAACAGTTTTCTCGCAAAATGTTTAATTAAAGAGTTATAGCGCACTTAAGATTTTAGTTAATTTTAAGAATTTTGTAGAACAAAATTCAAAGTCGACTGGCCGGCTTACGATCGTTCGACCCAATTTTTACACACATATTATTTTTTTAGCCCCATCTGCTTGTAACTTTCGGTAAAACAAGCAAAATCCAAACTTTTTTAAATACCATACATTTCATGGGTAGTCCAATGTACATACATTAGAAGACATTTACTCCCACATAAATTTACAAAATGTACTTTTTGTAAAACTCAAAAACAAAATATACTAACATTTTTATTCTGCATTAAAAATTTTTGCAAAGAAAAGGAACGGAAATTTTCACCCACACTCATGCAGAACAGAACTATATTACTACTACATCTATAACTTGTTTTACAATTACATGCATACATTTAATATGAGAGCAACTCAATACTCTTGCTAAATTTTGTGATAATTTAACGAAGCGAATAATTACAACCACAACAGAAAAATCAACATAAATGAACAAAAATAGATGAAAACAACTCGAATAATAATTTTACGGCAAACTAAACTCAATTAACAAAATTTTTCGTGAACAGATAGATAATGAAAAACAACTCTGTATTATATTCATATGTACATTAGTGTTGTCCCAGCTCAAATGAAATGTTGGTTAATTTTAAAATACTTTTCGCCCCTAGCATTATCGTTTTCTTAAGTTTTAACTAAAACTTAATTTCTTTCATTGTTATTTAATAAAAGTGTGTTGTGTTATACAATATATCATTTTAAATCTTATAAAAATATACGTATTTTGATACTAAATTTAATTTCTACTTATATAGAAAATTTGATATTTAAAGGAAAGCGTGTTTCGAAAAATTCAAATAAAATTCGATCAATCTTGAAAATTGCAAAATGTTCGACACATTTGGACTTGGTGCCAAACTTTTGTGATATAAGTAGTGTTCCTTTGCCAAAAAATTAGAAAATAAAAAAGATATTTTTCCATTTTGATCTAGCTCATGAATGCTAGGAGGAAGATTTCGAAAAACGTTTTCCAAAAATGAACAAACTTTTGGGGCCACCCTAATGTATATATATTTAAGAGTACCCAAGTATTCATGTTTGTATGCATTTGAGAAAAAGTAATTTGTGGTTATGTTAGTCTGTAACAAACTGGACAAAAACTTACATGAAATTTGTTGGGATCAACCAAAATTCTATTACAGATAAAACAATTTTAAATGCTGGCAGGGCAAAGATGTTAACTAGTTTAAAATCGTTAATTAACTCTAAGTATTAACTTGTTGTTCGAGTTTCTGTTGCCAAAATCAAGGAACAAATTTATCTGGTGCATGATAATTCAAAGCGCAAAAGATCGTATGTGAAGACCGGTCCTCCAGGAAAATTGGCAAGAAAATCGAATATACCTGTCGCCAAAGTAATGCTCTGTATTTGGTGGGATTAAAAGGCAGTAATCTATTATGAGCTGTTAAAACTGGGTGAAACGATCACGGGAGAAACACAATTGATTAGTTTGAATAGAGCATTGAACTATAAACGGCCACAATATACGGCCATACACGAATCCATAATTTTCATAACGATGATGACAATGCTCGGATGCTAAAAGCTATATGGAAGGAGAAATTTGGCCTGATTATTATCTGTTTCTTTCGATTCAGTGTGTCCTACTAGAATATGCTTCACTTCAGTACGTGATATCATAAATTGACTTGATTCTTTTCAGGCCTCAAAAGATGAATGGTTTTGAAAAAAAATGTATAAATTACCTGAAAGTTAGGAAGAATATGTAGCTTTTGATGGACAATACTTTGAATAAATTCATTGTAACTTCATCTTGAAATGAATATTAATTTTTCTTAAAAAAAAACTCTGGTAATTAATGCATACACTCAATGTTATTGGATTCTGGAGTGAGACTAATAGCAAAACAAATTGATATAAATCTGTATTTTCTACAGCGCTACAGTGGGCCGAAGTTTATCATTTCTAGTCGGTAAGAATTTTGGAGCTTTTAAGTTTTACGTGTATGAACCGACTGAAAATATTTCAGTTTAATTCTTAACTTTTGCCCTTAATTTTTTTTTATATATATTTTTTCCTGTAGTTTGTATAACAAAAATTCGTCACTTTTTATAAAAAAATAAGCTGAAATTTTTCATAACTTTTTAAATATAATTTTAATAATAAAGAAAAACATTTTACATTATCTCAATTTGTTAAAAAAATAAAATAAATATTTTTTGATATTAAATATTTTAGACCTCAAGAATGTATGTAAGTGCAATTTTAAACCATTTTAAATTTCAATATTACATCAAGAAGTGATCAAAAATCAAAATTTTTTATCAAAAAGTCAAACTTTCGAACTTTTGTTAATTTAATTGGATAGAACGATATGTTTACAAAATTTTTTTAACATACCTATAAATTTGATTATAAGAAATTCAAAAAAAAAATTGCAAAATAGATTTGACTGAAATTTACATTCGACATAGTACCTCTTCCGTTATAATATATACATATCATGAATTCAATAAGACATCAAATATGAAATGACATCAGATCTTTCAATTTGGTTCATATTTGGCATACACATACTTTATACCATCACCAAAACATAACTGTTTTAATTTCTAAAATGACAGAAAATTCGCGGTTTTATTTATGTTTCTAATTCTATAAAAAATCAAAATATTTCACAAAGTCTTACTTTGAATTATACAAAGCTTTTGAAGTTAAAGTCTGATTTCATTGATTTTGATAGCATTAGAAAGGAAACGTAGTCCTCTTTAAATTTAATAATATAAAAATTCATTTTTTTTTAATGCATTTTCAAAGCAGATACATTTTTTCGATGCAATTTTGAAAGCGTTCTGCTCCTATGATTTTTTTATTTTTTTAAATGAATTTTTAAATTGGCAAATGTACTTAAAATATGCAAATGCAACTAATGCAATTTCTATTTAATTTTGCTTTTTTGACTAACTTTGCACAAAGTGTATAAAAACACTGTTTAAATGTTTTTTCAATAATCGGACATCTACGTATTGAGATTTATATGTTTAAAGTTGCACACTTTTTGCGTAAACAAACAAAAACTTAAATATTAAAAAAAATAATATTTTGTAAGGGAAAAAGTGATGATATTTTCCACAAAAAAAAAAACTTTTAAAAAAAGTAAGTATTTCCGTCACAAAAAAAACCTTAATTGAATTATTGCATAAATTAAAAATCGAAGGGAGAGAACGTTTTCAAAATTGTATCTGAAAAATGCAGTTGCATCTCAAGTGCATTTAGCAAAAAACTAGAATTACTTATTAAATTTATTATAAAAGAGGATAAATGTAAAAATCTAATGCATTTTAAATAATGAAAATCCGATAAAAATTTTAAAAATATAGTTTTTTTATAGTGACATACTTTTTCGATTTTTTTAGTATTTAAATAATTTTAAACCGCAAAACAAAACACGGTTTTTGATTTTTTCAACAAAAATTGGATAAATCTTATTAGCCTCATGGAGAATATATTTAGTGAATATGAAGAAAATTGAAAGACATGAGCTCAAAAATTTTACTTCTTTTGTGTTCATTCGTCGGATTCATGATATATTTATGAATTTTTATTTGTTGAATAATAAAATATTTTTTTATGTATTAATAAAGAAGACACAAGTTTCTTTAAAACGATATTTTTAGTTTCAAATAAAGTTTTTTCCACGTGACAAATAAATAAATTATATTTCAGCAACAGGTAGCAATTGTGAAAGTGACATTCTGTAAAATAAACATTTTAAAATATAACTTTATCTACTTTGCAAATTATAATACGGCACATACTTTCTAAAAATATCAACAAATCAAAGATAACGGTTTTTTGTATCTTTAGATATAACACGCCTTTTACCTTATATCAATATTTATTACACCCTGTTAACTACAAAGATATAGCTACAGTTATTATAACTTTATAACAGTTTAAAAAAAAAATTTTACAAAAATCTTAGCTAATCTTATATTTCGAGAAATACTGTAATTTTCTCTAAAAAAAAGCTTTTAAGCTTAAAAAGTTTGATTTATTTTAAACCAAAAAGCTTTAGTAAAGTTCAATACCTTTTGATAAAAAGAAAACTATTTCTTCTAAACTTTGTAGCCGTAAGTTTAACAAATCTTTTAGCCTTAAAACTTTTATAGCATTAAACGAAAGCTATGTCTATTGTCTGTTTATTACTGCAAAAGCTTTTCAAAAATGCTAAAGGCTTTCAAAGTAAATAACAGCCACAAATAAAACAGACTAATAAATTGATAGTAAATTGTCAAGACCTCTAGGACACCTTGTATTTTATTGTTGGCTTGTTTTGACAGTCGTTTTTTTTTTCGTTAAAGCTTTCTAAGCTACTCTAAATCAGACATTTAGTCAATTGTTTACCTTCAAAGAGTTTACAACAGTTTAACGGAATTTCTTAAGAAGCGGGAAAATTTTATAACAAAAACCTATTTAACGTGTGTGAATGACTGTGTTTATAAACGAGCAAATGCATAAAAGGGGAAAAAGAAACAGATGTAAATGGCGCGCAATTTAAAAATCAAATAAAAAATGTAAATTTCTTTAATTTTTATTAAAGTTTTAAAAACAGCTGTTGTAGTTGTTGCTGAGGTTGTTTGTGGTCTGCTGTTTATAAGCAGAAAATATTAAAAAAAGAAGTACACTTGAGTTAATTTTTTATTTTGTTATATTTTTTTTTTTTTTTTTTTTTTTTTTTTTTTTTAAATAAATACAATAAGGTGTTTAAAATATGTATATACGAGTATCTTATAAAATACGGATGGAAAGATGCAGTATAAAGATAAAACAAACAAAATAATGATTTTCCTGTTTATAAAACCAGGAAGTATTGGTTGTTATGAGTAGTTAGTTGTTGTTCTTGTTGTGTATTAAATGCGTCATCTTTGTGCACAAAATGTTTGCAAGTTTTTTTTTATGTTTTAAATTCTTTTGCTAATTTGATGTGTTTTATGTAACATATAAAAATTTAATAAAAACTAAAAAAGCCCACAAAGATTAATAAAAAAAATTTGTGTTTAAATTTTAGGGAAATTTGTTTGTTTGTTTTGTGTTAAAGTAATTTATTAGAAAGACAAAGGCAAATTATACACATAAACAGTCAATTTAAGAAAAAGTACAACAGATGTTTATTTAATTTTTTTATTTATTTCTTTTTATACTTGAAAATAAAGGTGTGCATTGTGTTATTGTTTTTGTTTTTGTTTTTATTGTAAGCAAGTGGAATAATAAACATATACACACCTACAATTTCTAAAGAAAATAGAGTTGGCGAAATGGTATTCTTTGAATACAATTAAAATCACAAAAGTGGTATTGCACAGTGAACCGTTCAGAGTAAAAATTATTGTTACTTTTACCTTAAGATACTTTTATATCAATAGAAAGCCAAGAGTTTTTCTATTTTGAATATATATTTTTGTTTTCAATATTTTTACCATTGCAGTAGTTATAACCCTGTGAACTTGAAATTTTTGAAGCAAAATTTTTATTGTTTTACATATCTATTTGTACAATATGAAAAGAAAAAAATTCGCGAAAATTAAGTGTCTGCCCGTAGGTCCAGTTTATTGATTTAATATTATTTAGCATAGTATGGTGTATGTCCTACTCGTAATTAAAATATTTTAAAATTTTGCAGAGTTTTGCAGTCTTGCAAAAAAAGTGTATTATTGGATTTTAATTCTTTTTGAATATCCTTGAATGTCATCACTATGGTATTTTTAGGAGTATTCATTTTTATATGTTTATAGTTTTTCAAATTTATATAAAAAAGTTACCATTTTTTTAAATTCTACTAAAATTTTGTAGGCTTTAGGAAAAAAAATTAATAATACGATTTCCGTAATTTTTTTATATAATATGTATTAAAAACTTAATTTTAATCCCCATAAAAATTATAAAACAGAACATTTTCTTCTTTGCAAAAATTCATAAATTACGAAGCGTATATTTAGGATTTTTGTTAAAAAAAACATGCAATTTTATTTCAAAAGATGGGAAAGCAATGAAAATTGGCCTGAATAATTTTTTTTTTTTTTTTTTGCATTCTGATTTTCATTTATATAAATGTTTATATATCTAAATAAATTTACACCTACATGTTTTTTTATTTATTTAATGCTATTTTTTCAGATTTTCCCTTATTTACAATTTTTATGTAATATGCTATTGTCAATCTCTAGAATTGCAAACATCCTTTTAAATCCTTGGTTCAGAATTTGTAAAAAAAAATAAGTATAAAAACATAGTTTTAAAAATTCTATGTTAACTAAAGAAATTATTATTATTTCGAAAATTCTTGGATGTCAAACGTAAGAATTTTTCATCTGTTATACGTTACGCTGAAACTTATTTAAAGAAAATAATATATATTGAACAAAATTTGAAAATTATTTCCAATATAATAGTAAAAATAGTAATAATAAAAATAAAAATAGATTAATTATTAACTATGCAAAATTTTAGAAAATATTAATTATTTCACTTATATGGACATTTTGGAAATTTATTTTAACCATGTCGGAACAAATTTTAATAATTTTAAAACTCTGATTTTAGATTTGAAATTTGCGTACAACTTATATGTAAATAAATTCAAATTTTCATGACTGTAGAACAACTTCTTTTTTTTCATTTTTCTATGCTCCCGATTCACTGTGTGTAGTTGTCGTTTGAAATTTTTCTTAAATACCTTCAAAATCAGGAAGTGAAGTTAAAAACAATATAACACACTTTTAGTTTTGAATTCTATATCCTTCAGTCTATTTGTTTGGCATTCTCTTATCCAAAATATAAAATCGAAATAATTTAATCTTAGTCTAGAATGTTTATAATTGCACAGTGGAATTGTTTACAATACTGTAACTTTTTAATCTCTAATAATTAATGAACAAAAATTTGCAACATTCTTGAGAATATTTTTCATTATATTAAAAAATATGAACTAAATCCATTTACAAATTATTTCGCAAACTCTCTTGAATTTCAAAGAGAGTATTACATTAAAGCCCTTTGCTTAAAGAATTAGTGTAAATACTTTAATTGTTTAAAACCATGATAATATGGTAGTAATAAATGGTATATTATTTAACATTATCTCCACCAGCTCCATACAACTTTTACATTGTAATGGATTAATTGAATTCAGAGATATCAATAAAAATGTTGTGATCATTTTAATGTAAATCTGCTTTTTTAGAATCATTTTTATTAATAACTCAAAAATCAATTGAGTAATCGTAATGATAATTGAGTAATCATAATAATAATCATAAGAATTGTGAATCACGTGTATGTTTTCCATGATATTTTAAAGCACCAGAGACAATGTTTGGTTATCGTCTGGTTACATCCGCAGATATCTGCAAATAAAATATTCAAAATCCAATACACAAGATATCAGTCTTTTGTTTTATATTAATTTAAATTTAAAAAGGAGCAACAAATATGCATTGCATTAAAATATATTATTCATCCTAAATATTTAAATTTAATCCATTCAAAAATTTTGAAATTTATGACTAAAAATAAAATCTAAGCTAAGTTTTCCTTCTAAAATTATATAAATTATATTCCACAAAGTTGTACATATTGTACAAGCTTTTTAATCCAAAAAAATTTTTAATTTGAAGTTATATTGGTTGTAATTTTGCAGCAATATTTGCACACAATAATTCGTAATATGTTAGTATTAGAGTAAATTTAAAATTTTATTAAATTTTATTAAATTTTAAAAAATACTTATGATCAACTCATATTCTAACATTTCCCACATTGTCCTAAACAGTTTGTTATTGAAAATCAGCAAAATCGTTTCTATGGAATAAACAATATAATCTTTTTGTAATAATAATTTTATATGTTTTTAATATTTATATATTTAACTGAAATGCTGTAGTATGTGTAGATTTGTTCTAGCGGCAAAAAGATAGAGTACAGGGACCTCATTTGGATGATCCTTAGGCTCTTTATTTTTATATATTTTCTGAACTGTGACTTAGTATCATATCTAAATTTAAACAAATTTATAACAATGGAAGTATAGAAAGATACATACATAAATTAATTAGATCATCTTTACTCTCATCAAAGAAATTTTTTCAAAACCACTGGATAAAATATATCATCTCTATAGTTCAACTTCGATCTACATACCTTTGGCCAAATTTTAGCATCTTGCCACTTCCGCTATATATCCTAGAACATTAAAATGTTAGTGGAGTGGACAGAGAAATTGCTAAAACGTTAAGAAAAGTTATAAAACTCAAATACCTTTTCAAAATCTCACTTTAAAAATCGACCATAACCCAAGATTTCCCAAAGAAAATAACAGTTAAAGTTAGCAATAAAACTGCAGGGTACTTAAAAAATTCTAAGTGTATATGAAGCTCGCACCTTTTTGAGTGGAACGTGTATGGGATATGTTATTCTATTTTTAAGGTTTGAATACTTTTTAATTTCCGGTTGAGTATGAAGAGTGTTAAATCCTCATTTTACAGTGCAAACACACTTTTGTTTTAGCTATAAAGATAGGCTAGGAGGTTTCCTAATGATCGTTATTTGTTTTTGTACAAACAACCAAACACATGTAATTTTCAGCTAATATGAGCGAGGAGCATGTGTCATCAGTAGCAAATTTTTAACCTTCAATATAACTTTTTCCGTATGCATATGTACATTTAAAACTTTTTCCATATATATACATTTATTTAGTATTGCTCTTTGCACTTGCAAGTATGTATTTTCTTTTCTTAACTTTTAACAAATTCATTTTATTGCAGTACTTTTGAATCCTTGTGTTTCCTTTTTGCCATATTTTGTTTATTTTATTTACTTTTATTTTGTTCTACTTTTTTCTATGTTTTTGTTTCTCAATCACTAGCCTCTAGCTATTTACTTTCATTCTTATGTGAATATGAAAGAAAATCCTACAAACAAGAAAAACAAGAATTTATAAAACCGCAAAAGAATTAGTTCATGAACTCTTTTAAATACTACCTATAAACATTAAAAACCTCGAAGGTCATATTTCAAAGTTATATTAACATTAACTCAAAGTAATTAAAACTATAATTTAGGATTTCTTTAAAATATTTCAATAAATTGTCACCGATTTTATAATAAAAATGTAAAATCATTACCTTTTTTTTTTTTTTGAACATACATATAACACCGTACAACAAAAAATTTTCTCACACATAATAAATTCCATAGATATATGGAAATATAGATATAATATAGAATAACTGCATTTTCAGTTTTTCATTTCGCCTTTATTTTTCCTTTTTCAAATTTTAAGGATGCGCGAGGTTAATTTTTTATTATGCTACTTTCTAATTGCTGTTATAGGGCGACATGGGTATTAAACGAAAGAGGAGAATTTTGACATTATATTGGATTACTTTTTGTTAAAATAATCTAAATGAAAGTTGCAAAAAATATGCATCGAATATTTTATTCTTTAATTTCATTGAAAATTTCCAACAAATAATTTCAAAAATAATATAAATGGTGGTCCGAAGAACTTTTTGTCATTTTTGAAACGCTAGTTTTTGCACTATGCAAAAACTAATGATATCCAATTAAAGGTGATTATCTATACTTTTGACTCAAATAAAAATTCATTTTGAGTTTTTATCCACTTTGGAATAATTTGAAATTTTGTCTCATAACCTCATTTTTTAATTTGGACACATATTAATGTATGTGCTACATAGAGGTTTTCGGTTAAATTCAAAATATTTGCACAATATTTTTAAGTGTAGGAGATCTACTAAACTCTAATTTCTTTGCAACATAAAATGTCTTTAAATTGTTTAGTTATAGCGAAAATATATCTCAACATCTTTAGTATCAAAACTAAACTAATTGAAATTTGGGAACGTATAACCCATATACCACAATGACTGATCGCCAGACATAGCCAAATAAATTAAGTACTTGACAATCTCTACCACCATAGAATTTTAGTAAGTCTTGCTATATTAATTGGTGCAAATTAAGAGTGATATCTCTAAATAACATCATTTAGAAATTATCAGCAGCATACCAGCAAATAACCATCCGAAGGGATACTAACTTTTTAAGTAATTAAAAAAAATATATGTCCCAACACAAAAACTTGCAATATCATGCTCAGAATAATTTCTGTCCACCAGTTTTTACAATATTTTATAATTTATTGATCAATTATATTCAATATTTAGAAAGTATTCAGATGATCATTTATTATCCTACTAAAGTTTTTAAGATAATTTAGTTTTATTTGTATTATAGTGATTTCGTGATTATGTTTCATTTCAATTTTGTACAAAAATATTTTGCAACTCTTAATTTCCTAAAAAAAATCCGTAAAAAATATATAAGGAATTCTATATAAATTCTATAAACTTGTATAATCATTTAGTCAAATATATAATTAGTTAGAACTGACTACTTTTTTTCCATTTAATAGTCAAATTTATTGCAAATTCAAAATATATAATTCTTTCTCCCAAATGTACACGTAAGAATTATAATTGACTCCATTTTAAATTAAACTATAATTTTTACCCAAAATATCCTAAATTTTTTCTCCTTTCTTTCTATTTTTGTTATAAATCAAATAATATTCCGGGCTAAATAATATTACTAAATACATATTATTTGAACATATATTAGTTAGGATGTGAAAGAATTATGAAAATATATTTATTATTTTCTGAATTATTGCATTTTGAAGATGACAAAAATCACTTCGGACCACACTTTATGTCAAATATCCAGCTTCAAATACCAAAGTTTTATGGTTTTAACTTTATTACTTTAATATATTTAATGATTTGAAAATTATTCCTAAGAACAAAAGTATAAATTTAACTTTTAGTTTAATGAGACTTCGAACATGCAAAACCAAAATAGTCATTTTTGAAGTTGTTGTATTTAAAGTTTAAGTAATTCTTACTTTAAGTGTAGTATGACAACATGATTGGCAAGACTTTAAAATATATATGAAAGCTTAAACGACAATAAGTTAAGTATTTCTATTTATTTAATTTAAATTCATTACTTGTATTTTTAATCAGCGAAAGCTGTGAGTTTTATATTATATTTAAATTTGTTTTATGAATAATTAAGATGTAAAAGGGATGTAATCAATCGCGAGAAAAATAATACCTTCATCATTATTTATTCATGTTAAACTAATTTTCGGGTAAGATCTGTATATAGAAACTATGAATATATTTAGACCGATAATTGTTGAACTTCATACCGTGATTTACATACTTACATAAAACTTATTAATGACAAATTTAATTCAAAATCCAGCATTTACATGAAAGTTGATCGCTTAAAGTGATTTTCTTGAGTGGATTTTCTATTCAATTATGGACCGATCCTCTTGAAATTTGATAGTGCAATTTATAGTCATATAAATTTTAATTGTTGTAAACAAAATCACAAAGTAAATTATTTGTATACAATTTGTGCATATTAAATTAACATTCTGGAATTGGTGTTATATGGGATATATGATCAATTAAAGGCCGATCTTTGCGAAATTTAATAGCATGATTTATACTCAAATACCAAATAATCATACAAAATTTTATTTCGATACTAATATTGTTATGGCATTTATATACGTTTAAATAATTTTCGGGAAGGGGCCTAACCAAACTCTCGAAATTTGATAGGATGTCCAATGCCGATAAAAGTGCCTATCTACATCGAATTTCATATATTGCTGTTCAGGACAATTCTAATTACTTAAGCTTATTTCCGGGAAACAATTGCGAGAGAACTAGATAGAATAATGGACCGATTTCAACCATTTTCTTTAAGCTTTATATTTAAGTCTAAAAAAATCACTATGCCAATTGTTATTAAATAATATTTCATAAATACTGACAAGACATTTTTAAAAGGTTGGATTCACAAATTTCATGTTGATGTGTTTAAAATTAATACAATTTCAGAATAATTTGCTAGAAAAGCTCTAAGATATTTAAGAATAAAATACATTTTGGACATTATAAAAGCGCGAAATGTTAAAGCAAAAATTATACTGGAATTTCTAAATCATATTCTATCATTTGATAATCATATCGGCATTATTGAGCAACTAAAAGATTTGAAAATAATTAAAAAAAAATTATTAATTTGGAATTTCAAAGGCCTTTTAAAAGTACATTCGAAAACGAAATGAAAAACTGAGTACGCAGTCCTATCATAAAATGTCTCTACTTTCATATGTGTATGGTTTGGTTTATGTGTGAAAAATTTTGTTGTACGGTGTAATAATAATAGAAAAAATCTATAGTCTACGTATTTTTCAAAAAAAAAAAAAAACCTTTTACTTTTAAGCATCCATTTATACCTTCTTTCCTGCTCTTACGCTCTCTTACCCAAGTAACCATTGTATGTATTATTTTTTTTATGCAATGATTTTGCAGGAAACTGCCAAATCATTCATAAAAATCAGTATGTAAAGAACAAAAACAATTTCTGTTTTCACAAATATAGTTTCAAGGATAATGTAAAACAACAAAATACATTAATAGAGTACAATAATAAATGTAAAAATTGTGCCAAAATACATTTATATATACAATATTAAAGTTCGCAGAAAAAAATTATAATGAAATATAAGGAAATACAAGTTTTACTCATAAATTTAAATAAAAATAACAAAAGGTAAAGAATTGCAAAAAATTATTTAAGATACAAATTTATAAATGTTTCTTTAACAGTCTGTTAAGATTTTTGAGATTCTTTAGTTTATGAACAGAAAATTAATTGGAAAAATTGTATACAATTAGTTTTTAGTTTATAGCTAAACAATGTAAATATTATAAATTTTTAAGTATCCATAGATTGATTAAGCAAACAAAACAATTTTTAATGTATTTTTCGAAATTTTTAATAACTAATGAAGTGAAATCACAATGTATCGAAAATGTTCATAATAACCACAAATTTTAATCGTGGACATGGAATACATGAAAAATAAGTTCAATATTGAAATTTTTATACCCAAAACTAAAATCGATTTTGAAGAATTAAATGTGTAATCTTAACTAAAAATAATCAATGCACTAAAATTTTGTGATTTTTAAAATTTGGGTTTTAATCATATATTGTATGAAATATTAGTGAAATAGGACAACACTAAACTGTACCGCATTAGACCTGAAGTTTGTAGGGTGTGTTTATATGGGGACAATTTGTCCTTTTTACAGTTTTTAGAAAAATTTAGCTCTTAATTGCTTTTTTTTTTGTAAATAAATATTAAAAAGCCTTTATGTACACATAATTATATATCAAACAAGATATAAAAAGGAAAAAATTGGTCAAAAAATGTTAAAGTTATTACAAAATTCCCAAACCATTAATGTGTTTGTGACCACTTGTGTCAGGAGTGTGCAAACAAATTTTTAGAATTTTGATAAATGTTTAAGCAAAATGCTATTTTTAATTAAATTTGAATCATAATTTTTAATTTTTCGATAAATATTTAAATAAAAAACTATTTTTAATTAAATTTAAATCATAATAATAAGCACGATAATTAAAACCCCTCTCCATGCTTGGTTAAAAAAATGTTAACTTTTTTAATACTTTTAAAAATTTTGTTAAAGTAATTTAAAAAAATTAGAATAAAGCTAAGCAATTTTATAGACAACACCACAAGAAATAAAAATAAAGAAAAATTAGGTCATGAACTAGGTATGACTAAATTGCAAATACGGCAATATAAATTTTGCGAATTTCGCCAAAAAAAAACATTTTTTGTAGTTTTTTAGTTATAAAATATTTATAAATTGTGTAAAAAGTTTTTTCAAACTTTGTTTGTATATATATGTATATTTATCAAATTTATAAGTTTTTCGAGCCATTTTTAAGATTAATATCTAGTTTTTAGAAGATTTTCAAACAAAATTTATTTTTAAAAACAATTTTACAAAAAAGTTTGCTTTTTAAAATCTATAATTTAATAAAAGGCCAAATTTTATGATGTAATAAGAAAATATATACATTGAGGCCTCGATCTGCGTCGTTAATTGGAACCGTAGAATTGCGATGCAAATAGAATCTCTATTTTCTAGATATTAACACAAAGAGGTAAAACTAAAATAATTTCTAAATTCTATTTTGATTTTCTAACTAAATACAAAGAATTCAATACATTTTTTTCATTCAAATTTTCTTTAATATATTTATACCTGTTATTAACAATAATGACACTCCGTAAAACATAGATTTTGCCAAATTTAAAATGAAAAATTACCTAAAGAAAATCAACGACCCAGTAAATTTTTCACATATAGTTACTTAAGTTACTTTGACTTTCAAAGAAAAAATATGCTATATGTAGCGACACAAAACGAAATCATAGCGTCACATACCGAAATCATAATAACGCAAATCGAAATATTGAAGTTTCAAACAGCGACGCAAAGCGAAACTACGCAAATTAAGGCCTAAGTGTATACGTACATAAATTCGATGTAGAATTCGTGAAAAGAAAAGAAATGTTTGTATAATAATATGACGAACTATCTAATGTTGGTGTAAAATAATGCTGATATAATATTTTATGTACATATACGTATGTATGTGAATATAAATACAAAATCCTATTTACCATTTACAATTTAGGAAGATTTTTCAATTAAATATGAATCTATGCAGCATCTATGCAGCCCGAAACTACCAAGCATATATCCATAGAAATAATGAACAAATCTAGGTGCAACTACAATTCTAATCAACTATATATTTAATGCACTACACCATAGTGCATTCAACAATGGTATATTCGAAAATTCGTAACATATGTACACCGCAATGAGTTGTAGACCGATTTTTCAGATCTAAGTACATTTATTTTCTTTTTATAGAATGCTATAGAATGCTGGACTAATTTTCTTACAATTTTTACTGCATCATTCTCTGAGCCTTGAAATTTAAATATACTATCTTATTTTTCGATCGGAGCGGTGAGAATAATAGATCCCATATGAATTTAATATTTTTTTATCGAATATCTAACAAACTAGTGTTTTAAAAAGATTTAAATTTTGTATGAATAATTTCCTTATAGATTTCCACAATTGAGCAAAAAAAAAAATACGACTGATACACAGAAAAAACAGATTCGTTGTCGAAACCGAATTTTTCGCCAATCGAATTCTATCAGTTACCAATACTATTCTGCAATACAGTTCTAATAACTGTATGTATATAGTAGACTTAACTGTTTCTTTATATTTCGGTGTGTGTGTGGGATTGAAACTATTAATGAGTTTATCGTGTATTAATATAAAGAAATATAGTAGCTTTTTTACTATATTTTTTTTTACAATTAATTTTATTTTTATTACATGAACATATTGTACAAACACATTAACACATAAATAACACAACATTCTTCCATCCATAAATTAATAACTAGATATTTATGTGAGAGAAAAAAACCTAACTTAATTGTCAAAAACCTAATTCACGCAACAACAAAATACATATAGTCACATATATTTTGCTTTTGTGTTAAAAATAAAATGAGAAATTTTTTTGAAAATTTAGTTCAAAATACCTCTCACACAAACTTCTATTTGTATTCTATGCTATCATCCTTCTTATTGATAGATTATATGTTTGAAATATGTACCTATAATATCCATTAATTCTCTAGCAGCATAACAATCGACAATAGACTTGATTTTTCGAGTACTCATGCAACAAACACTAACAGTGATATGGCTAGAATCTTAAGAAGATATTGGTCACTTGCAAGGAAGTTTCTCTACATTCAATTACTAGGAAGTTCTTGACAATAAATTAAGTTATGTGTATTTTTATACTTTTATTGAGGGTATTACATTCACTGAATTTACTCAATCCTTTTAGTGTCATTTGCAGCTATCTCAGTTTAGTGAATAATATATTCAATCGTTGAACTCTTCATTAAAAACAATCAATTTAATTTGGGAAAATATTCAACAAGATTTTTCCAAAAATACATATTAAAACAATAATAGTAATTGATTGCTTTACAAATATTGATAATATTTATTTGTCTGTTTGCTTGCTTTTGTATTATTATTTCCAAAAATATTACCCACAATATATATTTTTGTATTTTATTTTGTAATTTATTATACCCTATACCACCATAGGTGGTTTGGGTTATTATGCCTTTGTGCTGATGTTTGTCACGCACAGAAAAAAATCATTCAACACCCACCTTAAAGTACACCAATTGTACTAACGGTGTCCGTCCGTATCTGGCTGGCTATCCATGTAAACAGGTCGCAATTTTGAAGATAATTCAATAAAATTTGGCACTCAGGACTTTCATGACACAAGCAAATTGTTTATGATCGGTCCATTATTTCACCTAGCCCGTATACAAATGTCTTCCCGGAATAGGGGTTTAACGATAATAAATGCCTTAAATATAGCAATATTTTAATTAAATTCTGTATAAGGAAGTTTTGTATATGTACTAATCTTTGTGCCAAATTTCAATAAGATCCGTCATAGCTGCCATATAATACCCTCTTCCGAAAATCACTTTAACGTGCACAAATCACAAACACATATTAGTATCAAGTTTATATTCGATACAAATTAGTTTTATATAAGTAGAAATCACAGTGACAAATTTTATGATTATCGTTTCATAATTTATCATAGCTTCCATATAAACCCAATTTCGGGATTCACCCTCAAGTGCGTAAATTGATATAAATGTTAGTAGTAACATAATACTCTGTATTCCGTATATTTTATTTTACATTTAGTAAAACTATCGGTCCACAATTGACCACATATCTAAAATAAGACTCCTTCATGAATTTTTAATGACATACACAATGGTGTGGAATATCATCATGTTGTCGGCCTTGACCGACTATATCTTTCTTACTCGTTTTTAAGTGCCAAACTAAATTTCTATCATTATTTCAGTTGGGAGTACCGAATCTTGATATTTTTCATTATGAACAAATTTTTATAACAAATTTGTGTTTACAACCACTAATATTTATTATCCTGTCTAAATGCATAAGTCTTATATTCAGTTGAATTATAATTAAATTACAATTATATTTTTAATGCTATAAATATTGAAAATCTGTCGAATTAATCAATTAATCTTAACTGCAATGAAATGTTTTCCAACCAATTTTTTTCTCTGTGTAAATGCATAGGAAGTAGTAGCCTATCTAAAGGACTGTTTATATGAAAATCTTGAAATTGTGTAGGAATAATTTTCTTATCAAATTTCGAAGTTAAAATGAGAACTGAGTATAGTAGCCTTTATTGAAGATGAACATTCACTGTTTAATTGACTCATGTGATGAAAGGGACTTATAAAGCAATATATTTATACACTGCCTGCCACTTGAATGAGGAATTACATTTTTTAACTTTAATTAAGTATATCTCCTAAACGAAAGTTCAGAAAAAAAGAATTTTTTGCGCAACTAAATTTCCAAGTGTTGGCTTTAGTTTCCTGAAGAAATAAAAAATATAAATATTTTTGTTATACTAAAATTATGCATTTATTTAAAGATGCATTTCTGTGGTACTTTTTCCTGTGTCACTTGAATAAGAAATATTTTAAAACTAAGCAAACTGTAATTTATTTTTAAATTTTAGGTTATAAAAATGAAAGTTATTATCTTCTAGCATTCAATTAGTAATGAGTACAGCCACCATTTTTAGAAATAACCTCAAAAATGCGATTTGGCATCGACTTGTATAACGACTCTAAGTAATTTAGCGAAATTGAACTCCATGCTTCCGTTATTGCATCCTTTAACGACTCTATCGTCTCAAATTGTTTTCCTCCTTCATAAAATTTTCTTGCAAGTCAACCCAAGACATTTTCCATTGGATTCAGGTCTGGTGAATATGGGGGCCAATCCAAAATTTGAACGCCTTGTTGATTAATCCATTGTTTTACTGCTCTGGCGGTATGAATCGAAGCGTTGTCCTGTTGGTACGTCAAAGTTATGGGTCCAAAGAAATCATTAAATTTTGGAAATGCTTCCTCCAGAATGTTTTTGTAAGTCATTGCAGTCATTTTGTTGGATACAAAAACCATACCATAATTTCGCCCTCTCGGCTGTGTCTGCGGCTCAAAAATAATTCCTCAATAATAGGGTAATAGTTATACCCGTCGGGACCATCAATAATAAACTTTAAACCATTTTTCGGACCATGTCATTGTATTTTTGGAAAACTGTAGACGTTGTTGTTTGCGTTTTTCATTAAGTGGTGGTTTTTTTGCAGTTTTCGTCGGTCTATGTATGGGCACGACTTTAAAATACTAAAAATTTTTCGTCTTTCTTTTGGAGTTTTTGCCATTCTCTTCCGCCCTTTCATGTTTTTTCCATATCTTTCCACGTTATTTAAATAATTGTACACAAATGTCTTTCGTCTATTAATTTTTTTGGCTATTTAGACCGGATTCTGATCCTGAGATTTCAAAATCAGAATTTTATTCTTTTCAGAGTTATTAAGAGACTTACCACGTCTCATTTTGAATAAAAACTATTTAAAATCTATCAAATTAAAAATTCTCTAGTCGTTTATATTGAAAGAAATTTAAATCATAGTCCTCCTGATTAATATTAAAAGAATTCCTTATTCAAGTGACACACGAAAAAGTACCACAGAAATACATGTCTTTAAATAAATACATAATTTTAGTATAATAAAATATGTATATTTTTTATTTCTTCAGGAAACTGAAGTCAACACTTTGAAATTTGGTTGCGCAAAAAATTCTTTTTTTCTGAACTTTATTTTAGGAGATACACTTAATTAAATTTAAAAAAAATGTGATTCCTTATTCAAGTGGCAGACAGTGTATATTTTATGCGATTTATTGTTAGATATTTCATATATTTTGAATCATGTATTACAAAATTTGGATTATTACAAAATGTTAGATTTTTTATTCTTTTGTTTCTTGATTTTTATAATTTTAATTTAGTTTCTTCTGAAGTTGTCAAAGTAAAAGATTTTTTATTGGTTTTTATTTGCAACCAATAAAACTGAACATTAAAATCCAACATTTTTTTATTTAATACTAAATAGCGATTTATTAAAAAATGTAGTCATAATTTTTTTGTGTGCAGATTACAAGAAAAATTTTAAAAATAGATTTTCAGTTTCATATCAGCCAATTAATTTTTTGAAAAATGGATTTCATGCGTAAAATATTGAGAATTTGTTTTGTAGAAGTTATGGCCCAACATAAAGAAATTTCAAAAACTTTTTCACAAAAATGCAACAAAAAGTCCACTGTAGGAACAAAATTCCATGGGGAAAATTTTTAAAATATTTTTTTCCATAAAAAGCTCAAAATTACAAATTTTTTGAAACCTATTTCGGAAAAAATACTTGAAACTTTTTTTTCAAAATGTACTAAACCGGTGACTTTCAATCACTGGTAGGGAACTGAAGAGCAATTTTTAAATTTCTTTTAGTAATTTTTCTCTATTCAGCTCATCAGTACGCATCGTTTAAGTAGTCTTCATACATCAGCAAAAAGTCAGTTTCTCGGTACTCTGTAGAGTGAATAATACTATCTATATACAAATATTTATATTGGATTTATGTATTTTGAAATGATTTCTGTAAAGTGGCCTTATACGAGAGCTTTGGTCAACTATGAACCAAATCTCATAAAATTTGGGTTTATGATTTCTACTTAGATAAAACTTATTTGTGCCAAGTTATATCTACAAATTAAGATATTTATGAGAGGTTAAGTGAAATAATGAACCGTGTTCAAATAATCTCAATAGGGTACGTCCTTGGATCTTATAAGGCCTTCGTACCAAATTTTATTGAATTTGAATTTTTACAATTGTAACTTATAGTTTCAATACAAAGTTTACACGGACGGATAGATGGACGGACATCTTTAAATCTATTCTGAAACTGATTCTGAGTCGATTGGTATACTTTAAGGTATAAATAAATACCATTTAATGCTTAATCCCTTTCTCACAAAAGTTCACTGATAGTGAAAAACTTAAAAATAAAAAAATCTTCCTCCTAAAAGCATTTTAAAAACCCGTAACCAAACTTTTTATATTTTATAGCAAAAGCAGAAAACCTTATGAAATTGCAAAAGGCCGTAACCAAGATTTTAAAATTTTTACTTTACAATTAAGCAATTAAATAAAATTTTTTAATCGATCCCTTAAAACCAAAATAGATAAATCATAAAACACTCTCCAAACCAAATTTTTCTTAAATGAAAATATTTTACGACTCTTTTGTTTATGCCTTTTGACATTTGTTAATATTGATGTCATTTTTGAAGATATTAATATGAATTTTTTTGTATAGGTGTAGTTTGGGTCATTTTATTATAATCCAGTAAAAAACAACGTTTGATTTTTCAATGGTTGCGGCCTTTTGCATTTTAGGTGACGATATCTACTAGCAAAAATGTTGTTCCTTCTTCTTATAATTTCACACTTTTTTGGTTTTGTTGTCATGATAGCCTTAAAGAAAACATGTCCTTATTTATGTATTAAATATTCTCTGCTTTTAATTTATATGCAACACAGAAAATGCTCACATAATGGCAACAACAAAAATCGGCTATATAATTTGAAACTTTTTCCGGCCAAAGCAAATTCTGTACGACAACACAACAGCAAACTCTTCAAAACTTATTAACATATGGGGGATGAAAGTGGGACAAAAAATATATTAAAATTTAATGGAATACATATACATACATACATACATACATACATACATACATACATACATACATATTTTGTTAAATTAATATATGCAAGTGTTTTCTATATTTTAAATAAAGTTGATGAATACGTTGCATGTTATTTAACAAAACAATTTAATTAAATTATAAAATAAAATAAAAAAATAGAATTAAATACATTATGGCTTAGATTTTATGTTTAATTTAGTCATTCATGATGTGTTTTCTAAAAATTGATTAGATTATTATTTTTATAGCATGAAATAAATCTCTAAAATAATAAATAAATACATAAATAAATCATGTAGAAACTAACAATAAACTCCGGCCGTTGGTGTCAAATTGACAAATATGAAAATATTAAAATACGAATACGTAAATTGTATGTAAAATAGCAGTACACACTGAGAAAAAAATGCCAGAATATTACAGAGAAAGGAATTATAATACTAAAAAGTGATTTCGAAATGACAACATAAATCTTAACAGAATTCCGAGAACAATTCCAAGGATTTTATATGTTTTGTCCACTACTTTTCATAAACTTTCATTGGTGCAACGTTTTACAGTTATTATAAACAAATCATATTTTTCCATAGAAATAAAAAAAAATATTGTGTCGAAATTTGTATACTTTTAAAAATAATATTAATATTAATAATAATAATAATAATAATAATAATAATTATAATAATAGTAATTTAAAATTAATTTCAATAACAATTCTATAAAATTTTATAGATTTTTTTCGCTATTGTACCATTTTTCATAATTTATTCAATAACAAGTATAAATATATTATGGACTATTTTACCAATAAAATGTTATAATTTCATATAAATAATATGAGTATTTATGAGGAAAATTACTATAATTGAAAAACAATTTCCTATAACTGCGTTTTATAAGCAACTAACGAATGAAGGCATTACAAATGATTTCACTAAAATGTTACTATAACTGTATGACTCTCGAGTTTACTTTTTTATTGGTTTCTTTTTTTTTTCAATTACCATTATTTTTTTGCGCAGAAGAAAACTATTTGCTGATTATTATTTCCGTATGATGTTCTGTTTTAACGATGTTATTATTTTCTTGAATTAGTTATTATATAAAATACGAGGGTGGTTTTGAAATGTACAATTAGCTTATCATTAAAATGAGAAAAATCGAATACAACTTGAGAATTAAATATGACTCTGTAAAAATTTAAAATAAAAAGCTTTGAATTTTAAGTGACAGACGCCGCCGAAAAATGTGCAATCACAAAAAAAAAATAGAAAAACAACAACAAACGAGTTACGGATGAATTATCTTTACGAATTTCCGTCAAGTGGATTTTGAACTTTTCATAAATCAACCAGTGTTGCCACTTTAGCAATTTCAGTGCTATTTTTAGCAATTGAAAAAGTTAAAATACATTGGAAATTTATGAAAATATGCTAAATGCTTTTTAGCACTTTTTTATATTATTTTTTGAAAGTGTTTTTTTTTTTTTAACCGACTGTATTAGCTGTCTTTATTTCCCGGTGTTACAAAAATTGTCATTTGAACTCAATTTTACGAGAAAAAAGACAACCAAAATATGAAATTTCTTTATGACACAACTTAGCGTAGTTGTTTGGTGCTGTAGAACAATTTAGCATAATTTTTTAGATTCTTTAGCACTTTTCCAATTACATCTGAACACTGAACTCAACCATTTATGCACCGATTTCTATAATTTTTAAAAACAAAATTGCCAAAAGCTTTAATATACCACGCATGTCTCAAAGGACTTCAGACAGTCGTTCACCATTAATTAATAATTAATGTACATGAACCTAAAATGTGCATACCTTATGGGATCCTAGATGAATATTGTATAAAATAAAATATATACACTGAATTATACAAAGCAAAGGCTATTGGAAAATATTCAATAAGATTATAAATATACCATAGTATACCATAGTTTATAAACTTAACCTATTTAGTAAACTTAACTATTTAAGATCAAAACTTTTTAAACTATCCACGCTTTACATTTGAAGAAACTTATTGTTTTGTTGAATTAATAAAGGCTTTTACGCATAATTTACTTTGATTGTTAGTTAGGGGAAAATCTCAAACTAATATATGGAATAATATCCAAATAATATAAATTTATATGTATTTGTAATATTAGTTTCAATCTGTGTAAGTATGTGTTATTTTATTCCGCTACTTACACAAAAATATAAAATGACTGTCTTTTGGTTTTCATTTTTTATATCAACAGCCTTTCATTTTTCAAATAATGAAAGATTATCATTAAACTAAATCGAAAAATTATTCTTTGCCATTATTTTCCTATTCTTTTCATAACAAAATAATGAATACTAATGCTGCGAAAAATTTAACTTTATTTAAAGTTTTAGTTGTATCTTATTTTTTCTCCATTTATTTTTGATTTTAAAGGATTTTATGACATTTGTTGTTCATTGTTTATCCTTTAAATTGCTTTTGCCATAAATCATTTATTTGCTTATTTGTTTTCAATTGTTTTGTTTAATACCAGTTTTTTTTTATGTAATTCTTATTCAAAAAAAAGTTTAAAATATTTTATCCTTAAAGCATTTTGTATTTATTTTGTATATAGTTGCCTTGTTATAGGTGGAAAAAAGAACTACAAGGTCTTAAATGTAATAAATTTCCGTTTCCTTTATGCGTTACAAATTGTTCCCCTGTATTTTGTTTAGAGAGTTTTATATGTATTTGTGTGTCTATCTGCCGGTTTGGTGGGTTGTTGAAATAATATTAAAAGTTTTACAAAAATAAAAACAACATTACCACACCTTTGTGTTTTTATATTGTTACGACAATAAAGGTTTATTTAAATTGTTATTGTCTATCTCCTCTTTAAGTGGAACGGCAAGGACGACATCGAACGTTAGAAGTTTGTGTGATTGTATTAACTTTAATATACCTTCAATTTAATACCTTTTGCATTGAAATGTAAATGTGACATTAGTACTAAGTTGTGTATTGAGTAAATTGAAATTTATGAGTTTGTAATGCTCTTTTGTTCATTTGTTTTTGCTTTCTATGTGATTCGTTCATATTGTTTATTGTATTACAATGACACTTTTACTTTATTTAAACAGAGCATAGTGTATATAGTATTTTGTTAAAGTAAACAGCTCATTAGCACGCATTTTACACATATTTTTATTCAAATTGATTTACAAATTTTGTTAACATACATATTTGTAATAACTAAAGTCTAAAAAGTCCCTTAAGAATCCCATAATATTTATTATTTTAGCTGTGGATGGTTCATAAATGAATGTATTCTTTAAAGAAATTATAACTGACTCGTAAAAGAGAGATTGGTTTAATATTAGGATTTTCGATTTAAATATCTTTTTCGCTGCCAAAATAGCATGTCGACAAAGTTTTGGCATAATGAACAGAAGGAGAAGTCATCATTTGATAAAATCAGATTAGAATTGTAGAACATATGATTCTGTTACTTTACGAGTATTTTGTTGATGCCATATTTATGATACAAAATAATGGCAACAACAAAATATACATAAACCAACAGGATTTTATGAGTTTTAAAATTAAAAAAAAAAAATCAAGTGTTCCACAATTATCATCTGATTTTATCAAACGATAGCTCGTTTTATTTACTATTTGGAAAAATATGAGGAAAATATGTTTTCTAATAAAGTGTAAGTCTAAAATGGCTATTAAATACAAAAAATGCGTATAAATGTATAAACACAACAAGCTCGGAGCAGTAATTTCCATACAAAATTGTATAAAAATTAATTTTATTTTAAATTCTCTCCTGATTTTTTGTTATTTTCATTTTCTCACAAAAAATATTATCACATTTTAAAAAAATTTATATGAAAGAAAGAAATAAAATTAAAATAAATAAAATTTTTGTTTATTCTCCGTTGCCGTCTAGGTTTTTGCTTAATTTAACAATGCGGTCTGTGTAAAGAAATCCGGACTTGTTGTGTTTATACATTAAAAAATAAAGAATTTAATTTGTTTCTTTAATATCTTACAAAGTTTTAAAAGTATGTGTAAATACTTGTTAAAAAGTTTATGATATTTTCTTAGTAATTCTGTTTATAAAACCTAAATTGGTTAACAGGTATTCCAAACAAACATTTTGAAAGCCACTAAGTCCGAAAAATCTGGTTTTTAGATATAACTGCCAATTTTTTGGGTATATCGAAAACGCTAAAAATAGTATAATAATCTACTCAGCCATATCTACAAACATATTGGAAATAAATTTGTAACTTCTAATCGGCTGCTTGAATTTACATAAAAACGTACTAAAGTTATTAAACTTTAAAGAAGCATAGTTTTGGTTCTATAAAATATATTTACTTCAGTTTTTTTTTTTTTTTTTTTTGATAATTAAGAATTACGTCAGCTGGAATTCAAATTTGAGTAAATTGGTTTTTCGAAAAACTAACAATAATCTTTGCTTGCTAAGATATCTTAACAAAATTTTCGATGACGGTTAACTTTATCATTTGAAATTATTTTAGATTTTTGTAAACGGAATCCCATAATTTTCAAAAAAAACTGCAGAAAACCCCAAAAATGAGATTTTTTTTTTTTTGCTTTTTGCCAATTGGGTGAAGTTCGGTGAGTAACGCTTGCAAACGTTTTAGAACCAGAGACTAAAAATAATTGTTATTTGCGTAATTCAGGATCAAAAAATTCAATATGAAGGAAATTAGTTAATAAACTTTTCTTTTTGATTTTTGTTTTATTTCTCAGAAATTAAAATTATTTCTGATTTTTATTTTACCCAATAGGCACTCAAATTTAAACAATTCAAACCTTGGAAAATTTTTCTGGAATCCGACATGAATTCAAATATAAAAATACTTTAAACATGAAATATGATTGAAAAAATGTTAAATTTTCTAGTAAAATAAATTTTGCTTAAATTTAAATTTCATTTTCACTGAAGAACGCTATTGATTTAAAGTGTAACACAAGTTTATTTCAATGCTTGGCACTGGATTCAAAACTTGAAATACATTTGGTTTCAACTTAAATTCCAGCAAAAATGCTTATTGAGTATGAATTTCAAATAACAATTCTGATAATTTTTTAAATAAAACTCAAGTTGTAATTTTTATTTTCCCTTATAAATCATAAAAATCATAAAATGATTTTTAATTTTTTGTAGCATAAAATAAAAGTTTTGCATTTATTCACACTTGTTTGCTAACCATGAATAAAAGGTCTAAACTTTGGAATGGAAAGTGGTGATTTTCCGAGCGACTTCAAATTAGTATTGCGAAATGCATAACTGATCCATTTAACTATGTTCTCATAAAAAATTGTATTGATGTTTTTACTTTTACAAGTAACATAAATTAAGAATGCGCAAAATATCAGTCAGAAATAGTTTTTTAAAGGA
Source organism: Protocalliphora azurea (assembly GCA_932274085.1). Classification (NCBI taxonomy): domain Eukaryota; kingdom Metazoa; phylum Arthropoda; class Insecta; order Diptera; family Calliphoridae; genus Protocalliphora; species Protocalliphora azurea. The sequence goes on from OW026523.1 coordinate 145,234,182, forward strand.
ATATCTGAACTTTAAGTAGAAAATTATAGTTTAAAGGGCAATATACGTAAAAAAAAGATACCAAATATAGGCAGATAATATCAAAAATATTTTGTAGTTGCAATTATTATAATTCTAAACTCAGAATTAAATCTTTCGCTTCAAATTAACTTCCATGTCATCTGTACACAAATATTTTAAAATATTCATTGGATTTATCTAAATATAATGTATGCCAAATCTTATCTAGATATCACAGAAATCGTGCAATGGTCGAAGTTGATTTTAAAAACCCCGACCACATATTAATAAAATATCCATTTCCTATACATTTTTAATAAAAATTTTGAATTCATGATATTTATATTGTTTTAAAGCAAAAATAAAAATGTCAAAATATATTTTCTTTTCATTTGAAACATGAAACTGATTGTTTTAAAACTGATTGTTTGATTTTTATTTTTAATTTATATTTTAAAACTCAGAAACTAATATTTATTTTTGGTTTTTATTTAAAAAAAAATCAAAGGCAATTTTTATTTTTCAAACAGTAAAATTAATATCAAATCAAATTTTATTTTAAACAATAAAATAAAAATCAAAAAAAAAAATTTAAATTTGATTGTTTTTTTTTTAACTTATAACACCTATGGTCTCTGTTTAGAACATTCTATTCGCTCAAGCTTTGAGATTTTAAAGTCAAAATTTTGTTAAAAAATAGATCAAATTCGGGAGGGTCTCTACTTGGCCCTATTAGATGATTGGACTCATTTAAACTTTAAAATTATCTCCTTTCAGAAAAGTTATTAAATGTCCTTAAAGAAAATTTTACTAAATTCAAAGTCATATATTTTTCGACACGAAATAAATATCGACTTATGTCTTTTTATTCGATAAATAAATTTGTTCTTTAACTAATTGTAAAATCGGACAAAAATGTTGGGCTATATACTGAAAAAAAAAACTGGATCAGGATTTTTCAAAATTGATATAGTTGAAATTTCAAATGCAAATAACTGGAAAATTATTAGAGATCAAATTCACATTTCACGCATATTTTTCATATGTCTTATTGAGATATTTACGAAGATGTAAAAATATTTGAAATCAGTTAAGAAATAAAAATTTGGCCAGCGGTTAAAAATGTGCTATGTCGGAGGTATTCCTTTTTAAGCTTCAATAGCTCCGCTCCTGAGGGTATGTGTGGCTCCTTCAAACTTAAAATTGTAAGCTCCTCTGCTAACCTATGTAAATCCAACAAGCTGATTAGAAATTACAGATTTATTTCCAAATACTTTACATTCCACCAGACTGACTATTCACTCCAAGTTTTTTCTCACTGTAGTACACGGTATAGTACAATCTTCCTGGGTTTTATTCATAATTTTAAAATTATGTTTCGTATTGTAGTAAAATTCTCAATCAACCAAAATTTTTAAATATCAAGAAAAACTTCGAGCTTGTGTGCATTTATATAATGAAGATTTTAAGTTTTTCAAAAAAGAGCAAAATATAAAAGCAATAATGGCATAATAAGCCACACAAGCGTAAAATACAAAAAACAGATAAAGAAAAGAGATCAACAACATTTGATAATATTAAAATATAAAAAAGAACAAAATTTAAACAATTGATTTTTAAATCAACACCACATAAAACACCAAGTAAAACAGCAGACACAGCTTCCCCACAAAAACTCAGCAGCAGCTGTATAACATTTCCAAAAAGTGATAATACATTTATTTTCATATAGATATAAAAAGATTAAACGTTTTTATTGTTACAATAATAAACTGTGAAAAAAATAGCAATACTCCCAAACAATTTTAAACAGATTTTACTTATTTCTCATGTTTATATTAAAAAAATAAACCGAATAAAGTATAAAAATAATACTCTCGATTATTCCTAAGAGCTAACAAACAGAAATAAATATGTTAAAAATTAAACCTTTAAAATATCTACTAAAACCACAAAGAGATGTTTGTGAAAAATTTTATATTAAATGACATTATTAAACAATTAAAATTAAAAAATATTTAAATAATCTATTACAAAAAAAAAACTAAAACGCAAAAACTTTAAATTTCCTTTAAATATAAAAAACAAGTATAAAGAATTCTAAATAAATATTAAAAGCGACACTTGAAACATTCCTATCAAATTTCCTTTTACCAATTTAATTCCTAAGAAATCTACTTGAAAACTCATACATTAAATTGTGTGTTTAAACAAGTTTTTTTTTTTTTTTTGTATCCTATTATTTTCTATATTCTCCTCTTTTTCCTTAGCCATTCTTATAATCTTACTTCCTTTTTTTATTACGCTTAGTTAATAATTACCATTTCCTTTTCAATCATTCCCTCTTATTCTACTTAAATTATCTCTTCTTCCTTACAATCCTGCCCCTCCTTGTCAACATTTCCCCTTTTGCTTGATCAAAAAACACTATGGTTGAAATACAAAAACCCAGTTCAGCTTTAAAACGTCCATCATTGAAACGTGAAACGGTAGTTGTCAATAATAGTGCACCCATGAAGAAGGTTACCCTAGTACCAAAGGAGGAGGTAAGTTTTTACATATATATATTTTTTTTTTATTTTTAACCTCTTTCCTTTTCCTTAAAAATATTTATGTTTGTTACTTGTTTATTTGGTTTCAAGTTTATGGAGAATTTCCATCCGTAGTGGTCATAGTGTCGTAGTCAGGAGTGTGTAAGAAATGTTATGTTATGGAATAATAAATATGGAAATAATATTTCGTTGTCCTATTGCCAAATTGAATGAGTGCTGTTTACAATTATTTTTTTATTAATTTGTTTGTTTATGGGAAAAATAATATTACGCATTTAAAATTTTACTAATAAAATAAAAGAATAAAAAAAGCATTTAAATCGATTTTTAAGAGGAAAGTTAAAAGAGAAATTTATTACCGTAAGGTCAACAAACCATGTTTATTGTTTAGATGTGAGTATGGAGAGTAAAATAACAAGTAGTTAAATCGATAATTATGTAATGTGCACATTAGTTAATATAGAAAAATTCATATATTGACTACCATTAATATTTTATTCTACAAATAACGCTCTAGTATAAAATTTCACTCGAAAAAATTACCTAGTTTTGGTCATACATCTTCTTGAGGTTATTACATAACAATTTTCAAAAACTCCGTAATACTCTCTTAACTTTGAGATATTTCGAAAAAAAAACATTTTGAGATTGGTTCCTCGTAGTACAATAAATTTTAAGCCAATTTTAGTTTTTAAAACTTATTTATAAAAAAGATGAACGTGGCTTTTTTTTACCTGTATTTAAACCTAAAATATGCAAAATCATATTTTTCCTAGGCTTCAAATGAACCAAACTGTTATTATTAATCCTTTTCACACAATTAAAAAATTTTAGCGTCATTTTTTTGTAGCATATTTTGTTCAAATAGCATATTTTATTATATTTTCACAGAAAGTTCTTATTTAAAGCATATTTTAGCAATTTTAGTGACATATTTTTGCATATAAAGTAATAATTTTGCATATATTATACTTAAGAGCATAATTTTGCATATATTACAGTAAAGAGGATCAATTTTCACATTTTTCAATTAGGAAACAATTTTTTATTGCTTTTCAAATCCGTTTCCCTAATAATTTTCATGTTATAAATTGATAGAAATTGTGTAATTGACATGTAATAAAATATATTAACTTTGTGTATTTTTAAGAGCATATTTTCCGATTTTAATAACATTTTTTATGTGCATAAAATACTTTTTTAGAGCATATTTTTGGTTGCCCTGGTGATGACTTATTCAACATTTTAAAATTTATTTATCGTTCGTTTTAAAAAATATAAAGTTTTAAATGCTATTTTGTTAAGAATATAATGAGATATTCGTCTTTAAGATCATAAAACATTCTATAAAATATATCACAAAAAATATACGAAGGTATCTTTAAACAAAGTATTTTAATTTATGTTTTATTTAAAGTATATTTTTGGGGGCAAACATTAAAAATATATAGAAAGTTTAAGCAGTAAGTTATTGGAGATAAAATCAAATGAGTTCTAAAGTTTTTATCCAATTTAGAAAAAATCTTGAAAACAATTGTTGCACACTTTAAGTTTATAACTTTTACTAAACGTAAAGAAATAGTGCAGTTAACATTTGTCATTATTCTCAGTAACTATCTGCTTAATTTGTTTGTAATAGCATAATTATCATTATTTCTTTTTTCTAATGGAAATTGAAGCAAAATTACACAAATGCATAAATCAAATTTATAACTAAAACCCATAAAATAATAAAATAATTGCTAGGAAAATAGTTGTGTTCTAATACACAGCTTTTTGGGTCATAAAATATACAAAGAGTTCGTGATCACTTAAAAAAATCTGCAACTTTTTTGCCACCTTAATTTAGAATTTCACCTTATACGAAAAGTGTACAGTAAAGTAGGCGGATCACGTTCATTTTTGCTTGTTTATAGACCGATTTTTGCTCATTTTCAATACCAAACAGACTTTATATAAGACAAATATTTGAGCCAAATTTTGTCTCCCTAGATAGTCCGCCCGTGCCCTATCCTGCTTTCATCAGACAGGCAGACGGACATAGCTAGATCGACTCAAAATCTCACCAGGACCCAGAAAATACATACTTTATGAGGTCTTAAATGTTTTTTTCGACATGTTACATTTTTATACGACTGCCAGCAAAAAAGACCCAAAGCAAATATAGAAAAATTGCCCAAGAAATACCCATACGAATTTGAGTAATATTTCATATGAAAAACAACCCAAAATTTTTGCGGCTATTTTTCGTTATTTTTGGGCTATAATTCGTTTACATACAAGAGAAAGTAAAATAAACATTCATCATGTTCAGAAAAAGTTTGATTTAGCGAAGCCGGGGTTTGAAATACACCAAAGTTGAAAACCCCTGCTCCCGACCGATAGCCGGCTGTCTAGGAAACAGAATTAGAACCAGAATTCTTCTTAGGCTAAAGTTAGAACTATTTTCATTGTGAATGTGGCTGATTTTGTATAGAAATTTTATCATATAATGTATTAATTTTCCTAGCATAAAGTGGTTTTTATATATTTGCGATTTTGTTTTGGATCATTTTTCTGGCAGCCTTTTCAGACTGTAGGACCACAGACAAATAATATGAATTTTTGGAGAAAATCCCAACATATCTGGAAGAAAACTTTAAAGTAGCATAGTTTTGGTTCCATAAAAGATATTGACTTCAATATTATTGTATATAATTAAAAATTACGTCAGCACATCAAAATAAGGTATTTTAAAACATTGAAGTCCAAAGTTTTTCTGATTTTTTAATTAAAAAAAATATATTAGTTAACATATCCTAATAAAATTTTCGGTGATCGACTTTGTTACTTCGAATGACGAGGTATAAAAAAATTTAAGATTTTGATAAAAAAAAAAATCCCACAATTCCCAAAAAAGGCAAAAATCGAAAAAATGGTACTTTTTTAAATTTTTCATTAAGTCCCAAACTGCATTCTCTTTGCAGATTCATGCTTTGGGATTTTATAACATATAGACTAAAGTCAAAAATTTTGTATAAAATAGTCGAATTTGGGAGGTGATTATTTAGTTCTATAAAAATAGGATTTTTCGAGGTCCTTAAAATAGGCATTTGTTTGGTCAATAATTTCATCGTTGGAGCTGAATCTCTTTCCATCGAGCCACTTCATTTCAGGTTTGAAAAGGAAGTAGTCACTAGGGGCTAAAACCGGAGAATATGGCGGATGAGGTACCAATTCATAGCCCAATTCATAGAGTTTTGCCATTGAGACTGCACACGTGTGCACCCGTGCATTATCTTGATGAAAAAGAACTTCTTTCTTGGAATTATGGGATCGTTTTCTTTTTCCTCATTAAATCGGTCTAATAAGTTGGCATAATATTCGCCGTTTATTGTTTTTCCCTTTTGAAGGTAATCGATGTGGATTATCCCGCGTGACCTTGGTCCTTGGGCTTCTTCGGAGCAGGTTCACCCTGAGAAACCCATTGTTTAGACTGCTGCTTGGTCTCCGAAGTACAGTAATGGACCCATGTTTCATCCACAGTTACAAAACGCCGGATTGCGGTTAAACAACTCCAAACAATCCTTTGAAGTTGTCACACGTTTACGTTTATGGTCAATTGAGAGCAAACGCGGAACCCATCTTGCAGACAACTTTCTTAAACCCAACTGATCATTTAAAATCATGAAATGCCTATGGCATCAACAATCTCATGCACTTTTACACTTCGGTCGGCCAACACCATATCGTGGATTTTTTCGACATTTTCGGGTGTACTGACCTCAATTGGCCGTCCAGAACGTTTAGCGTCATTTGTACTTGTGCGACCACACCGAAAGTCAGTAAACCACTTTTTTACCACTGAAATCGATGGTGCAGAGTCCCCATAGTATTTATCAAGCTTTTCCTTGGTTTGATTGACGGTTTTGTTTAATGAGCACTCGAAATTCACTTTTTTCCATTTTTAGAAAAATACACGAGGTTATATGTTTTGAACAACTGTTAAGCGCAAAGTAAATGACGACACTTGATCAAAATTTGAAAGTAGTCTATTAATAGGTTGTACTTGATGAGAATAGTGTTGCATTTCTTATAACTACGAGGGAAGTTCGAAAAGTCACGGACTTATTGATCCGCCCTCGTATATAATAAAATCATAACTTTTGCTTGGTAAAGATATCGACAAATTTTAAAATTTTCGTTAATCGAAAGACAATTTTTAATTAAGAAAAAATCGGTCGAAAATGTTGGGCTATAAATTGGAAAAACTAGACCAAGATATCGAAAAATTGAGAAAGCTGAAATATCATGCAAATAACTATTAGAGTTTTCCATAGGTGTTATAGAGAGCTGTAACAGAATACAACAATCTTTGAAATCGGATAAAAAAAATTGGAGCCCCCATAGCTCTATTCACTTGTAGGGACCTACAAGTGAATAGCTTACAAACTAGAAATTGCAAATCCTAGATTTATTTGAAATAAATTTTGATTCAGCGCCACTGTACAGAATAATCTTCGTTATTAAAATATATATAGAAAGTCTTATCCGCACCAAATTTTGTCTAACATAGCAGGAGGTTTTACCGACCAATGGGGTATATTAATAAAATGTGTTATTGCAATGAAAATTATTTTTCATTTTAGATAAATAATAATACTTTGTTACACAAAAATTAACTCTTAAATTCCTTCACCATTAAATTTTCTTCAAATTAAACTTTTCCCTGACAGAACATTTTTCCAATAATTTAAACACTCTTCCGTTTTATTTTTTTGTTTAAACTTTTTGCTTAACATTAATAAACCTTTATCTATTCGTTATTTTTACTGATTCATAGCAAAAACCTCTTTTCTTATTACATTTTGGCATTTTATTCCGTAATCTTGAGTAATTAGTATTAAACAACAAAGGAAAATAGGGCTGCTGTCTATGGTTGTCTGTTCACTTTACTTTAACTTTTTTCCATTTTCGCTTTTTTGTTATAAAAAGTATTAAAAAAAACTTTTTATTACCAATTTATATAAAAATGCTTTAAAAAAATACTAGAACAAGAAAAAAACTACAACTGAATGTTTGAAAAATTTTAGCTGGAAATTCTCATACTGGTCAAGGCTTTAGGCAACGCCTTTAGTTTTGTAATTTTTTTTTTTTTTTGTTCTATTAAGTGGCAGTTAGTCGTTTGTTTTTTATTTAGTAGAAAATTCCAACAAATATTTCATTACTAATCATTTTGAAAATGTCTTTTTTAGTTTTAAATAAAATTTGTTAAAAGAAAACTTTCAAAGAAATAAGTTCAGTGATTTGAAAAGAAATTATAAAATATGCAGATTTGCAGAATAATTCTTTATATTGTAAAAGCATTAATTACAATCACAACTATAGTTATATTAAAAGTTTAATTCATATTTCATTTAGTGTCAAAGTAAATTATACATTAAGGTTCCAACTATAGTATCCAGCAAATATTTTACATAAAAATTACACAATAATAATTTCATATTGTATTTTCAAATAATAATTTCATAATTAAAAAATAAACTAACCAAATGATAAATATGTTACATGTTTCATCGATTTAAAGTAATGCAACTTTTAAAGTTAAAATTGTATCCAAACTTTATTTTTTTTTTGGATGGGGGGGGGGGGGTAACTAAATATTTAATAGAGTAAGTTTATAACAAATCTCCAGCACAAAAACAAAACAAATAATAAAAATATTGGAAAAAAAAATTTTAATTTTGTTTTAAAAATTGACTCGCATTCAATATTTATGGTCGTTATTAGTATTTGTGTATTGTATATGTCTGTGTTTATCAAAATTTTAGTGTTTAATTAAATGTGAGCCCTAGTTAGGATAGAAAATAAAAATCTAAGACACATATCCCATATATATCTATATATATATATATATATATATATTATATATATATATATATATATAATAGGCTCCTATTTAATATTTCTTATGAAACTCTAAGGATAATCGAATTTTGTTTGATGTTGACACTGGTTTTGTTTGTTAACACAAATATTAAAAATCACACAAAAAAATATTATGACAGGAAATTCCAGGCTAAACTCAAAAGTACTTTTGAAACATAAACTATTAAAATATCAAAGCAAAGTCCAAAAAATAATAAAGTATAATTTTAATGCTTAACTTAAAATTTTCTCATTTAAAATTTAATTAATATGAAGATAATTTCGAAAATTTATTAAAAACTTTTGAATTATAAGAAAATTTTTGAGATTTTTGAGATTTTTCCCATATTATAAATAATAACATGCTGCCATAAATTTTATTATAACAAAAATAATATACAATTTCATATAAATATTTGTATTTTTATGAAATACAGCCAAATGGTACTAAACAAATAAACTGCAGACATTTTTCCCCCTAATACACTTTTCTAAAAGGATTATAATTTATTTAAGGACATTTTCTATTTCACACATGTATAAGTTTGTTAGTATATTCACACTTATGCAATATGAGTAGCAATATGTGTAACTAAAACAACAGACAAAACAAAAACCCGGCTAACAAAATAAAAACTTTTTTCGTTTTTATTTACGTAAACGTTACAGCGAGCAATTTATACCCAAATCAATTATTTTCCTTTTGGCAAAAAACAGTAAATTTTATAAAAAAAAAACAGCGATAAAGTAAAAGTATCAGAAATTAAAAAAATAAATGACAATGTAGAGCAATTTGTTAACAAAAAATTAAAAGAGAAAAGTAAAATTTTTTAATAAAAAAAAGTTATATTTTGAAAACCTCTAGTAAAAGTTATGGTATGACACAAAGGCCTCGTATTTTAATGACGTGTAGGTGAGGAAAATAATGATGGGTAAAGGAGTATAATAAAAATTAAAACATTAAAATTTTTTTTTAATAATTAAACATTGTAGTAATTACTTTGTGTTATCTTGTTTAAATATTTGTTTTAACTACAAATTTAAAAAATAAATTTAATAGTATCAGTAACATATTACTGATTAAAAAAACACACTTTATTTTTACTCCAAAAACGAACTAATGTAGTCTTCTTAAGGACATCACATAACAATTTTTAAAAAATTTCGAGATACCCTCTAAATTTCTATATACATATATTCCGATAAAGTCTTTTTGAGGGTAATTCCTATTCTAAATATTTCGTAAGCTTCCTCAATTTTAAATTTTCAAATTTGTATAAAAAGCAAAGGAACATGGCTTTTTAACTATATTAAAATCATTTATATATATTCGAAATATGTGATAATTAGATGGCAAATTTTCTTGCAAATATATGTTTGTTCTCGATCATCCAAAAACTATATAAAGTAATTATCAATCTGAATCATAATTTTTTAAGAAGAATGATATTGATTAAGTTTGCATATTTATGTGATAATGCATTTTTCGTTATATTTTACTTAATAGTGCACTTGATTTTGAATATTTTAATATTTTTAAGAAACGAATCATTTTTACTGGTACTTAAATAAAAAAAATAAAAGTGAACTTCAATTACGAAATTGCTTATATTAATTAAATTTTTGTTTGATTTTGCTCCAAACACCAAAATGATAATATTAATTAGCTTAAATTTCAATTAATTTTTTTAATCAAATTAATTAGAATTAAGATTGAAAGTTTACCCAAAAACTAAAAATTTTATTGGTTTAATTCTGCAATTAATTTTACCACTCTTTCAGTAAAAAAAAACGCATGGATTCAAATATATTTTTTTATTTAATTATTATAAATATTTAAATAAATATCTAGAGGATATAAACGCTAAATTTGATTGAGGAAAAACGAAACTTGTTTTATATATATTTTCTTTTTGGCACTATGTAAAGCCTGTTGAAATCATTTAATTATGTATGAATCAGATTTTTGTAACCTTTGACCTCGAGCATATCATGAAGCTCACATATGTCGCGTTTCGTTGCGCTCCATTAAATTTTGGTGTTATACACTTGTCAAATATAACCAAATTTTTAACCAAAATTATTATAAAATGTGTACTCTTAATAATACATTTAAAGTATGTGATGTTCATACTTATATTTAATTCCCGAAAATTTCACGTAAAAGCGTTCATCTCTCCGGAACGTTAAAATGAAGTTCATATTCTATCTGAGAGCCATTGCGATCTAGGACGAGATACCAATATAAATATGACTGATGTCTGAACAAATCGTTAAAAACAATCAATATGAAATGACCTTACACACATATATAAATAATCTTTTATAGAGCAGTTTTAAACAAACTTTGATCTTAAAATTGTATATAACCTCCGGTACCAATGACGGGAACATATACAATACCATCGAAAGATTAATAATCTCATCAAATATTTAAAATCCGTACTTATCAAATAATTAAGCATAGAACTCGTGACCAAAGACAGAGGAAATAATATAAATCTTTCGAATTACTATTTTTTTGAAGATATATTGGTTGGAAAGTTATTTTATTTTTATATTTTTTATTGACACGTTTTCCTTTTTTTCCTTGAATTTTTTAGGTGTCGACTTTTTTCACAAATTTTTAAACCAATTAGAAAGTTATTCACATTAATTAATATTATAATTAAATTTCAGTATAAGATTAATTAATCATTTTATTAAAAAATTGTTTGGGATCATTTTCTTTGTGTACGAACATTCCTCTGAAAAATATTAAATAATCTGATTTTTTGAAATTTCTTATGAAAATTAAAATATACCAACTGTATTAATGCTATAAAAGAATTGTAAAAATGTATTCAATTAAAAGAAATAACATCCTTTAAAAAAAGTTTAGCATGGATGAAACGTTTTGTAAATGTAATTGTTTGCGTTTTGAATCGCGACGTTGATCACACTTCTTGAGTTAATAATTTTATTATGGAAGGATTTTAATAAAAAAATTCAATAATATTTATATTTATCGGACGTAGCTTATTATATAATTAAGTCAACAAGAGCTACTTTAAATCTTGGCAAAGTTAAGTTAAAGTTATTACAAAATTTACATGGACCAGAAAACGATTTATTCACAATTTGTGCAAAAAAAAGAGTACATATCTATCTAATGGATGATATAATTATCCTCACAATTTCACAACGTCTTCCTAACATATAGCATCTTCCTGAAGTATAACTTTACTTAAGCATAATTGTGAAAACTTTATAAACGTTTTAATGGTATAAAAAACAGCAAGACGCCAAAATGAAGCTATATGCCAAAATGCAATTATTTCCATCAAAGTCCGAGCTCGAATCTAAAGCAGAAAGTAAACACAAATTATGTCATCTTAGTTATATTGTAGAGTTCTAACAAAATGTTTGTTCTTAATATTCCTTTTCAAATAGCCACCACCGCTCCTCCTGCAAACACTTTGTTTTAAGTCATTTCACTTAAATTAAAACACAACGGAAAAAAAGCGCCAAAAAAGCTGTTAAAAATCTGTCAAAAGTTTGTGTCAGTTGTTTTGTATTGTTAACATAATCAAAAATAACGAACAAGCAGCTAAAAAAAAAAATATTTTAAATTGCTTTAACTCAAACACTTTCCCAGTACTGGGACAAAATAAGTTACTGAATGAATGAGTGGATAGATACAATTCCGTTTTTTTTTTTTTTTTTTTTTTTCTTAAGTTTTATTTATGGCGAAAATTATGTTTTTTCACTTATAAAGTGCTTTAGGGATTTTCTTTTTTTTTCTTAGTTAAATTATTCTTTCATTTTAACAATATTTTATGACACTTGCCAGAGTTTAAAACAGCAAAAGGGCTTGTTAAAGAATTACTACAGAGAAATCATAAACAAATAAGGACTTTTTTCTAGTGTTTTTTGTTAATCATACGTTCTTCAGTACATTTTCTTATAGCCTTTATTTATTTAAGCATTATTAGGTAATAATTTTGTTTCCTGCTAAAAGCAGAGGTAAGAGATTTTAATGTTGTTTATTACTTAGTTAGATTTTATTACAGATTTATCATGGAAGCTGGTTTTTAATACTGTGGTTAGGTCAAAGTGAAATATTAAAAAACAATAGAAATCAGAAAAAAAGTAAAAAGGGGGGCATAAATTTAAAAATTGTTAATGATAATAACAAAGTAATTTTAAGGAAAAGTCGACATTTATGAATAATAAATTCAAACTAGTTTTTGATGATGCTTATTTTGCTAAAAAAAAAACATAATTCTATTAAATTAGAGAAATTTTATACTATTTCTATTTTAGTTTTCAACCTTTCAAGACATTAATTAATCTTAAGAAAAAATAAACAATTCGCATTAAATTTTCAAAATTTAAATCAATTTTATATTGTTTTTTTTTTACAACAACCTTGAAACTACTATATGTCATTTTTAGCTCACATAGTGCTGCCTTGAGTGTTTCTTAAACAACTCAATTTAAATTAAAATAAATTAAAAGCTTAAAAAATACACGCCCACTCTTAAGAAATTGGTTTCCTTATATTTAATTTTGAATGTTAAATATAAACATTTTAAGTCCTTAACTACTTATGCACATATTTTTGGCCATAAAATTTTATGCTAAGAAAATGCATTCTGTTACAAAACAAAAGAAATGTGAACAAGTCTCTCCAAAAAATATGAACTCAACACAAATATTTAAAACAAAACTAAGAAATGTAAATATTTGTACTAGAAAGCTGTAGAAATGAATAAAGAAATAAACGCTTACGCAGATGATAAAATAACTAGAAATTTCAGAAAAGATTAGGCTGATATTAAAAAATATAAACTTTAAACAATTAAAAATATTTTAAGCAAATAAATATTTTAATTTCAAAAATATTACTTTAATAGCTAAATAGTTTTTAGTTTTTTTTTTAATTTTTAATACAAAAATCTCCTATGCCAATAAATTAATTTAAAAAAGTTTCCTTATTTAATAATCAAACCAAAATATTATTCTAAAAATGACCTTAAGTGCCACTTGGGAGTATTTAGAATTTGATAGTCAGCTTTTTTTTAATTAAAATAAAAACACAAAAATTTTCTTCGAAAAACAATTTCTTGTCCTAAAGCCATTTTTCTCTATGTTTTCTTTAATATTTTTTTTTTTTTTTTTTTTTTTGTTACAATTTTCTTGACATTGTTTCTCTTTATATGTCATGCAAAAATACACAAATTGTTATACACATTTTAACATTATAAACGTATATGTATGTAGTAGTATGCAAATGTATGTGTATATTTAATTTGCATACATATATACTAAATAAATGTATATGTGTACATGTGTTTGTAAATAAAGCAATAGATACAAATGTAAATAGTTTAGACATTTTAAAGCAAATTAATATTGAAAGAAATTAAAAGAAATTGAAAATTTTATTAACAAAAAATTCCATGTTTATTTTTTATTGAGAAAACATTAAAAATAAAAGAAAAAATAATACAAACAAAACAATTGGAGTATTCATATCAGTTTTGATTGTTTTAACAATAAAAATTATTTAATGTTGAATATTCTAGAAACCTTGAAATCACACAAGCTGATCGCAAAATTTAATTATAACAAATATAGAAATATACTACACTATTGTTATGATCTAATTGTAACTAAGAGAATTGAAAGGTTATACTTTCTTTAATTATCTACACGAATGAAAAATTCTAACAGAGGCGATGCTACAATTAATATGACCATTTTGACATTTTCGCAGCTAAATTTAGCATTTTTTTACTCCGGTTTATCATTTTGCATTTGGTATATTATTTAACATATTTAACATTTTTCAATAATATATTTAGCATTTTTTAGCATTTTTCATAACACGGACAGAATTAGAATATTAAAATTTAATTTTTTTATTGACTTCAACTCTAATACGATTCTGTGATAATGCATATGGGCATTAGTGATTGGTAATCATTTAATAACAGAATTATTTTGTAGGCATTTTAGAATAAGAAAGCAAAATATAGATATTGACGAATGTAGCAGTAACTCGGAAGATCAGCATCAGCAGAAAATCAATGAATATGATTTTATTTAGGTAAACAGATCACTTTGTCCGTTTCATTAATTTAATAAGAACGAAAATTAGCAATGGAATAGTTTTAAATGCGATTCGTAATATTAGAGGCGCTTTAAAAATACTAAGTAAATGTTTTGAAATAGACTTCCTTAAATTAACATTGTTATTCTCAAACAAATATTATTTCTAGCAATCAATTCTTCTTATTATTCCATTTATTTTCTTCTCTTTCGTCTTATGTTTATGCAATCGATTCTATTTTTATAATTGCATAAGTAAAAACTTATGCAAAATTACGATGAAATAAAAATATACCACTAAAAAAATTATTTTATTAATTTAGCATCATTTTTAGCATTTTCAAATAACTTTTTAGTTTTTTTTTTACGTTTATTTCAAATACTATTTAGCTGAATAAAATTTTCACGTCTGGTAACACTGGCTACAATGAATCAAAGTTCATTACATCCAGAATAAAACAAATTGTAAGAAAAATTATAAAAACTGCAAATAGTATTACAGAATTATTTGTATTAATCAAAGCAATATTAAATATTATTTTGATTTTTTGGAATATACAAATATTATTAAAAATATAAATAACACTGTGCTACAAAATGACATTTTTTATTTTCTTGTGAAAAAGGACTTAACAAAAATTGATTTTCAACTATTTCGACACATCCTATAAATTTTTAAACATTCAAAAAAATACAGTTGGATAGTTGCTGCATTAAAAATCTCGTAGCTCTCCTACTTTTAAGTATTTATTCAACCTTTTTAAAATTTTTTTTTTCTTTATTTTTCTCAAATTTTGACTCTGATGTAAATTTTTTGATTTTTTTATTCTTTTTTTTTTTCTTTAAGGCTTAACATATTTTTGGACATAATTCTAAATTTCATTTTGTTTAGAATAAAACGATATATCAATCTTTAAATTCACTTTAATACTCAAGAAGTTATGAACTAATTTATGTCCCATTTGATGCATACTTTTAGGGGCCAAAACCAGAAAGTTTTAATAAGTTATTCTGGATAAAATCAAATAAATTCTATAGTCTTTGTCTAATTTTTAAGAAATAAATCTTGTTATGCTTAAACAATTTTTTTAACTATTGCATCGTTGTATAGTCTTTTATAGACAAATTAAAAAAAATACTAATTTTTTCTTTATTTTTTAAGAATTTGCTTGTAATGTTTTTTAAAAATATACCAAAATATATACGAATGAAACGCTTTATTCTTCTACTTCCCAAATATTTTAAAAAGAAAAAAATAATAAAAGAATATCTATATTAGGGTCATTGTTATCCCAAAGTATTTTTTTTTTTTCGACACAACTCAAAATTTTGAGGCGAATTGGAAATTTTTAAAACTGATTTATGATAAAAATTTTGGGGGAAAATTAGAAGTTTTAAAAAATGATTTATAATATTCTATTATGGCAATTATATCCACCATGTCATTTCTCAACGAATATAAATATATTGTTTCCTTTTTTTGTGGTAATTAATTTTTTCATACTTTCACAATTTGTAGATATTTTTATGTTTCCACTCTAATAAATAATAAATGGGGAAGAAAGCCAAAACAAAGTTGTTTGAGATATTTGTAATTAAATTTAAAATTAAGCCAGGGAATAAAACAATTAAAAATAAAACAAAAGAGAATAATGTTTATATGATAAAATAGCAAAGATAACTAAAATCAAAAGCACCCAATAAACAATGGACTTAAATGAACGATCAAAAGTAAATATTAAAAAAAATTATAATTGAATTAAATAAAATTATAATTTAAAAATTTTAATTAATTTTATTTATTATTTTTTCATTTTTATTTATAGAAAATTATCGATAAATTTTCTTTTTATAAAAAATTTTAATAAATTTTACTCTTATAAAAAATTTTTTGATAAATTTTCTTTTCATAAATAGAAAATATGTGATATATTTTCTATTTATACAAAATTTTCAATAAATTTTTTGTTTCTTAGATTTTTTCGATAAATATCTTTTTTTTAATGTTCGCTTCATTTTTAATTTATAAAATATTTATGAATACTATCGAAATTTATTTGATAGTTCTCACTTTACTGAAAATATTTTACTTCATTTTTTATTAAACTATTTTTGTGACAAAATTGAGTATTTATTTTTTAAAATAGGGATTTTGGGGTTCATTAAACTTTAGTTTGTGCGACAAGACTACTATGATAAGACATTTAAATTAAACCATTATTAAAACATAAGTATACTTAATATTATTACCTCAAGTGTAAGCATCAAAAAAGAATGTTTCTGTTTTGTAGCAAATGCAGATAATGATTAAATTGAACTTAAAAATAAAATTAAATACAAAACCGCACACATGTTCATACTCATATAAATACATACTCGTATAAATATATGCACCCTGCGAACATTTTATATTGCGTTAGTCACTAAGAAGAGTCTTCCAGAAATTGAAATTCATTGCCAAAACTATTGCCATAAAAATCATCTTCCGTTAGGAAAAACTGTTTCTCGTGGAAGAGTTTTCTGGAAGACCCGAAGACGACGTAAGAGATTCTTCTAGCCGACACCCGGACGATGCTCAGGGACATGTCGTCTTAGTCTCTTCAAGGAGACAATTTTGCACTTCTACTATGCGAATTCTGTAGATGTGTGAAATAAAACTAATTATGATATATGTATATATATATGATATATATATATGTATATAATTCATAATTAGTTTTATTTAACACATCTACAGAAGTAACAACTCGCATAAAAATTTATAATACTTAGAGAACTCCAAATTAAATCCTCATTAGAAACTTCTATTAACTTTGATTACCTTTAAAATATGAAAAGAAAATTAATAAAAAATTTTATAATTAAATTATATATTACCTTTTGTGCAAAAAAGCGGCAAGACAAAGTTTTGGACTTATCTTAATATACAATCACTTGTCTGTTTGATGGAGTTTTTCCTAAGTTATATTAAAATTGTGTGGGTGTCCCGATGGCCTAGTTGGTAGTGAGATAAACTGTCAGTCTGGGGGTTGTTTCTTTACAACGAGCACATGGTCTGCGTCACCCCCGCTCATAGGATTATAATATAATTTGTAATTGTATTGTAATTAGTAAATAAATAAATAATAAATAATATTAAAGTTATGAGAAAAATTCGATATTATTAAATAAATAACTACTTCTATAAAGAATCCCTTCTTGATTATTTACAAAATATTATTTTATTAAAATATACAAAAACACATTTTCTTCTCATATTTGATATTACAATCAAACTGTAGCTAAGTTAAATATTTACTGAAGTTCATGATTTTACTCATTATTGTATTATTTTCTTTTCACGAAAAATTGAAAAACTTCCTAGCAGACGTCAGGAAGATTAATGCACAATAGTTTTGTTGTTGTTAAATTCAAACTATCGTCATATTATCTTCTAGAAGAGACTACAAAGTATACTTTTGAAAGCTGAAAAGACGACTGTAATGTATTTTTTTTTTTTTTGTAAATTTCCCACACTCATCATCATCTTGAAGTCGCTAAGAAGTGACGCCTGGACGATTGGCAACAAATTTATCTTCCAAATGTTTGAAGAGTATGTATATAGTATGTACACATGGACGTACGTAAACGCGAATCCTTTTTAATATAACAAATCCATACATAAAACTTATACATGCAAAGAAAAACCACATAAAATAGCAGATAAATTGTTCGTATTAAAAACATATTACATACATATACTGCTACATACATATACTTTAACTATAATTGTTAAATAACAGTTATTCTCATCTACCACATTTACTCTTGTCTCTTGTTATTGTTAAATACACTTATACTTAAACTTACACTCACACTTACACCCTTACTTGAAAACTTTTTACAACATAATAATAAAATTTGATTTTATTATTTTACATTTATTTTTGGGTATAAGTAAGTGCTCGTGCGTGAGTTTGCATTTAAACGTGTGCGTATCAAAGAGTGTAAAATACTCTTATTTAAAATTCTCCACAGTTGTTTATTTAAGTAAGAATGACCTTTAGTGTTTTGAGTTTTTTAACATTTTGTTTCTGGTTTTTATTTCTTTCTTTTTACTCTTTTTTTTTAGCGCAAAAATAAATCTTTTAAATGCTTGTAAATTAAGCTGGGATTTTATTATACTCTAAATACACTTGACAAAATAATGAACTAGATTGTTTAAATTATTTAAATGGAAAAGTTAAACAACTTTTAAATACAATATACAAGAGACGAGAGAAATTAAATGGCTTCCCCAAAGACTGCCGTTTATTAAAAGGACTTGACACAACACAAGTACAAGTGAAGGATCTAATGGTTAAAATTTTTTCCTGAGATAAGTAATTAGATCCCAGTATCAGTACTAAAAACTACAGAATGAATTAAACATTAAACGGAATATATCCATGTAAAACTTGCACATAAAGTACAAGTCGTAATTTTAAAGGTAATTTGATGAAATTTGGAATATATGACTATTTTGGTATAACGACGGAATCTATTAAAATTGATTATGATCGGTCCATTAATTCCCTACATTCCTCATGCAAATGTTTCCCCGGAAGACAGTTTTTATACTCATAAATGCCTTATTTATGTCCCCATTTCCATAAAATTTGGTACAAATAAGTTTTATATTAGAGTAAATCAGAATATTCATTGGTCCATAATTAGGCATAGCTTCCATATAAAAGACAAAAATTACTTTAATTCCCATAAATATCACATAAATAACAGTATCAAGATAATATTTGACAAAAGTTTTATACAAACTGAAATCATAGTACCAAGGATTCATTAGGATCGGCCATTTCCGAAAGTCTTAAAAATCATTTTGAGGCTTAAATGCAATGGTATAAGATATCATATTTTCGGTCTTGGCTGACTGTAACTATTTACTTGTTATGCCTGTTATATCTGTTCACCACAGATATACTCGTAAAGGGTACTCGTATATATAAGTTTTTCATTACGTTTGTAATTTCTACAATTTTCGTCGGACAGCAAAAAAGTTTATATTTTCTGGATACTTGTAAGAAGAAACTATGTCGATAGGACAATATCCGTCCTTCCGTTTGTGGTTTGAATGTTTTGTGAAGCCCACCGATATCCAGCAATTTCGGTTCATAAATGGCAGAGATATGTCAAAAAACGGGGTTTTAAGCTAGGGACTTCGTTTTTGCAAAGAATATTTGAAAAATTTTTTCCGAATTATCATTATTTATGCTGAAGAAATGAACTAAATCGGTCAAATAAAACCAAAATATCGAGCAAAACGCATTTTTGACTTTTTAAAGCCATTGTTTAAGCTACGGATTTCATTTTTATATAGATCGGTCATAAATATTTTTACGACATTTCGGTGTTTTGAATCAACCTAATTCGTTCATAACCAACCGAGTTATGGGCTAAAAACTGTTAATAATATGCACACACAAACATTTATATTAAACATTGCAATGACTATTACTTTTGTTGTTTTTTTGTATAAGCAAGCAGTTAAGTTGACAACAGCAGTATTATAATGATTATTGGTGTTGTTTTTGTTTTTTGTATATGTGAGCTTATAAATTGTTCTTGTGTGTGTATTTTTTTAAACAAGCGTTGCTTGTGGAACAAATATATGTATTTTTTTTTAACTATAAATATGAAAATTTATTTCCTTTTATTTGTTGGTAAAGTGGTGAAGAGTGTAAAGGATTTGGCACAGCCGAATATAGCGTTCTAACTTGTTTATATTGATAAATGGATTTTTTTTTTTTATTTTATGGGAAGAATCGGATTTTTAATGAAAAATTCAACTTCCAGTGAAAAACCAGATTTTGTAATTAAAAAATCACATTTTTAGTAAAAAGTCGGATATTTAGTAAAAAAAATCTAATTTTTAGTGAAAAATCGAATTTTTAGTGAAACACCGAATATTTAGTGATAATCGGATTAGTAAAAATTTGGATTTTTGAAGAAAATTTAGATTTTTGAAGAAAACTTGAATTTTTGATGAAAAGTCGGTGGCTTCACAATGTTAGAATGTTATTTTAAATTTCCATATAAATTTTCCAAAAATGTTAAATAATGTGTCGATTTGAGTCGTCTTGATTTGTGTCGTTTCGTTTTGCGTCGCTGTTGGAATTTTCAATAATTCGATTTATGTTCTTATGATTTTGATTTTCTTCGCTATATAAGGAGTTTCCTAATTATTAATAACAGGTGTTAAGGTATTAAAGAAAATCTTAATGGAAAAAAATAGATTAAACTCTACATATTAAGTTGGAAAATCAAAATAGAACTTATATAAGTATTTCAATTTCACCCTTTTTACAAAAAATACTACTTTTTTATTAAAAATTAATTTAATTTCTGTTCAAATATTTTTACTATGGAACCAATTATTAAGAAAAAGGTGTAAATAGAAAGAAAATAGTAATTAAATTTGCGTGGTTTCATTTTGCGTAGCAATTCTCCGGTCGCAGACTGGATCCTCAAATAATATACTTTGCGAACTTTGAATTTAAAAATGCAATTTGTATTTTAAATTATTTAAATTCTCTCTTTAAATAAAGTTTATATGAAACTGTATATTTAACAGTGTACCTAAATATTTATTATTCTTTTATTTTAAGCATGTTTTTACATAAAAATTTTATTTTGTTATACTTAAAAGCCCCCAGAAAAACTCCCATTTATTTGGTATTTAAAAGACTTTGTTTAAACCAAATGTAATGTAGTAAAGCAATAAAAAATAAAGTGTGTGTGACAGTGTAGCAGTGAAAATATACTTTTGGAGTGACGTAGTGTACGTTATAGACCACATTGAATAGATAATAGACATTGAGATATATATATATATATATATATATATATATAGCAATTTTTAACGTCTCGAAAAAATTAATTTTTTATCGATTTTGAATTCTTTGACGACTTTAGATAGGAGAGAAAACTTTCGATTTTATACCTTCAAAAAAAAAATGTTATGGCACATTAAAATCCATTTGTATAAATATAAAATGACTCAAATGCATGTAGTATCAGTTCACGTTAATCAGTTTATGTAAAATTCCGGTAAAAATTACAGGTAATATCAAAACGTACTGAGTTATTTAAATAAAGTTTATGATATTTTATATATTTTAGATTTTCCTACTACAATTTAAAAACGTTCGTTATACAAAAAAATTGCAATTTTTAAAATTTTTGCGAAAAATGCGGATCGAATCTAAGTTAATTCTCCACATATTATAAAAAAATATATTTTATTAGATTTTATTACAAGGAAATGCTATTTAATATTGTGATCCTCTTTTAACCCAACCGAATTTTTTTTTTTTTTTTTGCTCCATACAATTTTTGCTTTTTGGAGGCGCTTCTGGAACTATTTATGCCAATTATGGTCAATTTCGTGCTGCCTATGCGATGTGCCTTAGCAAAATCTATTTTGACAAAAGGGTCCCATTTTCAACTATTAAAGACATTTGATTTAAATTTATGATCAACTCATTTATATTTATCTCCGTTCTTTTATCTTTATATACAAGATTTGTACAAATTGCAATTTCTAATATAAAAATACAAAAACAAAAAGTTTTCAAAAAGTCCATACAATTGTTTTATTAAATTTATTTGACTACACAACAATAAAGAAGGTGTAGAATTTATCCACAAAGTCCAATTATTTTATATAAGATCGCATGAGACCAAAACATTTAAGCGCGCGAACAAAAAGTGTAGAAGAATGGGAAAAAGTTAAGTAATTTTTACCCATTTTTCTAAGTTTTTGAACTTTGAACAACATTTATGATTATAAAATGAAACCTATGGTGCTAAAAATTGTGCAGTCTATTAGTTTCGAGTCTTGTGAGTTCAGATCTGTAAACCGTTTGTTTAAAATAGTATTACCATAAAACTTATTAAAGATGAAAGTCAGTTTCAGCCAGGTTACAAATTTTTTATAATAGCCCATATATACATTTGTTTACATTGTATGAACTTTTGCTGAAATATTGCAAAAAAAATCTACAATTTTTTTTAATCATTTACAATTTTCGTGGTATTTTTTTCTAATATTTTATATGAAACCCTATATTTTGTAAATTTATCTGGAATTTAAAATACCTAACGATTTGTAGGTATCGTAAAATCAATAAAGAGATAATGACATTTATTACTCGAAAAATATATAAAAAATAATAATAACAATACAATCACGCAGAGAAAAAACACGGTTGCGGCATGATCATGACAACAATATTATGTTCTTATAGTTATTTTTCATATATTTTAATAATACTGTGTCCATTATCAAAACTTTTCTGTTTAAATTTATAATTTATATTATTTAATGGTTAACCTGAATCAAAGTTTTAACATGGTTGACAATAAAAATATTATATTTGGAGACTATACCAGAAACAAAATTTTATAAACATGCTAAAATTTAATTATTTCTATAATCATTAAATGCCAATATTTTTATTTGTTTTTAAACCAATATTTTTATTTTGTTTTGCACAACTGTTATTAGATATTTTTTGTTTTCGTCGAAGACAGAATCTTTGTTTTTAGACCATGTTTTGTTTTCCACAACCATTGAGTGTTTGCTTTGAAAAAATATTTTTGAATACACTTTTTTTGCATCAATTCAGACGTTTGTCAGTAAGCACCCAAATTATTTGTGAAGAATAAGTATTTATGGATTTACTAAATGTTCGCGCATAAAATAGTGAATATTTGTAAAAATAAACTAAAAGAAAAACTATATAAAGTGGCATTTTATACTACATTAAAAGTCCAGATAATAAATAATATAATTCTACTAATTCCATTTACATTCAAATTTCCCCATATTCATAGGGTTTTAAATATACCATCAATAAATCAAGAACAATACGAGGACGTTTATTTTTCGGTTACCCTTAAATCGTTAGAGTCGAATTTTATGGTCTACATTTCAAAAGAAAACAAAAAAATACTGAACTAACTAGTATGTAAAGAATTAATGTATGTAAAGAATTAATATGTAATATTTATTATTAAAGTTTCTCTATTTTTTGTTTTGTCAAATGTGCAATGGACTTAATAAAAAATTAATAAAAATAATAATTTATGTGTTTTATTTTAATAAATTTAGTAGGAGAAAACTTATAACTCTTAGTCATAATATGATGAATGGAATTATATTATGATATAATCCAATTATAATATGAAAAATGGGGATTATAATATGATAAAATGAAAACATGAATCATATCAATTATGATATAACAAAATTAATTAGTAATATGATAAAATGAGATTATAACAAGATAAAATCCAATCATAATAATATAATAATAATAATAAAATCGGATACAATATGATAAAATAAGTTCATGATATTATAAAATCAAATAATTAAATGATAAAACTAGACAAAAATATGAAAAAATGAAATCATAATAATTATTATTTATAATTTTAAACTGTAATCATATATTCCAATCATTATATGCTGTTCTTAGATTATAGATACGACAATCATATCATATAAATGCCTAAGTTGTTAATTTACAAAAAAAATTAGAAACGTTAAAAAATTCAAAATAATGTTTTTACCGATAACTTCAGATTTTTAGGGTGTATCGATAAATCTAAAAATTAGAAAATTATCTACATTTTTCATTCTGTCACACAGTGTTATATATTTTTTTAAATTTATACTAAAAAAAGGAATGAAATAACTCTTTTACATTAGACCATGATTTGGCAATTATGTTCTTTTCTTCAAAATAAATCACATTTGCAAAAAAAAAAACAAGACAAACCGCAATATGAATAATAGATCTTTGTCATTTTGCTGAAGTGTCTTTGAAGATGTAATGACGTGTGTAGATGATAGACAAAATTGAAGAAACGCGTATTTGAAATTTAGTGATTTGATAAAATTTGGAGGAAAAAAATATTAATGCATTAAACAAATGATTTTTCAATAAAGGTATTTAAAGTTAAAGAACATAAAAAAATAGTTGTATAAGCTAAATTTTCATAACAATAAAAAATATTAAAAAACAACTGTTCTTATCTTGAGTTGCCTTTTGTCTCTCGCTTGCATATCTGTGGAGTTACTAATTTCAAACAGATTGGATTACATATTTTATTTTGCAATTAGCTCCACTGAAATGTTCATTTTAAAAATAACTTAAAATTTAAAACATTTTCCTTTAGACACAAAATTTAAAAATTTTTTAAATTAACATTTCTCATACGTCTCACAAAACTTGAAAAAATATGTATCTATTTTGTTTAACAAAACAGTTATTTTGATTTTTTTGTTAATATGTTATTTATCCTTCAATTACTACATACATAGAAAAACCTGATAAAGTACAAAAAGATTAAAAATTTCCTTATTCATGTAACTCTCATTTATCTGTTATCTTTCAAGTGAAATTTTTCAACAATATAAATTGACACCTTTCACAAAACATTTTCTAACAAGCAGGTACTTGATACCAAACTGATGATAAACTATACATTTTTTTTCCTTTCATTTTGTAAATTATTATATTGCGTGTGACTTATTTTTACTTCCTGTTTCACACAAAAACCCAAACTCACCTGCTTACATATACAGACTAAGAGGAAATATATAAATGTTAATAACAGGTGTTGTGTTTGTATTTGTATAAAAAGCAGAAAGTTTTAGCAGCAATAATAATCATATACAACTATAACAATATATAATATGTTCTTTACACTACCATTGCATTAGACATTTACTTGCTATTATACAACAGGATATTATCATATTGACATTTTCTTTATATTTATTATTGTTACTTCTTTAAGATATTTATACATATTAAAGCACATACACAAACACAATGTTTATAACAATTTTTTACAAATAATGACAGCTGTCAGTGTGTTAAAATAAAAATACGAAAAAAACAAGTAACGAAAAAAGCAAATATTCGATATTCATGTAAATTTGTATCGTCTGTTGAAAATTTTCATTACATAAATACAATCACAGCAAATAATATTTTTGCATGTCATCATATGCAAATTATAGTTTGAAATAGTTTATTGGTATTTTATTTTTTAAAAACTGGCATGAAGCTTGCTGTAAATAGATTTTTATTTTATAGCTCTACATTTCAATTTAAAAAACCAAATAAAAATTTAATTTGTTATAACTCTAAAGCTCACCTTAAAATCTAATGTGTGATAATTGAATTTTTATTACTTTGGAAAACTAAAATATTTTGTAAATATATATTTTAACTAAAATACTTTCGCATCATATTTTCTTTGCTAATATGAATATTAAAATAAAAACATTCTTTATGATCTAAAAACACTTTGATTCGTTAGTAAAGTTTCCTTTATGACATAATTAATATTTTCAATCAAAGCAAACATTTTTCTTTAGATATGAAATTTTTAATAATCGATATCTCAAGGGAGAACAGTACACCGTGATAAATTCCAGCCATAAATGCCGAAAATGAAAATCAGTTTTTTTTATTACATTATAAAGCATAAAGATAACATGAGTCATAATTTTTTTCGCGGTTTGGACATCAAGTTTAGTAATAATAGTGACACAAATTTGAATACTTTTCACTATTCATTGCTTTGGATAAATACTGTTTAAATTCTTCTGCCACGTATACATTTTTAGAAAATTTTCAACTTTTGGTTTATTATCAATCTTCTGATGTAAAACGATGGTCACAAAATTATCTTTTTGGTACATTTATATACTGTTGGTTACTTTTATTGCTCAAAAAAAAAAATTTAAGCTAAACTCTGATGGAACAAACATTTTCTGCAATAGGTTTCAGGGGTTGGGTCCTGCTTAGACTCAATCCCTGATAGTGTACTACTAAGTATAATAAGTAAATGTATAAATGTATTCAGCTGCTATTACCTGCTATTCTTCTTACGACAGTATTTCTGGTAACTAATAGAAATAAGGAATTTTTTAATTTTGTTAAAGTTCGTCATATTTAATTAGTATAGGATCGGCCAAAAAATATATTTTAAATATTTTAATTAATGGAATATTAATTTCGGATTGGATTCTTGGAAATTTGGAACAATTTTTAATATTAAGTTCATGAAATAAAATTCTAATACGCGTAATTAATATTTCCTCAAATTTTGTTCATCCCAATTAAGCTTAAATTTATCCATTTCACTAAATTTTTGAAGCAGTATTAAATAATTTATTAATTAAATCCCAATAATTTTAATTAAAAACTTATATGTAACATATCTAAGAACAGTGCGGAATAAACAACCATATAGGGGTTGCCCGCATTAGAAATGATAACACTTGACAACACGAAATTAATTGTATCCTTCAAATTCTTAGGCTTAATTTAATAAATTTATTAAATATCATTATATTCTAGAAATTTTTTCAACATATTATTTCGATATGTAAAGAAAATCTTCTGTTTTATATTTTATGCTTAAAATAGTTCAATTATTGTGATATTTATTAATTATGAATTTAACATTTCTTTGTCCTCATTTAACGGGCCATCTCCTTTTGATATCCGTAAATGGTTTGGTTTTTGAATGAAATATTTTTTTTTTATCCGTATACCAAATTTAAATTATTTACGCTGAAAAATAAAATTGATTTTTGGCCGAAATTTACCACCGTGCTGTGGGGCAGAATCGAAAAAAAAATATTTTTTGAACATAAATCGGTAGTCAACTGGTTGGATTTTACATAGGCATAGCAGAGGAGTGTACAATTTTAAGTTTAGAAGGAAAACCCAAAAGACCCCTCACGAGCAGAGCTAAGGGGGTTCAAAGTAGGGTACCTCTGACATAGAATATGTTTAATATCTAGCCAAATTTTTGTTCTTTTTCCAATCTCAAAGATTTTAACATTATATGCTATTTATCTCTTATATTTTTAGACTTATTTGTATTTGAAATTTCTACTGTCTCAATTTTGCAAGATCTTGCTCCAGTTTTTTTCACATACAACCCAATTTTTGCAATATATATTAATTTGTCTACCTGATGTAATTCTTAATTATATACAAAAATATTTTTTTTTTTTTTTTTGACCAAATCTACGCTACTTTTTATGAAAAGCCAACCAGCCGATTAGAATTTACAGTTTTATTCCCAAAAATTTTCGATTCTGACCCACTGTGATTTGTAATATATGTATATATGTGTGTTCATAAAACTGAATCGGCAGCAATAATGAAGAAGTAAAAATATTTATATATTAAACACACCTATGAAGTACGAGTAAGTTTTACGTTAATTAATTAATTAAATCAATTAACAATAGTTCATAAAATGCTTTTCACGTATGAATGATTAATATTTTCTTACAATGAAATAAATAAAATCGAAATTGCCAATAACAGAAGACAAAAACAAAAGGAAACAAAAGGGGAACAAGA
Organism: Protocalliphora azurea; assembly: GCA_932274085.1. Lineage (NCBI taxonomy): Eukaryota > Metazoa > Arthropoda > Insecta > Diptera > Calliphoridae > Protocalliphora > Protocalliphora azurea. Next base: position 145,262,176 of record OW026523.1, read on the forward strand.
AAAAAAAAATTTTAGAACAAAGCACACTGGTTCCAAAACACTTTTTTAATAATTCTGTAACTTGTGATCCATTAAAGATATCTGAATATAATTTGACATGGCCAGAGCTGTGGTATTTCCAAGTTGATTTTGGAAAGAATTTAGTACAAAACTTCTCCTACATTTGCTCACTTTTCAATAACTTAATACATTTATATGTTTATTAGTTTTATTTTTTTTAGGTTTTTGGAGGTCTAAAAGAAATGTTTTATTTAATTTGTTATATAAATATTTTGCACAATTAGGGTTACCAGATCCAGATTCGCAAAAAGCTGGATATTCCGCATAAAAAAGCAGGATTTTGGGGGAAAAAAAGCTGGACATTTATTGAAAACTACTTTTGCACTCAGTTAGGAATCCACATCTTTAAATTAATTTGTATATGCCTTCAAAAATTCGTTTAAAAAATATTTACGACATACAATGATACAATTATACGACAGAGATTGTGATTTGGACAAATGTATTTAACTTAAATTTTAATTTTTCAATTTGGAAGCTTTTAAGAAATTTTAAAATGTAGTTTTTACTAAAAAGGAGGAAAAATATTTCAATCGATTTTATTTTTTTAGAATACGAAATATATTTACATAACATAACTTGGTCTGCTTTTCAGTAAATAACGTTCTTCATTCAATATCTGACCAGCCAAAAAGTTGTTCAGAAATTCTTTTTGCATCCTTATACAGAATTGTATTTTAGCCGTTACATTTTTATCATTATTAAAATAAAAATCTTAAAAAATTGAGTAATTACTTTACAGTATTGAGTACCGAAAAAAGAAGGAATAGTAGATTTTAACTTTTTAAACCAAAAAGGAATTTAATTTTAAATGATTATTATTATAAAGTTAAAAAATTCGATATTAAAATAATTATTTGATGCAGTTTTCAGTCTATTATTATTTATATTATTATATAATTGTTTTTTGGAGTTTGCTTATCGATTTTGACTTTTGTTTTCCAAAAATTAATATATTTAGCTGAAAAATTTGTATTTTGCTTGAACCCTGGACAATCATCAAAAAAGCTGTAAAATCCAACCAAATTCAACCCACATGGTAACAATGGTGCCAAAACGCTTCTTTATAAAATTCTAAATAATATTGCTGCAGGAATCATATAAAAATATGGATCCGTTAAAAAGTTATATTAGTCTAAAGTTTAAACTTTAAAAAAATCCAAAATTTTGGGTTTTTTTCCAAAACGATAGTAATATTTCTTCAATTATAACAAGAATATGGAGAATTATAATAAGTAAAAAGAAATTAAATTCGGTCAAATTTCTTCAGACCATGATACGAAAAATGGAAATTTAAGATTAGAAGCACTTTTTGTAAAAATAATGCTAATATTCAAATTGAAAAAATTTAAATATTGAAATTTTCACATACGACCTCATTTTGTTTAAAGTTTGTATGAAGAATACTAGGAGATGAAAATTTTTTCCATATAAATTTTTTCAAAACTTTATCATTTCGTTTTACAAAATGGGGTCTATAATGTGGATAAACTTATTCTAAAATTAAAAAAATAATTTTAATCCGGAAAAAGCATCTTTTAAAAATTAACTTCTTTCATTCAAATCATCACCGTGTCGTTATAAAAATAATCCGTTACAAAATACTTTTTATGTGTTTTCCCAACATATGGAGGTATTTAATTAACATAATTTTTCTGATCCCAGATTTTAAATTTGAGGATTTTACAAACAAATTTAAAAAAAAGTTAAAAATCTATAAATTTCTGATAGGGTTTTCACCGCTGCACCAAGCGCTTTCGGGTTTGCTTTAGACGTATTTTCATTAAAATTTCCATTGAAAGCATTAAAAAATTATATGAACAAAAATCAAATTTTATAAGTGAAAAATTATTACCACCTTTTTGGATAAAAAAGCCAGAAATGTGAATTTTTATAAGTTTCAAATTCAGACTAATATAACATTTTATCGGATCCATATATTTATATGATTATTGCAGCATTCAAAATTTTATAGGGAATCTAGTAAATATTTTTTAAACATTTTAGGATCCAAGTTTAAAGTTTAAATGAATATAAAAAAACGAGGCCAAAATTGAGGGAAAAATTTATTTCGACCTAAATATTTCTTAAACCAAACGAGATAACCTTCATATGTAAGCATATTTTTTATAGAGAGTTACACGGACTATACATGTTTAAGATTTCTGTACAAAAAAAAAAATTATAAATGAAGATTTAAAAAAAAAAATGACGTAGCCGAGATGACTTTGGAGGTCCACCCATTATCGAATTACTCGAACACACCTCAGCTCTGACCGTGTCAAATTTTATTCAGATACCTTCAACGGATCACAAGTTACAGAATTATTAAAAAAAAAGCGTTTTGGAACCACTGTGCAATGAATTTATATAAAAAATAATGTCTGAAATGACTACGAACGGGCAATTACAACAAATTAAACAAAGCATTTCTTTTAGACTTCCAAGGAAACTATGTAAATTTTTCCCAAAAGATAAAGATAATAAACATATGAATGAACAACTACAACAAAATTCTTGTATTAAGATAAAGTTATTGAAAAGTGAGCAAATGTAGGAAAAGTTTTGTGCTAAATTATTTTATATGTTAAACATGTATTCTACTCGTTGTGATTTGCTTATAAATACAAAAGGATTCCTTTTTCGGTGTTTTGTCATTAAAACAAAAGGACTCAAGTGACATACAGCTAATTTTATGATGATATACAGACATTGTCCTTGTCATAGGGTGGCATATAAAGATTTAACCAAAAAACACACACTTATGCAAATTGTATTGAATAATAATAATTTACACACATAGATACTAAACGATTTAGATAAATACCAGTGTAAATAAATATTGTCCTTTTCCTCGTCTTTTACTAACTCTCCTATTCAAATACTTTTGCAGAAGGTAAATAATGAATAAAGTACAAATACGGAAAACTTTTTAAAATACAAAATAAAATAAAAATAATTTATTATTTTCACACTTATACTTTATTTTTTTCCTCCAAACACAAAATAAAGCTATAATATCCAATATATATGTTCGTATGTATATATATATATATATATATATATACATTGTTTCGACTTCCCTTCTTATAAGGATCCAGAATATATATATATATATATATATATATATATATATATATATTTGGTCTCCGACGAAAATTGTGGATATTACAAACGAAATGACAAACTTATATATGCTTCTTACACTTCTGCTGAAGGGTATAAAAATATAAAACTTTGAATACATTAGGTGTCGTAAATATTTATCATCATTTTATATCAGCTGCCAACTAGTTAGAAAACATTTCGTGAAAGGTGTCAATTTATATTCTTGAAAATTTTCACTTGAGAGATAACATACAATATAAAATAAATATAAAATATAAATACTTTGTTCATTGGGAGGCAATAATTAAATAAATGTATTTAAATAAAAAATTCTGAGGTTACATTTTGTTTTAATTTTGTTGCATACAATACGTATAGATAATATTAATTTAAATATTATAATATAATTCATACATTCTGTTCAACTATTGTAGAATTTATGACAAATAACACAGTATTTTTTTCTGCGGCATGGGATTTCGTAGTTAATTTAGATATATGTGATCATGGAGTTTTAAGCGTGATGCTCATCTATGATATAAATTTCAAAGTAAAATTCCATTTTTCCTCATTTTATTAACGTTTTTTAATTCCTCTATCTAAGTCTCTATCACTCTGAGTAATTATTTTATATTTTGACAATATAAACATAACATATATTATTTTTGACTAAATTATATATGCTGAATATGAATCTGGTCAAAAAATCGGTTAAATCGGTTGAATAGTTCTTTAGGTATGCAATAATAACTATTCACTTCACTAACTATTTTCACTACAATTGAGTATATTGACAAGAAAATTATTCCTACAAAATCTCAAGACTTTCTCTGTAATGGTTCCTTAAGATTAAATTAAGATGTGGGATAACACTTCCCTTAGAGCTGTCCGCCCTATTTTCATATCACTTATGAATCTTGTGTGGAAAATTATTTCTACACAATCTTAAAACTTTTTCTTTAATACCTCTTTATTTAAGCGATAAATAATTTTACAAATAATTTACAAAAGTTTTAAGACTTTTGTTGTAATAATTTTTTAGATATGCGATAATTATTACTTTATTTGTATAGGAGTACGATTCCCCTGTTTCGATGCCAAAATAAAGTAGCCTATTTGAATTATGTGGCTTTTCAAATTACTACAAGTTTTAAAATTTTTAAAATGGTAATTAAATGCAAAACCCTCTATATCGTTATTTTATTTATACACATTGAGTAATTTAAAAGTGAAAAACCCTCCAACTCTCTTTAAAATCACAAATATAACCTTAGTCGTGACTTTAAAAGAACATTGTAAAAGAATATTTTGCTAATAATTCAAAACTAAACGAATTAAACAGTTTTTTTTTTGTGCTCTGCTGAAAAGTTGTGATTTACGAGAGAGAGGGTATTGCATAAAAACTCTCTATATACAACATTTCTTTAATCTGCTCAATAGTTTTGGAAACTTCAAAAAATGTTTTGGCCAAAAAAAAAATAAATAAATTTCTTTAAAAAAATTAAAATTTGTGTTTTTCAAAAAAAAATTGTTCTCTTTTAAAAAAATAGGTGAACTAGAGAAAACAATTTACGTTTTAAATAAGAATATGCTTTCATTTTTTTTTTATCATGTAATTTTCTTATGGACATGTTTAATAGTTCCCCATTAGTAAGGTGTTACCCGAGTATATTTCATTATAATTTGAGAAATTAAACCTTAGAAGATGCGGACCAACATTTTCTTCAAGCGCTATTGTCTTTTAAAATTATTTTTTATCTGCTCAATAGCTTCGTAGTTACTCAGAAATTGGTGTTTTATTTATTTTTTTTTTTTTTTTTTTTATTTTCTATTTTTTTGCAAAATTTAAGATTTTTGTTTTTCAAAAAAAATTTTTTATCGAAACGGAAAAAACTTTCAGTTTTGTTTTACTTTTGCATAAATATAGTATCATAAAAATTTATACAGAAATTTTGATTTTATTCACAATTAAGTAAAGACGCTTGTATAAAAATATGTTGCGTATACTTAATACTACGTATAGCAAATATTATAAATGTTACGTATACGTACGCAATTTTTACTATGGGTGTCTTCTGTTAATTTACGAAAAAAAAAAACACACACTCTCTCACTCTCTCTCTATTTTATTTGCCAAATATCTTGTATATACATTGTAAAAAGTAACATCCTTCATATACCTACTTTCTTAACTCCTAACTAACTAAACGAAAATACTTTAATACTAGCAGAAAGAGAAAGAGAAAGAAACAAAAGCGAATGCAAGAAACATTTTATGTTAAAGTTATTTTATCTATTTTATGAATAGCTAACAATAACAAAAGGACTATTATTATGCATACATATGTATACAGTATTTATATAAATAATCTAGTGTATTAGTATTTGAATGACAAACACACATATGTATGTATTTATGTATGAAATTTAACGGGCGCTCAGCAAATGACAAACGCATCATCACTTTAAAAATGTAAATATTCATTGTTTTGTTTAGTTTCTATGCACAAAAAAAATAATAATAAATTTCACTAAAAATATTTACACAAATACTAATACAAACACACGTTTACTTTAGACAATTATGTATGTAAATGTAGTTATTATTATCGCTGGTAATGGTATCACAATTTCAATATCGTGAGCTGTAATCGAAAAATGCTATTTAATTAAAATTTAAGACTAATTTTATAAAATTAAGGTCTTCTAAGGTTTAAATCGACAATATCTTGCAAAATTAGTTAAAGTATAAAACTCACAGAATATATGGACTACGAGTTACAGATTTTAACCCATGTACAGTGTCACATTTAGCCGAATTAGAACGACAAATACTGCAGATATTAACATATATATTTTTTTTTCTTTCTTTTTGTACACGCAAATAAAAAAACATGGTTGCGGCATGGTCATCACAATAAAATAATTTTCTCATATTTTTGTTTTCTTGATCTTAATTATACTGTGTTCCTTACACGCAGAGAAAAAATATAGTTGTAGTGACTATAATCTGAGAGCAACATATTATGATTGGGACATATGATCACAGCGAAAAATATAAATGATTATAAGTATAATTATTATGATTCCACTTTGTCATATTGTATCCGATTTTATGGTTTGTTTTTTCATGTTATTATTATAGTTTTACATATAATTGAACAGACTTATTATATTATTATACCACATTGTCATGTAATGATTCCATTTGATCATATTATTACCTCACGTTATCATATAGTTATCCAATCTTATCATATTATTATTCCATTTCATTAGATATTAATAAAAATTATTATTGTTTGTATGAAATATTATTGAAAAACTTGTAATTTATATATATATATATATATATATATATATATATATATATATATATATATATATATATAGTACACGAACCACTTTGTTTTTAGGATTATTCGAATTTCTGGACGGTTTTTTATACAAAAATTTAGGTAAATTCGACCATAAAGATATAAAAAACTATGTTTTTTTTATTTTAGTTTATTTAACATAAAAACTATAAAAAACTTAACGAAATATAACAAAAAATAATAATTCAGTTCATTTGACTTTAGTATGTTTAATGTAAATAATATACCTATAACTAAATTAAAAAAGAAAAATTTTTAAGAAAAGTTTAAATAATACACATTTTGAGTTCCACTCAGTCTTTGTTAATCATATATTCAGTAATATTGGTCTGTTTTTTTAGGTTTTTGTATTTCCGACAAAGTGTTTAGTGGAAAATAATTCACTGCTTTTTATTAAATTATTAAATTATTTACACTTGCAGGAGCTTCGGAATAAGAAATATTTGGTGGAACTTACACATCACTATCTTCATCCGTGTCTAAAGACAAACTTTCGCTGTCAAATATATGGAAAGGTTCATTCTCAAGGGCATCTTCATTTTGATTTTGATTTATTTGAACAACGTTATTATAGTCCTGATCTTCTTCCAGCAATTGTGATAGAGGCACATTATCACCACAATCATATTCGTCAGAGTCCCAATTGAACAACTTTGACCAAGAATTTTTTAAAACTGTTTGCGTAACTTAATCCATAGATTTCTTTAATAAAATTATTGCATCTTTGATTGAATGAGATTTTAAATTTTTGTTTAGTTCACCATTCTCAGCAATTACTTTGGCTAGCAATTTATTTCTATAAATAAGTTTGGTTAGCTTTATTGGATTTTGGTTCATGAACTACAGCGCTGCTGTAACATTTGGTGGAAAGAAGTACGCCACTATATTTCCATCTTCGCTTTGCATTGCCTCAATGGGTGAGTGGACGGAGCAGTTGTTAATAAGTAAAAAGGCTTTTGGAGGCAAATTATTTTACTCGGAAAAACGAATGACCTATTAAAAAATATTTTAGAATTATGGAACTTATAAATATGTATGTATAAATAATGTTTGCACTTACATACTTCATTAATAAAGATCTTATGAAACCAGTCATAAAAGATCCGAGATGTCATCCAAGCATTTTTTGAAAAACCGTAATGTAGTGGGTTGTTAAATTTTTTGAAACACCTTGGATTTTTGGCTTTTCCAATAACCAATGGCAACAACTTACAGGAACCATCAAAATTTGCTCCAAGTAAGATATAAATTCTTTCTTTTTGGGTTTTGTGTCCCGAAGCACTTTTTTCGGAAGCTGAAACATATGTTCTGTCTGGCAGGCAGCGGTAATATAGCCCAGTCTCGTCGACATTATATATTTGAGATTCCACTAGGCCTATTTCTGCGATTTTAGCACGAAGTGTATGATTAAAAGGAGTGACTGAATTAGTGCCGCTGGATAAAATCTCGTCACTAATTTTTAAAAGGCGAATTTGATTCCGCTTTTTAAATTTATTAAACCATCTATCGCTTGCCCGAATATCATTCTCAGCTTTATCGGGATATTCTTGCCTGAAAATTACTTTAGCTTTCTCCTTTAATATGGGTCCATTTACTGTCGCCTTTTTTTCACGTTGATTAAGAAACCACTCATAGAGACGACTTTCCATTTTCGGATATTCAGCACTATGTAAAGTTTTATTATTTTTTTTTTTTTTATTGGATACGTGTTGATAAGTGTTGGCAACAGTATCCAATATTGATTTTCTATTCGATTTAATATAATTCGTATGCTATAGACCATTAACTAAAAAAGGTCCTGAGAAAGGAACCTGATTCATTTATACTGAAAAAAATTTTAAACATCATTAAATTGTAGAAGACAATTCATACGCGTGAATTTTAAAATTTAAAAAATAATCTACTTAATTGCAAAAGATTATAAATTACTATTATTGGCCGCCATATTCAATTCGCCATTTTGATTTTCTTTTAATTTACCTTAAGTTAACAACTTTACGAATATATATAGAATATATTTAACATTTATATACAATATTATCCTGTGGTGAAAAATTCCCTTTCAGCTACTTGTAATCCGTCGTATTGCTTTCGACTTCCGAATTCGTGGTTCACTTTGATCCGACGTATTGCCTCTACCTTTCGGAATTCAGAAAATCAAAAAACAAATTCGTATTTAGGGACCACAAATCTGTGAAATGTGATTATTTAATATTTCGTCAAGCAATAAAAAATTAATTTTAGCCGCCATATTGGATCCGAAGTTTGGAATTTTATTTGTATGAGATGTATATTGTGATATATATTTTTTACGTATACCAGATATTATAATTGTGGTTGAAATTCAGAAATGTTATTCCACTTTGATCCTGCATATCGCTTCCACCTTTGCGAATTCCTACATATTTGTATTCAGCGACCACCGTATTCAGGCTCTACAAATCTGTCAAATGTGATTATTTAAAATTTCGTCAAATAATAAAAAAAATATCTGCCATATTGGATCCACCATTTTGATTTTTTTAATTACATGTAATATGTGACATTTTTCTTGTACGTAAACCTATTATAGCCAAAATTCGGGGATCATAACCCAGTGTGTACTCTAATTTTTTAGATTTAAAGTTATTCTCTTGAAGTAATATTTTCATAAATTATTATTAGATATTGTTTTAACTTTGTTAAAAGAGAATAAAATTTTTTTTTAAATTAACATAATTAAAATAATTAAAATATTTTTCTACAAATAAAGAAGAAATTTATTTACACTTTATTAGAATTATTTATTGATAACATCCAAAAAAGTACTTTTGAAGTGTTAAAAATTTTATTTTTTAGCAGTATTTTCTATTTTTTTTTTTTTTTTTCTACTGGGAAATTCTTCAATAAACCAAATTTAATCTTTTGTCACAATCTTTAACTTCATTTAAGTCCTTTTTCATTTCAACTAACGTTAACAACTATAGCTTTTTATTATTTGTACAAGTATTTATTTTATATAGTTTTTCTACTTTTATTAAAAAAAATATGTACTCATATGAGTATGTTTTTTATGGATGTATGTATGTGTGTATGTATGTATGTATGTTTGAATGGGATGATGGATAAATGTAAATACATACTATAATTTAGTTTAGTTTGTTATTTTGTTGAAATTGTTGTTATTGTTTGCTACAGTGTATGAGTTAATTTATTTTTAAAAGGAATTACTTTTCTTATTTTTTTTTTTTCTTTCTTTTTCTTTGTCAACATCAACATCTGCTGGTATTTGAATTTGTCGCCCAATTGGCGCCTTTAGTTTTATTATGCGAATACGTTGATATTAAGTTTTGTGTAAGCATTGTGAGTTTGTTGAAGGATTTGAAATGTATTTGAAGGGAAACCATTGAAAATTAATTTGTGTAAAAAAATTAAATTAGAAACTGTTTTAGAATTGTAAATAAAAGCATTCAGACTAATTAACCTCAATTAATAAGTTGTTAAAATGACTTTAACGTCACTGAATTTATTTACAATTTAAAAAAATCCTAAAAACTAACAATGAAAATCTTATAACTAACTATAATATGGATATATCTATCCACTTATCTATTATACAAATAAGACCTTCTATTATCACACACACATGTTTCGCACACAAGGACAGTTTACACACATGTATGAAAACGTTAGGTACACATGCTTACTTAAGAATAATAGAAGGAATAATGAAATGCAGTAAACATATTTAATACTATTCTAAGAAGGTCATAAAATTTCAAACTAATAAAAATAAATTGTAAAAGTGGTACAATTTACTCTTACACAGAGAAAAAAAAATACATATGTTTGAAAATTTTTTTCATAAATACTATGAATCGAACATGACTTTTTTTCCCAGACTTTTTTCATAAAAAATTAAATTTTATTCATAGATATTAATAATTTGTTCATAACGAAAATTTTAGGAATTTTGCAAAAATTGTGTTAAATCTTTAATTTAGTTTTGTTAGATTTTATTGAAAATGATAAATGAAAATAGTTATACATAAAATATTAACAAGAAATGCCTTAAAATGGCAAAATTCCAAGGAAAATCTGTTAAAAAATAATGTTTAGAAATTTGCATAATTTTAATCGCATTCTGCAGCACATCACTTTGATAACATCGCTTTTGTTCTGTTCTCAAAATGTAGCTAAAAATCATTAAAAACTTAAAAATTTCCAAACAAAATTTCAGACATTTTTTTATAAATTGAAAATACATGTGAATGAAAATTTAGACAAATTTTTTCAGTCTTCTTCACTTTTGATTCATTTGAAAAAATATAAAAAAAGTTTTAACACTTAAGAAATTATGCTTAAATATTATGAACTGAAATCAATAAAAATAAATAAATATTTATGTACAAACTCTTTTTTTTTCTGTGTATAAATAATATGCAAAAATAAAATAAAAAAAAAAAAAAAACATATTCAAACATTTGAACAGAAGTATTGAAAAATATTTGAGCAATTTACACAAGATACAATTTTAAACTCAAAAAACCTCATTTACAACTATGAAAAAAATTAAAAGAAAAAACGTTACACAAAATCAAAATGTACACTAACAAAAGTTTAAGTATAACTTGAAGCATCAGTTACATATTCAATCGACAAGGCTGATTATTTTTAAAATTCAAATTAGTGTTTTAATTTAATTTATAATTATGCCAAAATTTGATTCTACGGTGCCTTTTATTTGAATAGAGAAAATCTATTGAATCTTTGTACAAAAGCAAAGAAACCATATATAATTAGTGAAGTGTTCTTAAGAGTTGTTTTGCTTTCGCTGGGGATATAAAAGAAAAAGTCATGGGATTCCATTTGTATGATAACACTTTTATTTTAAAAATCCATTTTAGAAACCCACAGTTCAATCAAATTATACCTTTTTTATCAAAGCCTTCTTTATATACCAAAGGGCTATAGGGTTCTTAATAAACTCTTTAAATTATCATCTTTGTCATACTGCACTTGTTAAAAAAAATAATGCAAATTCAAATCTATACCACCCATATACATATATAATAAAAATATCATAGTCTTGTTTGGTCTTGCATAAATTATTAAATCGTAAATACTTTTACAAATTTGACAAGTTTTTTTTTTATTTTGTGCTTTAAAATTAAATATTTGTCCTTTTCTAAATAGCAACACCCTCCAGTGTTAGTTTTGAATTTATTTTGCGAACAACCCCTAGAGCATCATTAAATTTTTATAAAAAATAATCGCCTTTATAGTCTAGACTCTGGCCTAAAAAAAAATATTTTTTTTTTCTGCTTTGTTTTATGAAAATAAATGGACAAACAATAAATTAATGAAAGAAATTTATAATGTTAATATGAAAAATAAAAATAAAAGAATAAGAATAAAAATGTGTTAAAAATTAAAGGAGATATATTTAAATTTAATTTATGCAATTTAAACGAAATAATTAACATTTAAAAATTCTACACAGAACACGTTTGTTGGTAACAGAAATAAACTGATTGCATTCTGCAACAGTTTGAAGCGGACGATGATATTATACATAAACGATCAAAGGATTCCATTTCAATTCCAGTTTAAGTTCAGTTCTAGTTCAGTTCTAATTAAGTTGTATTTCAGTTCTAATTCAGTTCTAGTTCAGTTCTAGCTCAATTCTAGTTTAATTCTAGCTAAGTTCTAGTTCAGTTTCTAGTTTAGTTCTAGTTCAGTTCTGGTTCAGTTTTAGTTCAGTTCTAGTTCAGTTCTAGTTCAGTTCTAGTTCAGTTCTAGTTCAATTCTAGTTAAGTTCTTCTTCAGTTCTAGTTTAGTTCTAGTTCAGTTCCAGTTCAGTTCTAGTTCAGATCTTGTTCAATTATAGTTTAATTCTAGTTCAGTTCTACTTTAGTTTTAATTCAGTTCTAGATGCTTTTCTAATTCAGTTCTGGTTTAGTTCAGTTCTACTTCAAATTTGGTCCAGTTCAAGATTATGCCATACAGCAATGACGTAATCTGACCACAGAGATCTTTGAATTTTATATTTTATGCCAATAGTTTTTAACTTTTTAATAGAGTAAAACAAGTAGGTATGTTTTGGCATTCATATTTTTTTATAAATCCAATTGATGTTATTACACATTTCTATAAATATTATAAATATTATATATATATATATATATATATATATATATATATATATATATATATATATATATATTATTTAAAATTTTACTAAAAAAAATCAAAAATTTATATTGTGGTTAAAGGCACATCGTTAACATTTATGATGATAGTTATTGAAAATTCGAAACACACATGAACACACTGCCATAGATTTATACATACTTCAATATTGTTAAATAATTTATAAAGTGGTTAATACTTCATAGATAAAACATCGTCCTCATATGTTAAAAGCATAAATAGTTGACAATTTTTAAATAATATAAAAATATAAATAATATAAATATAAAAAAGTATATTAAACCAAAATTAATTAACTTGAAACACAATAAAATTAACTCATGGTCTCAAATAAAATGCTGTGGAATTTTGAATTTTCTTTTTGTTTTATTTAAGTTTGTTGTTTGAAAAGTAAGTTTTTGAATATTTCACAAGTTTTTTATAAAAAAAATTATTAGCCCAATTTGCTGCTAGAATCAACTTTCCCATTTGTTCTATTATTTTTTCTTAATTCTCATCTCATATATTTTATTTATTTTCAAACAACATATTTTTTACATCTACTAAAAAAAAATAAAAAGAATTTGAACTTTTGCCACAATTTTCGCCAACAGGAAACATTCTGTTTTAATAATGGTCATCTTCCTTTTCTGTTTTATTTTCTCTTTCAAAGTATTTTTGAAAAATTAAAACAATTAAATAAATAATAGTTTTTTGTTGATTTAGAAATCCTTTAATTTTTATCTTCCAAGTTGTTGTGGTCCAGTTACTTAATGATATTTTTATAGTTTTTTGTTTTTTTTTTTTTTAATATTCTTTCTCAGATGTGTTAGTTACGCGACTGTAGCAAAAGCATTGCCTGAAGTCCTGATAACTGGGTCACGTGTCAGTGTAAGTTTTACATGATTAGAACAAAACAAAATACACTTTGTTCATTGTATGTCATCATTACGATGAAGCTGATGATGTGATGGAAAGTTACATTGTTACTTTCATATGGCGGCAAGTTAAAGAAGGGTATTATAAATATATATGATGATGTTAATGAAAATACAAATACAATTCACATGGTCTTTCGTATAATAATATTAGAAGTACTTATGTATGTGTTATATTTCCACTGTTCTGCTGATGTTAATATAACCAATTTGGTTAGTATTCTTCGATAATTTCTAGTTAGGTGATTACAATTCGCATATTTTTGAATAAATTGTCCGAACATAATATTGTGGACTAAATAGTTAATAGACTGTTTTCTTGTAATCTGTGATTGAGTTTTTTTTTCTAAAATAAGTACATTTTAAAATTACTAGTTACATAGCTGATCGGTAACCATGCACACTGGTCAAAAATTCACTTTTTCTGGCATAAATTTAAAAATCAGTGTTAAGCCTTCTTGAGTTTACATTGAAGACATTTTATCTAAAATTAAGAATAATATTTATTAATACCGATATTAAGTATTTTTGCTTATATTTTCTTTTATAATTATGATATTTATCTGTTTGCTTTTGGTTTCATTTTAATTATTTTGTACGTTTTTAGAATTTAATTGATTAGTGAAACTATCCAAAGATATAATATTTTCTTAAACTTGTTTGTGAAAAACAAAAAATTTTCGCTTAACCTTACCAAAATTTAACTAAAAGAAAATTAACAATAGTAAGTGCTATATGAATTTCTATATGTAAAAGGATTATTTGGCGAACATTTCCACGTTTTTACATTCATGCAAATTCATGCCCAAACATAACTTTTCATCCTTCGAACTTATAGGTTATATTGAAAAACAAACCATATGATCCCAAAACTCAAAAACACAGTTATATAAAATTTTGAATGAAGGTCTTATACTACATCTTCTAGGTTACAATTTACATTATAAAAAACATTGTTATATATTTTTTTGGCTTTTATAATTCTAACTTCATTTTAATAAAAATTGTAAAAATAATAGCTGCGTTTTCTTGCTACCGTTGAGTGTTGACGTTGATAAATATTTATATTTTGTTAAAAAAAAAGAAAACTGTTAATATAAATTTGATTTCATTCCATTTATTTGTTGTTTTATATTTTTTCATTTATTGACATTCAAATATCAATAATTGTATTTTTGTTTATAAATTGCCAGGACTTTTGTAGACGTTAAAGTTAACATGTATAATTTACATTAACTCCTAACGTATATAAATTTAAATTTTCTATGAAATTGGCTGTGAACGTTAGCAACAAAACACAACTAATATTAAACTACCAACTCTAATGGCTTGTCAGACTGTTAGCATTGACACATTATATCTCTTAATATATGTTCTTGATTGCTTGGTCTGTTATCATTTATAAAATACATTCACTTTTTTAAATTTCTTAAATAATTATTTTGAAATTTCTACCAAAAAAAATGTTTTTTTTTACCAGTGTGTAATGGTAAACCAGATGTGCAAGAAAAATCTCCAGTTTTATGGACAGTCACCACGACTGTCGGACTTTAATAGATTGTTTATATATGTTTGTATATTATTTTTATTATGTTGTTATTTTATTTAATTACTGCATAAATTAGTAAATGAAAAAGACTCTATGAAAGAACCAAAAACAAAATTTCGGAACTATATTAGTCTGATTACTTACAAATTTTATTTAAGAAATCCAAATTTCATTAGATTTAAAATAATTTTTGATTTTGAATAGCATTCATTTAAAAAACATCTTTTAAATTTTCAAGCTATATCCAGCTAAAACTATCATGTATGGATCATATATATAACTTATATGGAGTCCCAGCTAAAAAAAAAAAAAAAAAATATGTATTGATCATATATTCTTGCATATATGAATTTTCATATATGTTTAGATCCGAAAATTGAGGGTATATGGAGATATATGACCATATACATATATTCATATATATTTCAAAACTTCTATTGTGAATTGTAACTCAAATATTTTCTTTTATTTTTTCATATATAAAATTTATTTATTTTATATACAAATTATATATATTATATAATTTACAATAATTTTTTTTTTATACATAACTTTTGAATCAGAAATATATGCAAATCAAATCCATACAAAAATAGTGTTACGCAACTTAGACTTCTTAGACGTTTTAATAACGAGAAATCTTTAAAAATCCATCTTAGAAGTATTTTCGCGCGTTATGTAAGTAATGATAAACAATAAAAAGTATATAATCATGTATGTACACTTGGAGCAAGTCGAACAATTCCATAGTAACGCGTCTTTTCTATGGAGGCAATTGTGCTCCTGCAAGGATAGTTTTGGTAATAAATATAAGAAAGCCAAAATTTATATAGTGTTTACTAATGTTAATCAGATACTTGCCTTCTTTTGCAGTTATCTGTTCACAGAGGATCTTTATAATTGCAAAGATTTCAACATTTTTATAAATTATTTATAAAAATGTTGAAATCTGTATGTATTTTGCCAGAATTTTTTTTTTTTTTTTTTTTTTTGTTTTGAATATTTTGATTTTTAAATGTCATGAAAATTTTGTTTAGAATATATTGAATTTTTTTATTGTAAGAACAAATTTATTTAGTATTTACACCTATGTATTACTATATATATAACTAAATATAAAAATATAACTAAATATAATATAACTAAATATAAAAAGTGACGATAATCAAATTCCCGCTACGTAAGATATTCCCGATTAAATCGTATAAAACCCAGTTTTTTGCATATAGTTCGCGATCGACGTGTTGTGAATCTAACATAACATAACATTTATAGATAATAAAATTTCCTAAAATTTTCCTGAAGAGTTAAATTGCATTTTATGCTTGATTTAATATTTCATATATGGTTTCATATATGAAAACTAATTTCATATATGATACAAATTTTACATTTATATTTCCATATACGAAAAAATGATTCATATATTTCATCATATATATATCCACATATTGCATAGAATTCCATGTATGAATGAATATACAACAATATATCATTATACATTAGTTATATATAAAAATATATGATTATTTTTAGATGAGGTTCCATATATTTTTTGGATCCGAAAATTGAGGGTATATGGAAATATATGGTCATATATATTATTTATAGTTATATATATTGCGCTATTGTGAATTATAATAAAAATGTAGACAAAAAAAAAATACAATAAAAATCTTTTAATAGACAATGTGAATTAATAAATAAAAAATGTCATAAAAATGCATACATGAATTTCTATTCGACTTAATACATACAAATGTTACTCCATTCCAACATCCTTCAAATAGCATACATGTATAGCAATGGATTTGGCAACTAGCAGTGGAATCTTTCGAAAAATTTTTAATTTTCTTTGAGCACTTATCTGTAAATGATATTAATCCATTAAATAAAAAGTGATTTCATTTTTCACAATAAGTTAGGGGAAAATTCTTTTACCTTTTATCCTAATAATTGACAGGAGTCTTCCAAATTTTAGCTCATACCGGGGAACTTTTAATTTTTCTTAGCTGGATTAAAAAAATGTATATATATCAAATTTAAGTAAGATGAAATTCTAATACAACATTCACATACTTACTATTTCTTTATCATTATGATTAACTGGAGGCTCCATAATTAATGCAGATTGAAGGAGTTAAGTTATAAAGAGTAGCATTTATTTTAATGATTTTATAAAATTTTTGCTTCGCATGTCTTTTTTTATTTTTTTAATAAAAATATTATTTTTATTTCTTTAATGTCAAAAGTTTTTTTTAGAATATGATGACATAAATATTTTTTTAAACCACAAATCAATTTATTCAGTATTGAAATCCTTTATATGAATTAAATATTGTATAATATTTAAACAAAATTAATGAGATGACTATAACTCGTGGTGAAAAACTGTAAATAAATTATTTTTCTTTTCTTTGTTCTAGTTAAATTTGCATATTTAAATATTTAAAAACACTCGGAGTTGTAGCAAAATTTATTAAAAATATTCATTAATAATGGTAACATCACCATAGATAACGTTTTCAAAAAGGATCTAAAAGTATATTAGTATGAAGTTTTATATTGAAGTCTCATCTTATCGAATATGTGTTTTGTAGCCGCTACATGTATATATGCTTTCATATATGGATTAAATGCACATTATATATGACTCCAAGGTTCCATATACGCTTCCATATATGGTTATATTCTTCATATATAGTTTTATATATGAACCCATATATATGAACCCATATATAAAAAGCGCATGATTTTCCATACATGGAACCATATATATCCATATATTTCCATACATGGACCATATATAATAGTATATGATCGTTTTTAGCTGGATACATATAAAAATAACCTCCCAGCTAAAGAAAAATATGTATGGATCATACAGACAACATATATTATGTTTCATATATATTTGGATCCGAAAATTGAGGGTATATTGAAATATATGATCATATATGTATATCCATATATTTATTGATATATATTAAAAGACCCTATTGCGAATGTTTATTAAAATATATTTTTTTATTATAAATTTTATTAAGAAATGAAATATACAATATATACAAAAAATATTTTTCACTTATACAAAAATTATTACTCTTTGTGACTTGATTGCTCCTCGAGGCTTAATTGCTCTTCGTAACTTAATTTCCTGTAGACCTATAGACATTCAGTATAGTAAAAAAAAAATTAGACTATAGTTATCAAATTGGAAATGAACACAACGTACCATGGTTCTTAAGAGCTTTTCTAGTTTTTTGGCTAGGAATTCATTCTTGTAACTTTTTCATAAATACTATGAATCGAATATGACTTTTTTCCCCAAACTTTTTTCATAAAATATAAAATTATTAAATTCTACATAATGAAAATTTTAGGAATTTTGCAAAAATTTTGTTTAATCTTTGATTTAGTTTTATTAGATTTTATTGCAAATGATAAATGAAAATAGTTATATATGAAAATATTAACAAGAAATGCCTTAAAATGGCAAAATTCCAAGGAAAAGCTGTTAAAAAATAATGTTTAGAAATTTGCATAATTTTAATCGTATTCTGCAGCACATCACTTTGATAAGAGGCGCTTTAGTTCTGTTCTCAAAATGTAGCTGAAAATCATTAAAAACTTAAAATTTTCCAAACAAAATTTCAGACATTTTTTTATAAATTGAAAATACATGTGAATGAAAATTTAAACAATTTTTTTTCAGACTTCTTGACGTTTGATTCATTTGATAAAATATGAAGAAACATTTTAATGCTTAAGAAATTATTATTAATTATTATAAACTGAAATCAATGAAAGTAAATTTTTATATTTATGTACAAACTTTTTCTTTGCACCATGACATTAAATAAATATTTTAGTTATATAAATAAAAAATAAAAATCCCTCTTTCCCTCTCTTGTAAGTAAATAATTTATTAATTTTAACAACATAAATCACTTATTACTACTTTTTAACATATTTGTATTACGTACCTAAATTCTTTCAAATCAATATTCATTTTAGTTTTAAAACATCATCAACGACATTGATTTTAAGCCTTAAATAAAACAAAATAAATCTCAATTTATTTCTGTTGTAAACTTTCCACACGGCTTATCAACCAAATAAATTCCTTAATCCAGCAACAACAACGTGCTATTGAAACGAAGTAATAGAGAATTTGAATTTTAAAGCTGATGGTACGAATGCGAGTGTAATACTTAATAAAATAAAATTCATTTCTCTACCTTAAATAACGAAAATAGAATAGAAAGTAAAAAAAAAGACTAATAAAAAGCTTTTGACAGAAAATTCTGCATACATTTATATTCCAAAATTATAAGACTAGAGGATGTCATATATGCATTTTACCTATGTAGAATAGTTTGAGAGTATGTGCAGTTTAATTTTTATAGAAAACACTGAAAGAAATTTCAACTTTCAAATCAATATTAGTGCAGAAATCAGTTTTGATAAGTATGAGCCGGGACTGTATGTAGCGTAGATTTTCAAAGATCTAATAGGAGAACGTCAATTTCTCAATAATTATATAATTTCTCAGTATGTGAGAAATTATACGAGGTGTTTTATAATATATATATATATATATATATATATATATATATATATATATATATATATATAAGTATATATAATAAATTGGGAATAATAAAAAAATATAATTAGATTAAGTTTTAAGTGAGATATAAAAATGAATGTATTTGTGTGTGTGTTTATATATATTTTAAATAAATAGTCCTATTTATTCCTTAAATTTATATTACATATAAAAAATTATTACCTTATATTGCCATGTACTGTCAAATACAGCTTTTAAGGAAATTGCTCAAAAAAATATCGCGTAAACAGATTTTTTTAATAAATAATACTTCCGAGTCGAAGGAGTGTCAAAAAATTTTTAAATGTAAAAATTGTATGCACTTTTTAAAATCTTCACCAAATTTTCAAATTTTGTTCAGCATTTTTTTCAGGCAAGATATAACTTTAGAAGTAAGAATGTGAAAAAAATTTAAGAAGCATCATTCATATCGGCTACAGCGGCATTCTTCTCCAAATATAGTTCGCTTGCTGACAACTACCGTGAATTATAAATTACGATAATATTGATGTCAAATATATGCATTTCATTTGCTTAATACTAAAATTGAGAGGGCGTCAGAATATTTTAATTGTATGGACCCAAAAAAAATGTTCTTAACCTCAAAAATCATCCACACATATTTTGCATTATCATTATAGTTCGAATTTTAAAATAATAAAAACTATTTTCGATGTAAAACTTATCACTATATAACATACATATTTAAAATTTTGCTAAAGTTCACTTTTTAAAAAACTAAGTTGTTTCAATTTACATCAAAATTTAATTAATATATTCAAGAAAAAATAAAATAAAAGGAATACTAAAAATAAAATTCAAGTATGACCTTTTTCTCATTTACATTTTTAATTCATTTAATCATCTACTTGAATTTTTAAATGAAAAACATTTTCTATTCATTTTGGTGAGAGTTGCAAATTTAAACAATTTTTAATTGAATGAATTATTTTGTTGATTGGTGACTTTTTTTCTGTATATACAATGTTTATTTAATGTAGTTTTAAATTACTTCCAGATTATTTTAGCTTTATTTGTCACAATAGGCAAATATTTTAATATAATTTTATTTGACTGTTAATTAGATAATTTTAGATATAAGTAAGTATAAATTTTAGCTAATATATGTATTTAAGATTTTAAATATTTTAGATATGCACAAGAGAATGGTTGCAAGATGAATGATTTTAAAAATTTTTATAAAGATCAAAAAATAATTATTATAAGATAACTTAATGTTACTTAACGATAAAATTCAATGATTACAATTCAATGTTTTATATATCGTCACCGAATATCACGAATCGTCACGTAATATCATTTGATAATTTTACAGGGGAAACAAAAAACTTTCTAAAATCAAAACTAATTTTCCTACAAGTACAATTTTTAGCTTTTTACATCCTTAAATATGGCCCAATATATTAGTGAAGAATATTTTTATTTGTTTTAAATAATTTTCAAATTATATAGGTCATGTTTTTTGTTTTTTTTTTTTTTTTTAATACAAATTTTAGCAAAAATTATAACTAACAAGATGTTGATGTAGTTTTTCTAAATGAAAACATTTATATGGTTAATTTTCCTAAACTCTTTTTATAACAAGCAGAAAATTGTTCTATTTTATAACCTTTTCTCCAAATTTTAATAGCTTTTATATCTTTAGCAATATACAAATCTAAATTCTTAAAAAAAAAAAAATAATAATAAAATAATTTGTTGTAATTTAAAAAAAAATGTTATGTTACTTTATTTTGACTTATGAAAATCAATCATTTGTTGATACATTGTTTTAAATTTCGTTAATATAATTATTATTTTTTGAAACATAAGATAAAATTTGTGATTATACTCATTTTGGAAAAATAAACTATATTCTAATAAAATTTTTAATTTTCGGTGACGATACATAATATATAAAAAATTAAATTAAGATAAAAATCAATTTTATATATATAATCGATATAAAAAATTAGTATTGTTTATAAAAAGTAATTTATTCAGAAATAAAATTCTGTGAGAAAGGAGTTAATGGGAATTGCGTTTAGTTAATATTTACATTTTTTAATTAACACTTTTTCATAAAAATATTAAGAATTATTAATTCGAACTCTTTATTATTTTATTTATTCATATTTATTTATATATTTTAGAATTATTACTAAATATTTCTTTCAGTGTATTTAATACATCTTAAATTCTAAACACGTCGCATACTTTGCACTCTTCTTGCACTTACTTCAAATCACTTTAACCAACCAGGTTTTGAAAAGTTGCCATTACAGTGTGACGAAATAATACTTTAGTAAAGTGTAAAGATAATTTATTTGTATGGAAACAAAAATTAACAGAATGAATTTTAATAAAAGTTTTTAAATACAATAGCAACATTATTGCTGACTATTACCGAACTATAGAACGAAAGAATTATCTAACTAGAGAAAATAACCTGATCACCGAATTTAACGAATAATGTCAAAAATGTTCCCCTCCACAACCGATCAAAATATTAAAGTAATTACACTCTAGCCTACTTAAAGACATCAAAGTAGCCAATAAAGTTCTTTCTTCTTTAGAAAGATAAGATATATATATATATATATATATATATATATATATATATATATATATATATATAAATATATATCCATTAGTATCTGTAAAAAATGCTTGCACATTGTTTACTAAATTACCCTGTAAGAGTATCACAAAAATTGTTAAATCTTTACTTAGATGCATGTTTGAATGCATTGTCACTGAGGTTTTGGAATTTTTCGGCAAAGAAATTTTTGTTTTTACAATTTTCCAACTTTCACAGACTGTCAACCAACAAAGCATTTAGTATATCGAAACTAAAGTGACTGACTGTCATAATAGAATTTTAGTTGTCAATTAAACTTGTATATGTACAAGTAAGCATTTGAAGGCATTGAGAGTGTGTTGTAAACCACTATATTTTCAGTTTTAGGTAATTTCGTTTTTCGTTTTATGTAAATTTACTTTGATTTTTAGTACACATACACAAATACATATGTATGTACATTGTATGTATTATTTAATTCTTAAAAATTGTCATTGTTGAAATTTTGAAATATAATTTCAATAAAGTTTTATTATTTTTCTATTATCAAAAAACTTTAAATATTTAATGACAAAATTTTTTATGCAAATATTTGTTGTAAAATTTTTACATTTTGTTTTTCTTGGAAATTTTAATGCTCTTAAGGAAATGTTTGCTTAATGAAGCTATCAATTCATATCAAGTACTTAT
The DNA here is from genome assembly GCA_932274085.1 of Protocalliphora azurea. Taxonomy (NCBI): domain Eukaryota; kingdom Metazoa; phylum Arthropoda; class Insecta; order Diptera; family Calliphoridae; genus Protocalliphora; species Protocalliphora azurea. The sequence goes on from OW026523.1 coordinate 145,285,262, forward strand.
TTAATTGTTATATTTGTGTCAACAAATATACTTTTTATAATAAAATTTAAATAAATTTTAAATAAACATAATTAAAAGAAAACCTTTACAAAATCAACGTAGCATTTATTATAAAATTTATAATAAACAATCGAAAACACAATTTCTACAGACTATTCTATCATATCCAAACTAAAAGAACATATAAAAAATATAAGAAATATAAAATTTTATTTTTTTATAAAGTTAATAAGTTAAACTTTTCATATACTACTTATATAAAATCCTAATATGTACATGTATATAGAGAAAATTAACCAATAAATGCAAAATTTGTATTACTGTGATTTTCTCAGAATTTTAACTTGTTAAGCTGAATAAATACAAATTTATAACTATATTGTTTTAATTTAATTTTAGTGTCATCAATTCACTGCGTATTTTTCTCTTTTTTTCTTTTCTACTTTAATTTTTATTTATTTTAGTATTTTGATAAACGAAAAGAAATTATTTATCCTATTTATTTTGTAAATTAGTTTTTTCCTTGATTAATGAATAAAATGAAAACAATTGAATTGTTATTTTTACTCAATTATTTAATTTTCGAAATGAAGAAAACAGTAGTAACCCAGCAAAAACTTTGCTTTCCTGGTAAACTAGCAGATATAATTGGAAACAAAAATGAACTACTTATTTTTTGCCTGAATAACTAGTTATTTTTGTTCAAGTTGTCCACAAATTCATGTAGTTATTTTTTGAATCTAGGGATACTCAAAAATATGTACCTAAACGAAAATAAATATAAAATAAAAAACAAAAAACTTTTGCCGTCAGTGAGATTTGAACTCGGACACAAATTAACTATACGTTTTTAATGACTAACGTCTTACTCAGTACACCATCTCGCACTTAATTTTCTAAGTGAGAAAAACTTTTTTTTAGTATAAAATATCTTTTTAGACATTTTGTTATAAAAAACTAACAGCATCAGAATGGGGTTGAACCAACAACCTTTTGGTTGCTAATCCAGCGCTCTAGCCAAGTCATCCACGTGATTGCAATATTACTGTGCTATTATACTATTGAGTAGTTATTTATGTAATGCAGAGTAGGTAAATAATAATGACACCTCATTACCGAGAAACTACTTTAATAAGTAGTTGCCATTACCGAAAACCAAAAAGTTTTTGCTGGGAATTTATAAAATTGAATTGTCAACGAAAGAGTGGGACTAATAAAAAACGCAAGTTCTATTTTACTCATACTAAATGTTGCCAGATGAGAGGATTTGTCGATTGACAGTTGGCGATTTAAAATTTAATTTGAAGATAGATTTTCTTGGCGTGAGATTTAGGAATTTTCGTAAAATATGGGAATTTTTTATGTATTTAAAATTAAACATTTTATTAAAATTTCCCCTTTACAAAAAATTTTCGATAATTCTTTTATTACATACTCGATAAATTTTGTAAGTTATTATAGCTTCTTGCAATACATTTCCTTTATAAAAATATTTCTATAAATTTTCTATTTACAGCAAATTGTTCACACTTTTTTTTTATTTACTTGGAAAAGTTCCAAAATTTTCTTTTTCTAGAAAATTTTCGATAAATTTTCTTTTTTATAGAAAATTGTCAATACATTTTCTTTCTTAAAAATAATTTTCTATACATTTTCTTTTTTATAGAAAAAGTTCAGTAAATTTTCCTTTTTTATAAAAAATTTTCAATAGATTTTTTTTTTTTATAGTAAATTTTTCAAAAATTTTCTTTTTTTATAGAAAACTTTCAATAAATTTTCTTTTTTGTAGAAAATTTTCGATACATTTTCTTTTGTACAGAAAACTTTCGATTGAAAAAGTCGTAAAACTTTCGTTTTATAGAAAATTTTCAATAAATTTTCTTTCTTAATTTTGCAATTTTTTTCTATTTAAAAATGTAATGAATTTGCATTGGAAATTTCAACTATCTCAATACATTTTCTTTTTTATAGAAAATGTTCAGTAAATTTTCCGTTTTTGCAGAAAATGTTCAGTAAATTTTCTTTTTTTATATAAAATTTTCATTAAATTTTTTTTTATATAAAATTTCAATTAGTTTTCTTTTTTTGTGGAAAAATTTCGATACATTTTCTTTTTATAGAAAATTTTCGATTGTAAAAGTCACAAAATTTTCTTTTTATAGAAAATTTTCGATAAATTTCTTTCTTATAGAAAATTTTCAATACATTTTCTTTCTTATGGAAAATTTTCGATACATTTTCTTTTTTATGGAAAATTTTCGATACATTTTCTTTTTTATAGAAAATGTTCAGTAAATTTTCCATTTTTACAGAAAATTTTCCATAGATTTTCCTTTTTTATAGAAAATTTTAAAAACATTTTCTTTTTTTTTATAGAAATCTCAATAAATTTTCTTTTTTGTAGAAAATTTTCGATACGTTTTCTTTTTACAGAAAATTTTCGATTGAAAAAGTCGCAAAATATTCTTTTTATAGAAAATTTTTGATAAATTATTTTCTTATAGAAAATTTTCAATACATTTTCTTTCTAATAGAAAATTTTCGATACATTTTCTTTTATATAGGAAATGTTCAGTAAATTTTCCTTTTTTATATAAAATTTTCAATAAATTTTCTTTTTTTTTGTAGAAAACTTTCTTTTTATTTTCTTTCTTATAGAAAATTTTCGATACATTTTCTTTTCCACACAAAATTTTCGATTGAAAAGTTCAAAATTTTCTTTTTGTAGAAAATTTTCGATAAATTTTCTTAATTTATACAACATTTTCGATAAATCTTCTTAATTTATACAAAATTTTCGATACGTTTTCTTATTTTATACAAAATTTTCCATACATTTAGGTTAGGTTATTAGGGCATCTGTCTAGTCAATAAGATACAGCCCACTTGAGTCCAATTTGGTCCCGTTCCATACATTTACTTTTTTATAGAGAATTTTTGAAACATTTTCTGTTATAGAAAATTTCGAAGTTTTTTATACAGAAATATTTCGATAAATTTCTTTTTTACATAAAGTTTTCGATAAATTTAGTTTTGTGAAAAAATTACAATAAATTTTAGTTTTATAGAAAAATTTAAATAATTTTCAGTTTTATAGAAAATTTTAGATAAATTTTCTTTTTATAGAAAAATTTTGATAGTTTTCCGTTTTATAGAAAAATTTCGATAATTTTTTTATTTTATAGAAAAATTTCGATAAATTTTTGTTTCATAAAAAAATTTCGATAATTTTTTTTTAAATGCGATTTTTTAAATTTAAATAATAAAAATTTTGTAATTTTATAAATTCATTCACTTTCCTTATGAAAAAATTCCATAGAAAACTTTTTTGAATTTTTTTAAATAAAAATTTATAAAATGAGACAGTTAAATTTCAGTTTCTTGTACAAAAAATGGAGACAGACAGTTTCACCAATATGTAGGCGGAAAAATTGTTTCAGGTTACGAAAATTATAATTTTATTTGCTTCCTCTTTGTGGGTTTGCCATTCATTAATAAATTTATAATGATTTCATTTAAAATCAAAAGTATTTTCAATATTATCTATTTAACTATCAAATCAAATTCTTATAACAACCGTATTGACTCTTAGAAAACCAATTTAAAAAGCTTTATCTAATAACTCATTTTGCACCATTTTTTAATCCTTTGAGACTATTACATATGACGTTTGGAATAAACTTCAGGTTGATTTTATGCAAAAATAAAGTCAGACAGTTGAATTTTAATCTTACTGTCGGCACACACATGAAATAAGAAATGACAAACTGACAGACAACAGTGTTAAAGGCTGACGTTTTATTTCGAAATCAAAACAAAAATTCTTCTTTTGCTTTGGTAATCTCATCTAGAGGGCATATTTATTCAAGTATGCATGTATGTATGTACATACATACATACATACATACATACATACATATTGTGCATAGGAACATCATTTTTACATACAGTGAGTCAATAAAATATTTTGCCCACAATTTTTTATGAAATTTGTTTTTTATTCATTAAAAAACTTACGGGTAGATGTTTGAACCATTGAAAAATAATTATGTTTTACATGGGAAAATCAGACAAAATTTTCCAAAATATTTTGTTGTTGTAATTTATTACCCAGCATCTTATTTTGCACCCCAAAAAAGTATTTTACTTTGTAATAAAATACTTCGGCGATTTTTATTTTAGTTTTTAATGGTACAATTGTGAGGATATTTCTTCACAATTGTTATTAGTAACTATTGTAGTCGTATTGTGTGCAGTTGTGAATTCTGTTGTCCAAGAACAAAATTATTTTATATTTTCATAATGAGGGTAAGATGATTAAATATATTTGTAAAATGTTTAATCGGTATCGACAAGCAATAGAAAGAGTAATAAAACGTCCCAGAAAAAACTTTTTGGTTTTCGGTAATAACAACTACTTATTAAAGTAGTTTCTTGGTAATGAGGCGTCATTATTATTTGCCTACTCTGTATTACATAAATAAGTACTCAAATAGGACAGTAATATTACAATCACTTGGATCAGTTGGCTAGAGCGCTGGGTTAGCAACCAAAAGGTTGTTGGTTCAACCCCATTCTGAGGCTGTTAGTTTTTTATAACAAAATGTCTAAAAAGATATTTTAAACTAAATAGAGTTTTTGTCGCTTAGGATGCTATGTGCGAGATGGTGTACTGAGTAAGACGTTAGTCAGTAAAAACGAATGGTTAGTGTGTGCCAAAGTTCGAGTCTCACTGACGGCAAAATTTTTTTTTTTTTTATTTTTGTTTTTGTTTAGGTACATATTTTTGGGTACCCCTAGAGTCAAAAAATAACTACATGAATTTGTTGATAAGTCGAACAAAAATAACTAGTTACTCAGGCAAAAAATAAAGTAGTTCATTTTTGTTTCCAATTATACCTGCTAGCTTACCAGGAGAGCAAAGTTTTTGCTGGGATGCAAAAAAACTAGGAGGTAACATCGAAAATATTTCACGGAAATGTTGCCCAAAATCTTTGAGTTCCACAGATGTACGACAAATACTCCAGGAAAACCGGGAAAATTCACATTTATCGGCTCCAAAAATTAACAACAAATTAAGCGGAATACTTACAACAAAGACAGTGATATCCATGATGGTCTAGCGAGGAAAAAAAGTTTGTAGAATAACTTACATGTCAGTGGTGGAAAAATGAGCCTACAAAGAAATGAATTTTATTTTGAACAATATAATGATCCAAAACATACGGCGTTAAACGTTATAATGTGAATTTTATATAATATCAAGCATTTGCCAACGCTACCCCGAAGTCCTGACGTATAAATCCTATAGAAAATTGTTGGGCTTACTTGGAGGAAAAAGTCCGAGAACATAAAATTTCATCGAGGACTGTATTAAAAAAATCCGTAAGATGTATGGGCCAAAATAGCGGTCGAGAAGTGTCAGAATTTAGTCCAATCAATATCAGGACGCCTGGAAGCTGTCTTGGCAAGCAATGATTATCACACCAAATACTGAATTTAGAAAATTGTATTTAATATTTAACAAAAACTAGCATTAAATGAAGAAAAACGAAATATTTTACAAAGTGTTTTGTGATAAATTTATAAAATGTTAAAAATCTCTTGAACTAATAATGTGATATTTGTTTTTTAAAAACATTATTAATATTTAAGATCTCTGTTTTTATATTTAATAAAAATTAATTAAATTATTCTTAAAATTTGTTTTTAAACGAGCGTCTTCATCTTAACTCTAAGTAATGTTTCTTAGGCAAATTACTTTATTGATACACTGCACATGAATTTATGTGCACTAGTTTACATTTATGATTGTAAGAATTTCATTTCTTCTTTAAATACTAAAATGGTATTGTACTATTTTTTCTTATTGGATTCTTGCACTATGTGCATTTTTGTTTATCAAGTAAACGTTTTGGACTAAAGCCAAGAAACTGTTTATATCAAATTAAAAAGAAATTTAATTTATTATTGTTTTTGTTATTTCCAAAAGAAAAACTTTTTATAAATTTTTAAAGGTAAAAACGAAATTCTAATAAGAAAAATATGGTTGAACAATTTAAATTATTATTACACAAGGGTGGCTCTGGTGATGGTCGTTAATAATTTGTGTTTTTGCAAAATTATAAGTGTTTTAATCATAATGTAATTATAAAGTGATCGCACATCTACAAAAAACAACAATTTCTTGTATTTTGTTAGTGTACTCGTAAAACCACTGCACACATTGTTAAAATGTTATGAATAACAAAATGAGAAAATGAAGAAGAAGATGAATAAATAAACACGACAAAAAAATATTACCTACAAATACAAAAACAATTTGACAGTTTCACGCTATATATAAAAGAAAAAATTGTAAATCAGCTGGGCTTACGAGGACACTTTCTTATTACACTATGTGTTTTAATGAAATTCAAATACAAGCAGAAGAAAGTGTGTTTTAATTACATTAAAACATGCACATGCAGGCAGCTTTTAAACTTAATGGGTTATTAAAAATTAGTTTTACAAATTGCAAAAATAAAAAAACAATATTAAAAAAATTACTCATATGCATTTAAGGTGGGTAAAATTCATAAATGCAAGAAAAATTCTTGAAAGGGCAGCAATTAAAAAAAAGGTATTAAAAGAAACAGAGCACTAAGAACCCAGATAGATGACAATCGAATGGTTTATGGTGTATTTGTATGTATAAGTAGAAAATTTAATTTACTTAATCATACAATTTGATTGAAATAGAAAAATGGTTTAAGATTTTTATTGCTACTAAAAAAAATATAACATCAAAATTTCAGATCACCACTAAGTACCAAAATATAAGCTATGGACAATAATAAATGCGCAGCTCATAACAATGAAACCAATGGGTCAATCTCTTTGAAATTTTGATTTTGTTAAAGGCTGTTATATTCAAGTTTTAAATTTTACACAGTAAAATAGCATTTTATCATTTTTTTCTTGAAATAGAAAAAGCATTCGATTCTATTTGGCATAAGAATATTATATTCAAACTTAATAAATTTGTAAAAAGTATTTATTGAAAAGTATTTCAATAAATGAAGAATAAAAATTAACCACGAAAAAACACAAACAGCTACTTTTCCGTTCAATAAATCGCCAAAAAGAATACCTATCAAAATTGAATTTAAACATACAAAGACCTATAATTCCATTTAGCGACAATATAAAGTACCTGAGTGTTATTTTTGATAAACATTTAATAATAAAGCTTTAAAATGCGATAGGGCCTTATACCCCTTACTAACTAAGAAATCACAATTAAATCAGAAGAATAAACTGTCATTATATAAAATGTGCATTAGCCCAATAATGACAGATATGCGATAACCTATATGAAGAAACTGCATGTCATACAAAATAAAAATTGAAAAGTAATCTTCAACCTTCTCAGAAGATATTCAACTGTTCCTTTACATTCAAACTTTAAGCAGGATATATTCAATGACATCGTTTGAAGAAAAAACAGATTTTCAAGTATTGAAATATTAAGAAATTTGTAAAATTTTTAACCATTTCTCCAACTTCTGAAAAGAAGTTGATGGAAATATTTAACAATAAAATTTCCTAAAATATCATAGGCTTTTTCTATATTTTTACTCAGAAATGTAAATATTTATCATCTGTAAATAGTCTAAAAATTAAGTTATATATTTGTTGCAGTATATTTAGTAAATTCTCAAATAAAAATTAAGAAATGTTTTAAATTTAAAAGAAAAATTAATTTTTTATTCGTCTTTAATAAAATATTTAATATTTTCTCGAATATTTTTTTACTATGACCCAATCAGAGCTGTAAATTAATCATTCTTTTTTGATTTTAATTCGTTACAAATTAATTCTTTTCACAACAAAAAAGAATTGAATGAAATTTGTATCAATTCAAACGAATTAGGAGCAGATCTAGGAGAATCTAAAATGGAAATTTCTCGTAGCAAAATGAAAATATTCAGTATAAGCAGTACAAAAATTGAAAAGTGTAATTAGCATAAGCGCACACCGTTACTTATCTGCATTATTAGTTATCACTTATCTACACTCATTCTAACGAAATCACTCATTTGTTCTTATTACAAACAAACAAAACAATTTTTCCAATTCCAAACAGTTTTGACAGCAAAAAATATTATGTTTTGACAGCATTCATATTAAAACCATTAATCCAAGTAGAATCTTTAAAATTCGATTGAAAAATTTAAAAAAAAATCCACAATATACAAATATGAGATTATTTAAACAAAAAATGATTGTTAAACACATATTTTCACACTATTTGATAAAAATAAAAATTTAATTTTTCCATTTCAATAGGTTTTTCGCCAATACCAAATATTTAATTCCAATTCCGCCGCTACCTGACAATTCCTGTATATCATGGGAATTTCAAATCTAAGAATTTTTTGTCTTTGGACCATACTAGGTGATATACAAAACGGGAGTAATGCTTGCTGTCTTTTACATAAAAAATTAGTTGAATAACAAAACGACAGTGACGCTTACTGTAGATTTACTTTCAAAATCAATTCAAATTTCAATCAATTCGATTCAAATGAGTTGTAAATGAATTGCTAACTAGTTTTCTCATTCACTTGAATTATTTTAATTCAAATGAATTGGAAATGAATTGCATTTCACTTTGACAAATTCATTTAAATTACAAACGAATTGCAATTCATTCTACAAATTCATTTGAATAGGAAACGAATTGCAATTCATTTGAATTGACTCAAATTTCATTCAATTCACTTTTTTTTTGTTAGAAAAGAATTAATTCAAAATTTGCTAATTCAGTGATGAATGATTCGCTAATTAATTCAAAAATGAATGATTCATTTACAGCTCTGGACCCAATACATATTAAATAGATAATTTAGTGATTTGGCCTTCTTAGGTAGATAACAGCACCATTTATTTGAAACCACTTTGTTACTTTTTTGTTGTAATAATGAAAAAAGAGATGTGGTCAAATAAATTAGAATTCGTTGTGTTTACTAATGATATGAAGGAATATTTTCTGACAGCACTTATTTGCGTACATTTCTCTGTTAAAAGTATCGTTTGTTGTTAAGCACATGTACAAATGTCTTTCCAGATCAAATCTTTGACCAGAATGTTGTAAAAATTTGGACAGTAAATACTTTTTATCACGATTTAGGTAGCATTCATATTAAAACCATTAATCCAAGTAATTTTCGTCCTCTCTTTTGCCTTCTAATTTTTTATAGAAACCTTTTTACTTCATGGCAGCTTTTATAAACTTTTCTGATAAGAAATCAAGAGCAATTTAAAGAATGAGTCATATGCTATACAGAGATGTTGAGATTTTCTCTTAAAATTCGTATTATTTATTTATTTTTGTTATCAGGGTTCCTTTTGATGATCATGAGCTCTTTGCCCATGATGATCCTTTTTATGACTCAAAAAACTTAATTTCCCCACTAACCTTCTCTTCTAGAAATTGTTTGATATCCTCGACATGAATTTTGACTATAAATTTGAGATCAGCACGTAGTTACTGTGAATGATAGGAAATGTAAGCAAATAAGTTGTTCACGTACAATAAAAGTTATGAGCCTTAAAGTGTGTACGGATTTTTTCATGTGCAGTCCTTATATTATTATAAATAGATTATTTGTGGCTTGTATCGATTATCAAATTCAAACGAATAAAAACAATAATTTTTCTTTTTATTATCATAAGATTTTGATCTTTCAATAAAGTTCTTAAATAATTTTATTTCTAACCCATTCTAACCCATCATATTCATAATGTAAAAATATTTTCGATGACAAATGTATGTCTGGATTTCTTGCTGAAATTTTGATTTCGTGTGAGCGAGAGAGAGAGAGAGCGAGAGAGAGCGAGAGGGAATATTAAAGGGTACAAACTTGACTGTACTTCGAAATTCGTTTTGTTTTTCATTTTCGTACTTCAAAACAAAAACAAATCAGAACAATTAAAGCAAGAATTGCCGAAGTACAATTTTCTGTATGAGCATAAACGTAAGTTCAAAAGAAAAAAAGGAAAATTTCAAAAAGAAAAATTTCTGTATGTGAACTTAGAATATTGGTTTTTAATATTTTTATATTATTATAATTATATAATTTATATTTATATAATTTTATTTACATAATATTAATACTCTTTTGTAATTATAAAAATTATTATAATTAGTTTGACACTTTACCCCTGAACCATATGATTTGATTAGAGTTTCTCTTAATTAGATTTTTAAAATTCATTAGACAAAACTTTTACTCACATTTACACACTTCGTATAAATTTTTAGTGATTAATTTTTTCTATTTTTTTTTTTTTTTCTTTATCATTCATGTTGTCTCAATATTTCTATATATCAAATATAAATAATATTCTTGTATTCATATGTACAAATATATATAATACCACTCGAAATGAACCAACCCACTAAAGGCCAAGGTAATAAACCAGAGAAAGAGAAACCAAATGTTTAATGTTTTAGTGTTCTAGTAGTGAATGACACGGACAGTGTACATTGCCATTTATCATAAAAATAACGAAACATATAAATAACCACAATAAAAAGTAAAATTTATAAAAAGCAGAATAAAGAAAACAAATTAAGTTGGAAAATTTGTATTTTATTATTTATTTTTTGGAAATCAATCAAATGTACATGAGTTTTACAACAATAATAATAATATAAATTTAAGATAAACCAATAAGCATTATTGGCATTAAAATTGTAAAAGAAGAGTATTTTAAATTAAAAAAAATATATATTCTTAAAAATTAAATATGAAAATCAAACTGATTATATATTGGAACTACCTTACAACTTTCTTATATCTGTGATACTATCGTATGACATTTTAAACCGGCTTAAATAAATTTATTTTTAGACTTTTTTCTGTTTTGATCTTTCCTTTTGGTTCATACAAAAAAAAAACTATTTTTCTACCTTTTATAAATTATGAAAGATTAAAAACTAGCCGAACTTCTGTGAAGACTGTACCCCTAACTTTTTCTTTTTCTTTTGAAATTTATAAGGATTTTTCAATGATGATTTTTCATTATGTAAAATTTTAATTCATTTACTAAAGATGCAAAGATGCTGTAGGACAAAATTAGTTAATATTTTAAAACTATTTTTCAATTGATAACACACATAAACATTTTATAAATTTAAATTTCAGCTAAATTGTTTATTGGGTTAACTTCATGTGTGTTTCTGGAAAAAAAAAAACTCTTATATTTGTATCTTCAAACAGACAGACGACTATATTTATATAAATAGGATAAAATATAAATTTTGAATGATAAATTTATTTTTCATTGTTTTTTATTATTGTTTTTATTTCAAAATAAATAAATAAAATAAAAGGAAACTTATGGGTAAAAATATAACTAATGTTGGTTTATTTACTTATGTTTGCAGTATTTAAATTTGTTATATCTTCTTTTTTAAAAATTTTATTATACTTCTATTTGAATATTATAACACTTCCAAAATGGTACCACCTTAACTAGCTTATTAAAAAAAAATATATATATATATGTATATGTATGTATGTATATACATATATATACATACATATATATACATACATGCATATATATATTAAATAATGCTTTCACTGTATCTCTCACATATTTTTTTATACTTTTTCTCTATAAACTGTGTGCGAAATGCGAAAGTTGATGCGAAATAATTTTCTATATGGTTGCTGTTATGTTTGAAAAAAAAACATCTTAAAAATTGTGACGTGAATTACTCTTACATTATTTTATACTGTGTTGTTATACCTATCTATATAAATATATAATTTCCTAAGCCCGTTTTCTCCTTCCAGCGCCTTCTGAAGCTTCCAGACGACATAGAAACTTATGTAACTATTCGTTATACAAATCCCAATGAAACCATATTTTGAAATTTCTATCAGGGAGTGCAGATACCCGGATTTATAAATATTTTCTAAGCATTTTTTCTCTTTTCACAGATTTCTGAAGCTCCCAAGCGACGTAGAAAATTAAAATTCGGCTTCCTTTTTTGAAATTTCTATCAGGGAGCGGAGATATCTATATATATAATTTCTAAAGCCAGTTTTCTCTTTTCAAAGCTTTCTAAAGCTCCCAGACTTCGTAGAAAATTTAGATTCGGCTTTCTTATAAAACTATTCGTTCTTCAAATCCTAACGGAGCCAGATTTTAAAATTTTTATCAGGCAGCGGAGATACGTGGATTTATTTTTTATTTTCTGTAATATTTTTAAAAGTCGGTTTTGGTTTTAAAAAGTTTAAATTTGCTGTGTTCGTTGTTTTCTCTTCAAATCTTACCGGAGACTGATTTTATGTTTTGATCAGGGAGCGAATTTAAGCCGATTAATTTTTTTTTTTTTTTGATCTGGTTTTTTTAATTTTACCTTTCAATGCTTTAAGTATTAGTCACTATGAAATTCGAACAGTTTCAATTCTTTCAATTTCGATTAGCAGTTGTTCATAAATTTGTTTAAAAGATTTTTGGATTTTTTTTTTACATTTGATTATTATTATTATTATTATTATTATTATTATTATTATTATTATTATTATTGTTAGTATTATTAGTATTATATTAGTATAAGTATTATTATATTATATATTAGTATTATTAGTATTATATTGCTATTGTTATTATTATTATTATTATTATTATTATTATTATTATTGTTAGTATTATTATTAGTATAAGTATTATTATATTATATATTAGTATTATTAGTATTATATTGCTATTGTTATTATTATTATTATTATTATTATTATTATTATTATTATTGTTATTGTTATTATTATTATTATTATTATTATTATTATTATTATTATTGTTATTATTATTATTATTATTATTATTATTATTATTATTATTATTGTTATTGTTATTATTATTATTATTATTATTATTATTATTATTATTGTTATTGTTATTATTATTATTATTATTATTATTATTATATTATTATTATTATTATTATTATTATTTATTATTATTATTATTATTATTATTATTATTATTGTTAGTATTATTATTAGTATAAGTATTATTATATTATATATTAGTATTATTAGTATTATATTGCTATTGTTATTATTATTATTATTATTATTATTATTATTATTGTTATTGTTATTATTATTATTATTATGATTATTATTATTATGATTATTATTATTATTGTTATTATTATTATTATTATTATTATTATTATTGTTATTATTATTATTATTATTATTATTATGATTATTATTATTATGATTATTATTATTATTATTATTATTATTATTGTTATTATTATTATTATTATTATTATTATTATTATTATTATTATTGTTATTATATTTCATATTTTTTTATACGCCAGTATTTATATAATTTTTTTAATAAAAACATGATTTTAGCTTTGCTAGAAGATAATAAAAATATTTTTAAATTAAAAATAAACTTATTTTCGCTTGCTTTGAAGTAATTATTAATATCTTCCAAAAAAGTGCAAAATATGCATTTACTTTTTCTTTTGAAGTGGTAAAAATATTATTTAATTTAGAAGCAAATTTATTTACTTTACTTTTATTATTATTATTTTATTTTTTTGCTAGGAATATTACCATTTATTTTGCATTTTTCCTTGCTGTATGATATTAGTTTAAACACACTTTCCATAGTGTTATTTTAGGCGTTATCATTACTTAATATTAAATTTCAGTATGTCATGTCCTTTACAAGCACTTTTAATTTTTTTATGTATTATATACAAATTAGAACTATTATTTATCGATAAATACCTACATGTACACAAATATTAAATTTAAAAACACATGTTTTTAGTTGTATTTTTTTTTTTTTTTCAACCACCCGAAAAACGACCTTGTCTTGCTTTTTTTATAATAATTTCTCTTTAATATAAATCAATAATAAATGAAAATATGATTTGACAATTGAATAATTAAAAAATTCGACAGATGCGTAGTAAAACTACAAAATACAAAATAAAATAACAGTACTTTATGTACAACATTTCTAAAAATTTGCTAATGGGAGAACATTTGCAACATATTATTTTTTATTTATAACGTTTCCTAAAGTCATATTTTCCAGGATTTTATTTATAATCGATTTTAAAGACCATTTAATGTTTTACAAGTGTCTATGAACTTTGATTTTGAATACGCCGTTGTTTTTTTATATCCTAAAGTGACCTAATTTTTTTAGTATTTACTTTTTGTGCTAACTTTTTTTGAATTTTACTTTAATTTTAAAACGACATTGACAGGTTGTTATACAAAATGAATAAGTGATGAATAAATGTTTAAACAAACGAATTTATTTCATTTACAATACAGATTTTTTTATCAATATCATAAATTATCATAAATTGTTTTGGCAACAGGGTTAATGGCCTTTGAAAGGATGTAACGTATTCCATCGTAGAAAAAATGCAAATTTATGGAAATTATGACAAGCAAAAATGTTTGTAAATAAATGAATATTGAACCACCAGAGGTGTAATATATATAAATTTGTCATAAATTCCACAAAAATATTAGAACTTTTGTACTGAAATTCACCAGAAACTTGTTTTCAATTTTTTGCAGTCCCTATCTAAGCTAGACCCTTCATTTTTGCATAGAAAATTCGGAAGTTTTTTTTTCTGAATTTTTGTGCTGAACTCAATCGGTTCATTAGTGACCGAAAATTGGCCAAAATACATTTTCGATTACGTTCTTATATCACACACATTTTTATACAATTTCTGTTTTTTTAGTCAATCAAATCGGTTCTTACAGCTGTTATTTTTATGGGTACTGAAAAACAATAACAACAATAAACTACAGCATATTTGGCTTTTTCAAATTTTTGAAGCAACTAAGGACTTTGCACTTTAAAAGAGAATTTGGAAATTGTTTTCAGAATTTTTGTATTGAAAAAATGAACTAAGTCGATCCAGTATTAATCGAGATATAGGCCGAAACGTGTTATTAGACTTTTTGAAACACCTATATAAGCTTGAACTTCGTTCTAGACCTACTACAAATATTTTTTTTTTTTCTTTTGGAATTTAGAATTTTTAACATTTCCGCCGATATCTCTTAATTTTATACAATTAGTTCGAGGATTCCATAAATGAGCGTTATCTGCCCACTTTAACGCCCACCTCCCACATAAGATAAAATTTTAAATATGATGGAACGAAATATTGCAGATTGTGAATATAACAGATTCGGCTAAGCCGAATGTAACATTTGGTTGTTTTATGAATAGTATATTTATATAATATATTACATTTTCATACAATATCTCAACACAGGTAAAGGGTATACAAGATTCGGCACAGGCGAACAAAGCATTCTAACTTGTTTCTTTTTTTAATGTTAATTTATTTTAAAAATAATATGATATAAAAGGTAATTTTTTTTTTTTTTTTTTTTTTTTGAAAATCAGTACTTTTTGAAAAAATAGAATTTATTTGAAAAGTAATGTCAAATCTTGCCACCTTTGATGAAAGGAAATTAAATTTAAAAAATAAATTTTTTAAAAAAAATAATTAAAAAAAACGTTTCTGTAGCCGAAATTTAAAAATAAATATTGAATGGAATTTTAAAATTGCTTAAATTTCTATTTTAACTTACATTTTAGTGTATAAAATTATAATTGCTGTATTTTGTAAGGAAAGTATAAGTAGATTGTATAGTGAAGTATATATTTATATATTTTATAAAAGGAGTAGAATGTAGCAGCTGTGCTCCAAAAAAGCCGACTTTCGAATTTCAACCGTAACTCTCTAAGATTGTTCTTTATGTAAAAACTTAGTGCTCAAAATATTAAAGTGATCGGATGTCGCTAACTCGTGCCGCATCGACCCTGAATGATGTAGGGTGCATTTTTATGTGAAAATTTTTAATTTTTCACAGTTTTGTAAACTGTTATCCTATCATGAACTCTTTTTTGTAATTTAATGTAAAGTAAACGTAATCTAGATATAATTATCTATCAATAAGATTAAAAAAAGTTAAAATCGCTTAGAAAATATTAAAGTTATTAGAAATTTCCCAGACCATCAACGTGTTTTCGAACACTTGTGTAAGCAATGTCAAATTTAAACTATAATTACTGAAAAATAAGCTTTGACTCCTGCTGGATAATATAACCACCTTCGAATGCTTCATTAAAAAACAGTAATTGTTATTTCAAAATATACACAAAACCTATTTCACTTTACACAAGGCATGGCCACCTTAAAATGACACACAAATCGATACACTTGGTTTGCGATAAAAAATTCTACTTCTTTTACAAAATACTTGTGTATTGTGAAGTACCTATTTATTAAGTACCTATTTATATTAATATTTTATTTTCAAGCTGTATTAAGCCACAAGTAAACTAATTCGTAAGCAACACAAAGTAAAATAAACAAGATCGATTAAAAAACCGAGTACTCCAAGAATTTTTTTCAGGATAAGAGAGAAAAATCTAAGTCGGTTGTCAAAAACCTAACTCATGCAACAACAAAATACATGTAATTAAATATATTTTGTTATTGCCGAAAAAATAAAAACGCATTTTTTTTCTACAAAACAACATTTTTTTTTTAAATTTTTAATCGAGAATTTCGTCTCTATATTTATACTCTCTGCTATAGCTGCTTAAAATTTAAGTAGTAATGAAAATGTTGCCAACTTTAAGAAATATGCATGGTTTGTAAATTTGATAACTAATATACAATTTATGAATTAAAAAATGTCCCAAATTTTCAAAAAATTTTGTGATGCCATCATAATTTTTATTTTATTTTAAATGGTTAAAAAAAATTATGTGTCTAAGTTAATATTTAGGAACGATACATTTTATTCAAAGTATTGACAGACATAAATATAAATTTTCAGTATAAATTTGAGTTATACCTATAGCTGCTTAAAAATTAAGTAGGGATAAAAAAATGTTACCAATATTAAGAAAAATGTATGTTAAAAATTTTTCGAATTGAAAAAAAAAATTGTCCCAAATTTTAAAAATTGTTTATGATTTGATTTCAATTTTATTTGAAATGGTAACAAAAACTATGTGTCTAACAATAGTACGTCGAATTGATCAATGTGTTTTATTTTTGTAAACAAAATACTCGCTGAACTGTCAATGTATGTTTTGACATTTACGGTTATCGTTTACAATAATAATAAATTTCTTCTTATAAATTAAATAATTAATGAATTTATTATTTTATATTAATATTAATTTATTTTCAATCAATATATACACTTTCAACTACTTTAAACAAATTTTAAATTAAATTAAATTAACGGATACAAAAAATGTGTATGTACCTATAAGAGATAAAAAATCAGCGGCTTAAGTGCGGTTGCCTGTTTTAATTCGCCTTGAGCGATACATTTTTTTCGAAGTATTGATAGATATAGATATAAATTTCGAAAAAAAAAACACAGCTTATATTATTTAAATACATATATATATATATATATATATATATATATATATATATATATATATATATATATAAACCTTTAACAAAAAACATTAAATATCGCAATTAAATAAAATTTTTCGAAATAAATATAAACTTAAAAAAAACCCCGGTGATTATAAAATTCCATATCAACCCAGCAAAAACTTTGCTTTCCTGTTAAGCTAGCAGGTATAATTGGAAACAAAAATAATCTACTTATTTTTTGCCTGAATAACTAGTTATTTTTGTTCGACTTGTCCGCAATTTCATATAGTTATTTTTTGACTCTAGGGGTACTCAAAAATATGTACCTAAACGAAAAAAAATATAAAAAAAAAAAACAAAAAAATTTTGCCGTCAGTGAGACTCGAACTTGGACACAAACTAACCATTCGTTTTTACTGATTAACGTCTTACTCAGTACACCATCTCGCACATAGCTTCCTAAGCGACAAAAACTCTTTTTAATTTAAAATATCTTTTTTACATTTTGTTATAAAAAACTAACAGCTTCAGAATGGGGTTGAACCAACAACCTTCTGGTTGTTAATCCAGTGCTCTAGCCAACTCATTGCAGTATTACTGTGCTATTACACTATTGAGTACTTATTAATGTAATACAGAGTAGGCAAATAATAATGACGCCTCATTAACAAGAAACTACTTTAATAAGTAGTTGTCATTACTGAAAACCAAAAAGTTTTTGCTGGGAACATATAAACATATTAAATTCTCAACATATTAAATTCTACAATGATCATTATATATCAATAAATGACTTTTAGTTTGGTCGAACTTGACAATGAAACTTTAACTAAAATTTTGCTAACTAAATTGAAGTAAAGTGATAATAAAATGCCAGCTACTTTTCAGAATAAGAAAATAAACTTGTTAGACATAAATATTTATATGAACATATTTGTATATGTTAGAAATATTTTAGCAAAATGTAATAGAAATATTCTATTAAATTGAATTAAACTGTTATTAAATATAGATAATAAAAATTGTTGTTCTATAGCCCACATACATAAATGTTTAAAACCATAAAAAGAAAAAAAAAAACAATTAAATAAGTTTATTGTATACGTTTAAATAAAATAGCATACAATAATAATAAAAATAAAAATAATAATAATAAATAGTAAATTAATGGATAATTGTTATTGTTTATTTCTCGTTTTCTTTCTTGGTATTTTAACAGGAATTGGTGGCCATTTCTCCCGAAAGGCGTAATTGGCGTGGTATTTTTATAGCATTACTAGTCATAGCAGCTGTATTTAGTTTAATTATATTTTCCATATTTTTATTATCGCCAGGTAAGAGAGAAAAAATAGAATTATTGAAAATTTTCGTTAATATAGTATGTAATTATATATAATTAATTCGATAAATTTCTCTGTAATCGATAAATTTCTCTATAATGTTTTGCTGTGTTTTCTTCTTGTGTGTTTTCAAAAAACTAGAGGATGAAGGTCTACGCATACGTGGCAGCAGATTAACATTAAGTGATATTTTAGGTAAACGCTTTCAGTGGAAACCATTCAATGGCACTTGGCATAGTGGTGAGTATAAAAACTTATTTAAAAATTGTGCTATTTTAAAAATATTAGCTTGCTTATATTACAAGTCCTTAAACTATTTTCAAACATTTAATTGTATTTCTTTTTCTAATTTATTTTTAGACACTGAATTAGTATTTCGTGATCCCAGTGGAGGTCTTTCAATAGTTAATTTAGATAATTATACAACAAGAGTTTTAATGACCAATTCAACATTTGTAAGTTTAATAGAAATTAAAAGCAAATGAAATAACAAACAATGAATAATTTTACAAATTTTTACCAAAATTTATTTTCGAATTTTCAGCGGCAATTGAATGCTGAAACATATTTAGTAGCACCAGATCTTAAATATGTCTTGCTGCAGTCCGATAGTAATGCGGAGGGGTCAAGGTAAAAGAATAACAAATAAAATTTAATTTTAAATTCAAATGAAAATAAATAAATGATACATTTTTAATGAATTTCAAATTTTATTACACAAAACTAGCAAAAAACAAAGATAACACTAAAAATAGCAGAATACAATAAACAAAATTAAAAGTGTTCTGCTTTTTATTCCTTACATTTTCATAAATATTTAAAATTGTTTTTAAAATAATATCATTTACTTAACGTTAACACTAAATATATAATCGACTAATGTTCCTTGTAATAATTTTTAAGCTTAAAAATTTATTAATTTAAGTGTGAATATTTAAAAAAGGAAATCATTTTCATTAAAAACACTAAACATGTCTACTAATTTCTTTATACATATTTTTGATAAAAACAAAAGAATTTGTGAACAATTAAAAACAGTTTTAATAAATATGTATTTTATTATAGAATTACAAAAATATTTCTATTATGACTATTTATACATATACATATTTTTTTTCTTCGACAGGCATCATGTCTATGAGGTACAAACAGCAAATACCTTTCCTTTGGGACCAACTGAAAATATAGCGGAAGCACCACGTTTACAATATGTTTTATGGGCACCTTACAATAATCATTTAGTAACAAGTAATAATGGTGCCACTAATGGTAATTCCATTGCAAATACCATTTCGACCTCTTCGTCATCCATAAACGCACTCACAACTTCATTACCTACACCTACTAGCGGTAGTCCACTATTAAATAGTCTGGGCAGTGGGGCCAGTGTAGCGAATTTAGTTAAACCTCCTCCACCCATTCAGCTGCAACAACAAAATCAAGAGGCCTCAACGTCATCGCTTAATAATGGATTAACTAAAATTTTGGCTCAAAATCAAGCCATTGCTTTTGTTCATGAAAATGACATCTTCTATAAACCGAAAGTTCAGGGAGAACTGGTGTGTCGAATAACGACAACGGGTGAGGATTTTTAGAGATAACATATTAGAATTTTAGAGATAATATATTAAGTTTTAATTTATTATACATAAGTACCCAGCAAAAACTTTGCTTTCCTGGTAAGCTAGCAGGTATAATTGGAAACAAAAATAAACTAATTATTTTTTGCATGAATAACTACTTATTGTTTTGTTCGACTTGTCCACAAATTCATGTAATTTTTTGACTCTAGGGGTACTCAAAAATATGTACCCAAACGAAAACAAAAATAAAAAAAACAAAAAAATTTTGCCACACACTAACCATTCGTTTTTTCTGACTAACGTCTTACTCAGTACACCATCTCGCACATAGCATCCTAAGCGACAAAAACTCGATTTAGTTTAAAATATCTTTTTAGACATTTTGTTATAAAAAACTAACAGCTTCAGAATGGGGTTGAACCAACAATCTTCTGGTTGTTAATCCAGCGCTCTAGCTAATTCATCCACGTGATTGCAGTATTACCACGCTATTGTACTATTGAGCACTTATTAATGTAATACAGAGTAGGCAAATAATAATGACGCCTCATTGCCAAGAAACTACTTTAATAAGTAGTTTTTATTACCGAAAACCAAAAAGTTTTTGCTGGGTATATATACAAAAAAAATAAATTTTTCACAGCATTTTGTAGGCCAACTAAAAGTTTCCACTCTATTTAAAGTCTGTGGATAGTGGGGTAAAAAAACTTATTTTTAAAGAAATGTTTAGATCAATTGTGATCAAATTTTATAAAATATGTAGATAAATTGACAAAACAAATAAAAAAATAGATAAATCGGGGCAGATTTCCAAAAAATATTTTTTTAAGTCAAACATTTTGTTTTTGTGTCCTTTATCAGTGTGTAACAAACCACTAGTTCCTTTACTGTTAACACTATTCTGCACACCTAGCTATGCTTCGGGTTTAGCTCAGGGAAAATGGGCGTATAAAAATTTCATACTTTTTAAAAATTCGAAAGTTTATCGAGTAAAAATGGGTAAAAATCTGTGTGATGGTACCTTTTGAGACTTTACTTATCTTCTATACCCAAAAAAATAGGAAAATATAATTGAGTACCTTTTTCTTCACTGGTACCTTTTTGGTACCAGTATTTGTTTCTTATGCCAAAAAAATATAAAAATAAAATTCTAATCGTAGTATTTCCTCATCACAAAGTTATTACATATACCGTTGATACTTTTAAAAAATTTTAACTTCAAACCATGAAGATTTAAGGGGTACAAATTTTATTTTTTTAATAATTTTTTATTCTATAAATGCAATAAGAATAATATTACCAAACTAATCAACATAGGCATATTAAATTTCTATTCCTAATTTCTTACCCTCTACATTTTTGAAAATATGCAAAACTGTAGACTTTTAATTTTCATATAAAACCAAATTGTATCTTTTTTACAAAAATAAAAGCAGATAATTATTTTGAAGTTTTTGGGGATAAAAAGGGATGAAAATCATCTTTAAGCCCATAA